>OW240914.1:48449270-48475052 GCA_933207985.1 Pelobates cultripes
ACATAAGAATCCCTAAAATAAATCTAAACTAAAATTGGTATACCTTCCAATAATATGTTCTGAATACAGCTGTTAACTGTTTATTTTGTGTAAATGGTGATTGTGATAATGTGTGATAATGTGCGATAAGTGTGCAGTTTAACTTGAAAGTGGTTTAATTTATGTTGCTGTATTGTTTTAAATTATATGTGAATCAGTTTGTCACAGTCTAGTGATACTGATAAGAATGACAGCCAAATAACCTAGC
Organism: Pelobates cultripes; assembly: GCA_933207985.1. Lineage (NCBI taxonomy): Eukaryota > Metazoa > Chordata > Amphibia > Anura > Pelobatidae > Pelobates > Pelobates cultripes. The sequence goes on from OW240914.1 coordinate 48,449,518, forward strand.
AAATAACTGTTTTATTAGTTGTTGAATACTAGCGTTTTGGCCAAGAATAGTTGGAGATTTGGAGGTGTTAGTTTAAGATTGCTTTTATATTGTGTCTATCCGTGTTTCCTAGGAGGGAGACAGAGTGTGTTGTTGTGTGCCCATAAATGTGATTTCTGTATTGGCATATCTGCTGGGTACCCATTATGTGTTTCTACAAAGATATTGTTTTGTGAGATGACTAATATTACATGGGATGCTGAGTATGAGTTATATGGTTTGAAATGAATTGGTGATTATGAGCTTAGTACTTCAGTAAGATGTGCTAAAATTTAGAACAAGGTGGAAGCTGAAATGTTGGGATTATGGAAGAATAAGCAGTCTATATTCACTGCTTTGGCATATAAGCAAGATGCAAAGGAAGAGATTGGTAATATGATTTTTGTAAAGAAATTTTACAAGTGTTGGAAGGATGAGGCAGGTTTGATGTCTGGAGATGATATAGATATCTTTAAAATACAGTCATGCCTTGGTAATATGTTGCCACAGTATTATTTGCTTGTGAAACAATTGATTTCAGACTGGGCCAATTTGGATAGCTCAGATTTTCTTACCAAGGTTATAGAAAAGGAAAATGCAGGTTGTTTTGAATTAAGAAAAGATTTAGGAAAGTAAGGTTGCTTATTATGCTCAGGGATTGCAACATATTATGTCCAGCTACACAGGCTGAGAGCGTGGATGGGATGGAGCACATAAAGCCAGTGGAAGGGGTGGTCAAAGAGGGGCAAGGGGATGGAGACAGGGAAATCAGGGTTATAGGGGCAGGGGTAACCAAGGAGGAATAGACAGGAACACTTGTTTCAACTGTGGCCAATATGGCCACTGGAGGAATGAGTGTCCACACCCCAGGGAACCCCACACACCCCAACAACCCCACAATTCTCAAAATATGCCCGGTAGGCAAGAACAACACCAGACCCACTCCCAACACCACTGGCCAGCATATCGCTTAGTTCAGGACTTTAGAGCCCTGAATAGTTTAATTGTGCCCATTTCACCCATTGTCCCTGATATGACATCCCTCATTACAGCCATTCCACATGATGCCACTTGCTTCACTGTCATTGATTTAAGTAATGCATTTTTTCTATACCTATTGATCAAGAGACACAGCTACTTATGGTTTTTACTTTTTGAAGGCTGTCAGTTTACCTGGACACGCTTACCCAAGGCTATGTGGATTCCCCAGCTGTTTATTCGTTGGTACTCCAACATACTCTAAAAAACATGGACCACCGGTCATGGTTCCGTCCTTTTTGCAAAATGTTGATGATTTGTTGTTATGTAGCCCTAGCTATGAGGCAAGCACTGTGGATACTGTCAGCAACTGTAGGTCACAAGGTTGTTAAACACAAAATGCAATTGTGTAAATCAAAGGTTGAATACTTAGGTTTTGTTCTGGCTTTAGGCACCAGACAATTGAGTCCAAAACGTATTGAGGTCATTCAGAGGATTCCAACACCCACTACTCGGAAGGAGTTGCTCACCTTCCTCGGCATGATTAATTACTGCCACCAATAGATCCCTGAATGCTCCCATTATAACTCAATCCTAAGGGAGGCTGTACGTTCTGACAGCCCTGAAAATGTCTGCTGGTCACCAGACATGCTAGCTGCATATATTGCCCTTACAGTTGTTATTGTGCAAGCCCAGGCTTTAGGACTACCTGTGTGTTGTAAACCATTTCATTTGTATGCTTGGGACAATTGTAAAACCATGGCCGCAGTCTGTGCACAAGAGCAAGGAGGCGGTATGCGTCCCATAGCATTCTTTTCCAAAGTAGTTCGAGCTCCGGTACAGGGTATGCCGGCGTGTCTCAGAGCATTGATAGCATGTGCAATGGCTGTTGAAACTGCTACTACTATCACACTAGGGCATCCTACAATACTTCATGCCAGTCACCAGGTCACTCAGCTGATGACAAATCTCACCACACAACACATGACAGCCCAGCGCTTCAGTGGTTATGAGATTCTTTTTTTTTTTAAATACCCAGAATCTGTCTTTTGGATTAAACAAGGTTTAGAGAAAGATCAAAATGAGCTGTTCTCTAAAGAGGGGAGAATAGGCATACTTGAAGAATAGGCATACTTGAAGCAAGCTGTTTTATTTTCATCAGTCAGGCACATAGCAAGCACCATTCAATTCCTCATGAATTCATTTTATATTAGGAATCTCAGGCAGCATGTACAGTCTTTTGTAAGATCGTGTGAACGCTGCTCTTTTTACACACTTACAGATTGATTTTATTCATGTATCCAAAATTGGTAAGAAACAGCAATACTTACTGGTCATAGTTAATCAGTTTAGTAGATGGCATGAGGCCTTTGTGACATCTAGGGAAGATGCTAGTGAAGATTATTGTTACTGAAATTATTCCCCGGTATTGCTGCCCTCTGCAGATTGGCTCTGATAATGGCCCGGTTTTTGCAAGTGGGGTTGCCCAGGAACTTGCTAAATTCTTGCAAGTTACCTGGCAGTTTCATATACCCTATCATCCACAGAATACAGGGGTTGTTGAAAGGATGAATAGGACTATTAAGGAAAAGCCCAGAATTTACCCAGGAACATGGGTAAATTGGACTAGATATCTACCAACTATTTTAGCTGAGATAAGAATGAATCCCCACAAGGTGACTAAATTATCTCCATTTGAGATTTTGATGGGATGACCTTTTCCCACACCCTAGGCCAGGGAACTGCTTGTTATAATGTCTGGGGATTTACAGCTAATACAAGAACAATATGTACAGGAGTTGTTGATAAAACTGAATGGTATGTATGACAATGTTTCTTCGCAGTTTTCCCTTACCTTCACAGGAACCTACTCATTCATACCAGCCCGGTGACAAGGTGTATATCCGTCAGCTGAACAGGACCAAGAAAGGAGAATACCCTTTTGGACCACCTGCTACTGTGATTGCTGTAACCAGAACCGCTGTCCTCACAGATTCCCACCACATCTGGATTCACGCATCCCGAGTGAAGCTGTGTCCAAAGAGGGGAACCAAGGAAGACAACACCACTCCTCGCTCGGAAACAGAAGAATTTCTCCTCAGCGAAGCATCATGGCTTTTACACCATATCGTAGATTGAGAGGATCATACGTACCTGAGACCAAGATTATGTTGTGCGCTATGCTTTCTGGAGTTGTTATACTCCCTCTGATATTGTTCCTTGAATGCCATTATGAGTACAAGTCAATAGCAAGTTTGAAACCTGTCTGTTTCTGGAAAAAGACTCTGACATGATGAACAATTCTTCAATACCCCCAGCCCAATTAGGCCTTAGCCCCTCATCTAGCATTCGTCACACACGCCCCCTCAAGAACCTTTCTCCACCACCTTTCTATTAGCATGCAATATGCAATCATTCATTCACTGAACGCATTTGGATGAATTGGACAAATAGTAACCCTTATAAGTACCAGTTACCCATATGGAATGTGTCCACAGCTAATGAAACCGATGCATTATGTTTGTTTAAAGGTTCACAGAAAATTGTTAGATCTTATAACGCAGAAATGTGCACAGTTAAGGTTGCATATCAATGTAAATAGACAGGCCTTATTACTTTTAATAATGATTATATAACTGGTATCATTAATTGGAAAAGGGGACAAATGTTAGTCATTATGAACGACACTGCAATTGAGAACTATACACTACCTTATATTTTTACACCTTATTACTGTCCTTAATCCACTATCATAGAACCAAAAGTCAAACACGACACACACACACACCTATTCCGTCCACATGTGTTAATACAACTGCCTTCTTACAAGCTGTACATGTGTCATTAAAAATCACTACTCTTATTGTAACATTATGTAATACAACAAACAAAGGCAGAAAAGGGAATGGTATGACACACTGTTAGATGGTGCTGGAACCACTATGGGTATACTAAATAGTTATAGATATGGAGACCCTCAAGAATAAGTTAAACACAGCCAGTATGCATATAGGGACTGGTTTCCATGCTACTGCAAACTGGGCTCCAATTGTTGTTAAATCACAGGTTACAGGATTGGATTTAGATAAATCAATGTATAATTATTTAGATAATTTAACTGTTGCAACTATGAAATTCACTACAGGTCTAAGTAACTGGAGTACTTGTGCCATCAGGTATTTATGGATACAACAAGGATTGGCATTAGAAAACACACTAATGATTCCTAAACTAGAGAAGATTAGAGGAAAGCGTAACCTCACAGATAATGAATGGTTACTTCTAAAACCCCAATACAGTAAATGCAATGGATGGTTAACTGGTAATGTTTCACATTTTTCATGCTCATGCTATTTTACATTATATCATACAACATCAAAGGATGTTAAATTAGCTTGTCAATTTAACACATTACCAGTACCAGTTTATGATCTTTTTGCCAAGAATTTAACCTGGTGGGCACCCACATACACAGGGGACTATATTTTTCCCAAAGATAACACACACAGGTAGCCACACATATCCTAAAAGGAGAACTCCTTAAGGTGAGTTCACAAATTCAGAATGATTTAGCCCATAATTGGTACAATGCTTTACTGGTTGGTCCCCTACTGGATTCCAGATAATGAAATCATTCTTCTATCATTTTGTTATTATAGTCCTGATTTTATTGTGTATGATTTTATATAACTGTCACCTTAGTTGTACATTGAGGAAGTGAGTACAGAAATTAATCCATAATGCAGAACAGAAACAATTAGAAATTCTCCTCTCTGCCACTGTAGAGTATCAACCCATCTTTAAACTGGGCCTTAGGAATTACCACATGGGAATCGAGGTGAAGAAATTAATGAAAGTCCCGCAGGGAGTGACTAGCACCCCTGAAAATACCATGTGGAAGTTTCTCTGTCCTGGTAAGATTTTATCGATAAGATGAGCAATTGTTTTATTGCTCAAAGAGGGGAATGTAAGAATATTAAATAGTTAACTTGTTTATATGTATTTTATGCTTTTATAAGGTTTATAACATGATTATTGCTGACTGAAGGGATATTGAATACTTAAAGTCAATATGCTGACTGTGACAGACTAAGGTATTTCTTCTATAGGATGTAAGACAATGCTAAATTTCAGGATGTCTTGCCCATTCCGATTTTAAGGATATTCTTTTCCAGACGTATGCAAAAGCTTATCTTTCCATTGTCAGAATATCGTAATACAAGGAAGTAATAAATCTTATAGTCTGTACTGTATTTGCATATACCATGGCTAATGTAAGCAAACTATGTATAAAAGCCAGCTCTGGAATACACTCATTTGAGAGTCTTGTAAAGCTGTTGTCCGTGTGTTATTGCTTACAAATGATTCTCCATCAACGTTGATTATGGTGACCGAGGGATCGAGAACCGAGGGGATTAGAGTCCATTACAACATTAACCCTTTCATTAGTATGTTTGAATGTAAGCATGTGTTTGTATGGAGTATGTTTGTGTGAATGTGTTTGTATGTGGTACTGGAGTTTGAATGCAAGTGTGCATTTATGTGTAGTGTTTGTTTTTGAATGTAGGAGTGTGCTTGTATGTAGTGTTGACGTTTCAATGCAGGAGTGTGTTATATATGTAGTGTTGAAGTTTGAATGGAGGGGTGTATTTTTATTTAAAGTTGCGGCTCAGATGCACAGGTACACACTCTGATGCACAAGCAGATACACAGATACATACACTGACTACATACAGATAAACAGGCACATACACTGACAGACACACTGACACAGGTACATATATTGACACACACACAGACACATACACTGGTAGACGTACTGACAGACATACTGACACAGGCACATATACAGACATATTGACACACAGACACATATACCGACATACTGACACACACACACATACACTGATCAACATACTGACACACATAAACTGACAGAAATACTGACACCCACACACTGACAGATATACTGACACCCACATACACTGAGAAATACTGACACACACACACAGGCACATACACTGACACACACAGACTGATGTACTGACACACACACACACAGACATACTGGCACACAGACAGATATACTGACACATGCATACACATGCACTAACAGACATACTGACGCACTGACAGACATACTGACACATACACATACTGACACACACAGATATACACACACATATACTGACACACAGACAGACAGACATACTGACACACACACACAGACATACTGACACACACACAGACATGCTGACACACACATACACTAACACACACATACACTAACACACACATACACTAACACACAAACACACACACACACTAACACACATACACAAACACACACACTAACACACATAAACACACACATACATACACTAACACACACATACATACACACACACACACACTAACACACAAACACTAACACACAAACTCACATAAACACACACATACATACACTAACACACACAAACACATACACTAACACACAAACACACACACTAACACACACATACACACATTTTTTTTTTAATGTAATACCCCCAGCCTCCTTACCTTTTGGAGTGCTGGGGGGATTCCCTGGGGTCCAGTGGTGCTGCTGGGCTCCTGGGCGGGTGGCCGGTCGGGCGGGCGGGCAGGAAGGCGGGCGCGCGAGGGAGCACTCACTGCTTCCTCTTCAGCTCCCTCGCGCGCCGCATAGGGATGCCGGCGCCGGAAGATGACGTCATCTTCCGGCTCCGGCATCAGTGCGGTGCGCGAGGGAGCTGAAGAGGAAGCAGTGAGTGCTCCCTCGCGCGCCCGCCTTCCTGCCCGCCCGACCGGCCACCCACCCGCCGGGGTCAGCGGGGCCCACGGGGCAGGTGCCTCGGGCCCCCCAAGAGAAACTGGGCCCGGGGCAGCTGCCCCGTTTGCCCCGCGTTAAAGACGGCCCTGGCCGTGGACAGTGGCATCTCTGATTAACTGAGAACATCAGCTGACACTGTAAGCCAATCAGTAGATACCCATTCATAAAAACCGCTTGATAAAAATACATAGGTTTCTCAAGCTGTTTAGTGAATAGGGATCTACTGGAGTATCATAGAGCAATGATGGCTTCCATCTCTGCTGTATTTGGAAATGATAAAGAGGTAAGTATGGTGGGTTCCCTCAGTTGCACTCCTTAATCCACTAAACTGTTACTCCAAGCACCATGACCCAGCGTTTTGAAGTAGTCATGGTACCTGGAGTCTGTATGTGCAGAGTTTCGCTTTGAAATGATGTACATACACAGTCCAACCACTATGAAACTCCAGCAGCATCATTGAATGGCCGGCAGCATTGACTTCCACTTCTGCTGCTCTACATAAACTTGATGTCCTCACTGGAGAAAATTCTGTAAAACCACCAAAAAACTACTTACAATTTGATTTTGCTGTATAGATAGATTGCTCCCAGTGTCTCTGTCAGGAATAGCTGATGCCCAACACGCAGAACTAGATATGAAGAAAATTCCCAAAATGTATTACCGGGCCTTAGAATGGCCGGATTTAACGTATAAAGGAAAAAACCACAAGACGTAGAAAAATAACAGAAACAATGAACAAGCCACGAGTCAAGGAATGGAGAATTCAGAGTAGTCAGGAGCCAAGCCAAAGGTCAATGAATACAGAGATCAGATAGTCAAAAGGGAAGCCAAGGTCAAAAACACTAGAATCGATACCAGGAACGCGCTCTCGGACAACCACCATGGAAACCACGACAGGGAAATGGACAAAACAGGTTTAAATAGTCTAAAGCACTCCCTGATTGGCTGCAGGGAAGCATGTGTTTCACCCACAGATGAATCCTGATATGGCACTTTAAGGGTTAACTGAAAAACCCTTAAATCTAACAAAGCTGCAGCGGCCGGCGTCTCTAACGTTTACAGACCCGGCTGCTGTGAGAGGAGGAGGAGCCATCACCAGGGGTGGGGTGAGTGTCTATACATTGGGAGACATGGGGATACTGAGACACTAGGGACACTGGGAGACATGGGGACACAGACACCAGGGACACTGGCTAGGAAACTTGGGGACACTAAGACACTTAGAGACATTGTGTCCCTAGTGTTTCAGTGTCCCCATATGTGTCTGTGTCCCGCGTCCCCATGTGTGCCTGTGTCTCAGCGTCCCCACAGGTCTTCCTTTGTCCCCATATCTCACAGTGTCCACTAGTGTCTGTGTCCCCATGTCTCCCTGCAGCCTTTATCCCATCCCTCACTTCCCTGAGCTGTAGGCAGGGCCGGCGCTACCTGTAAGGTGACCTAGGCAGCCGCTTAGGGCGCAACTTAGCGGAGGGCGCCGGATCCCTGCACCAGGAATCACTGGTGCGGCTCCAACATGCTGCGCCACCTGAGTGCTTTAGCAAGCCTTAGGCGGCGCAGCACTGCTGTATGGAGGGCGGCCGGAGCGCTCCCTCCTGCCGGTCTCTCAATGTAGCGTGGCCGGGCGGTGCGGAACGCGGGACAGGAACCTCTGTTTCCTGTACCCGGCTGCCGGCGGACTGACAGGAAGTGCCGCCCAGTGTCCCACGTTCCGTGCCGCCCAGCCACGTTACATTGGCAGGAGGGAAGAGGAAGAGGAGGGTAAGGACCACTGGGGGAGGACGGAGGGGGGACTAAGGACCACTGGGGGATGGGGGACTAAGGACCACTGGGGGAGGAGGAGGAGGAGGAGGGGGACTAGGACCACTGGGGGAGGAGGGAGGGGGACTAAGGACCACTGGGGGAGGAGGAGGGGGGACTAAGGACCACTGGGGGAGGAGGAGGGGGTGGTCCACTGAGGGAGGGAGGACCACTAAGAGGGAGAGAGGGGAGTGAGACCACCAAGGGGGGACTGCAACGGGACAGGGGGCCAAGGGAGAGTACTAAGGGACAGAAAGGGAGGACAGTAATTGACAGGAGGGGTGAGCACTATGACATTTTTTTAACAAATTAAAGAGCTGCTCCCCTCTCAGTCCCTATCCTACCCCACAAACCCTCTCTTTTACACTACACACATACACTATTCATCCCCACACACACACACAGAGAAACATACAATGCATCCTTACTCACACACAGACACACCCGAAGGCAGGGATAGGAAGTTACAACATATACCTGCATCTCTCTATACTTACTGATCCGCGGGGGAGCAGCTACACAGCACTGACAGTCCAGACAGCAGCTCCCAGCCTGCAGAGACAGCCTACAGCCAGGGCCGGTGCAAGGAGTTTTGCCGCCCTAGGCAAAATAACATTTTCTTACACACAGAAACAAAATGCATCTCTTACACACTCAATGCACCCCTTACAGACACACACTGCATTCAATTACATACACAGAAACACACCTTGCATCCCTTACACACACTACATCCCTTACACAAATTGGTATTCCTATACACTACATTCTATAAGAATACACAAACATTGCATCCTCTACAATAACACATAAAACATCCCCTACACACATACACTCCACTACCTGTGAGAGAACTCATGGGTGGGCCATGTAGGTGGATTTATGGATGGGCATTGTAGGCATACTCACGGTCAAGCCCCGGGGACCCAGAACTTGAGCTCTGTAAGGGGCCCCAAAAAATGGCGCTGCTTCCTGTTCTACACCAGACCTGTGGAGCCAGACTGAGACCATCATCAGCCTCTTGTCCTCATCTGGTGGTAAGTAGGCAATCCAATATATTATTAGTGGCACTAATCTCTAATTTACCTCACATTAAATGGATACTATAGTCACCAGAAGCACTGCAGCATAATGTAGTGGTTCTGGTGTCTATAGCCTGTGCCTGTAGGCTTTTTAATGTAAACACACTGTCTTTTCAGATAAAAGACACTTTGTGAAGACTGGCATTGGCCCATATGGCAGAGCATATGGGCGGGGCATTGTGATGTCACATGGTGGGCAGGACATATGGTGGGGCAGCAAATTTTTTTTTGCCTAGGGCAGCAAAACTCCTTGCACCGGCCCTGGCTGTAGGCTGTCTCTGCAGGCTGGGAGCTGCTGTCTGGACTGTCTGGACTGTCTGTGCTGTGTAGCTGCTCCCCCGCGGATCAGTAAGTATAGAGAGGTGCAGGTATATGTTGTAACTTCCTATCCCTGCCTCTCTGCACACACACAGCGACCACTACTGGCCGGTGCTGGTATTGCAGAGCAATCTCTGTTTATACTGAGAAAAATATCTGCAATATCTGCACCGGCAATTACTGCATTATCGGCACCGGCCAGGCAGCCTAAAATAAATACAGGCCAGGCGGCAACCCTAAGAGTAGTGTGTAAAAAAATGTTTCAAAAAAATTTACTTTTTTTTGTTGTAAATCAATGGGCCTATTCCATGGGCCTGGAGCTGCAGCTTCATTAGCCCCTATGTTAATCTGGCCCTGGATACATCTCCCACAGGCAGCCACATTCCCGTTGGGGAGTTGATTGATGTTTTAATACTTAATTATTTGGATCGCTACCAGTTTTATTTTTTCTTTATTCCAACAATGCCCAGCCAAATGTAACGTCGGGTTAACATTATGGAAAAATCATGTACAAATATGTGAAGAGCCCTAGTTAATCATAATTACAGGTGACCACATATCCCTGGATGCCTATGGAGCAGATTTTCCATGATGTTGATCCAGTCTCATGAGTGGAAAAGATTTGAAACATCTAAACGAAGCAGGCATAAATAGGGGTATGTAAGTGCACACACAACTACATGGACAGTAAAAAACTAATTGCACACAGGGGTCACTTATCTTAAAAGGACACTCCTGACCCCTAAAAGACTTTAGTTTGCTGAAAAGCTTTATGTGTACTTTTACTTTTTTCATTTTGCAAAAAGCGCAGATTTCAATAGAAATTGACCCTTTTAGAAATTAACCTGACTACACCCCCTGGAAGCCGACAACAAGTCCTGTTACTTCCTGGTTTAGTCAGCTCGGTGGATCCAACCTCAACAGACTGGCAATTGCCATTAGCACTGTAATGAAGCCCAGGACTCCAAGTTGAGTACCTCCATCAGTAGATCCCTCTAGCTATAGAATATTGCACTGTAATGATTATAACTAATCGCCAAACACTAGACGACACATTGTGAGGGGTACAACAACATCATATATTGTCACCAAACAGGCATATTTATAGGGATAACAGCAGGGGGTCCTTAACTGAGACAATAGGTCTCTACCCAGGTGTTTCTTGCTGCTGTGTCTTGGAGATAATACACTTATTTATTGCTAACTTTATTCATCTCCAGACATGAGGGCGTTATATAACAATATAATAACAATTATGAGTAGTTTTTATTTTATTTTATTAATATGCTATTATGATTTCCTGTATATTTTGTGACAAGTATTTGTTATTTTAATTGAAGAGCTGCAGGTTTCCCCTTTCCAACTGGGGAGCAAGCTTGGCAGAGGTACCCAGCTGGGGTACAGGGATCTCCGTAACAGTGTATATCTACAAAACAGTGATTTTTATTTATTTTATATTTGGGCAGTGGAGTGTCTCTTACGTCTTGGGATCCTGTACTGCTCCTTATGCAACATGAATTCAGCAATTCCAGGTTTCAAGTATGATTTGGGCAACTACCTAATATGACCATGGAATTTCCCAAGAAACTGGAAGTGATTTGCATGGTTGGAATTGTGGTACATGTCGGACATAAATGAGCACAAATTGGATGGTTTGATTGCAGTTACACCAAATATATGTCATGATTTTAAATGTGAAATGCATCAGATAGAATGGCAGAAGTTTGTGATACAAATTCTGCATTAAGAGTGTCGCAGTGGATCTAGTAAAATACCTTTGGGGGTCTTCTTTGTACAAATATATACTTTTGTGTATCTTTAACGATAAATAAAAACTTCTTTCCAGAAAACAGAAAATTATACGTTCTGGTGGGCTTTTTTGTTGTTGTTGTTTTAAATAATGTGGCATTGAAGAAGTTTATCTCTGCACTGGATAGGACCCAAAGCTTCCATGGATCTATACGCTGTAGAAAAAGAGCCATTAAATAAAATAAACAAACAGCAACTCCATTGATGTGTGATTGATAGTGATCAGGGCTACATCAAAGGACAATGTGCGCTCACATTATCCTTTGGGGGGGAGGGTGGCATCCTATCTGTTGATTTACAGCTTGAACTTAAATTCCTAAATCTTTATTGTGTTAAAATATAGAAAAGGTCACCAATGTGCATTCCCTGCATTGCCCATTCCAACCCCCCCTACCCCCCCCATTTTTCAACTATATTTTCTACTGCACTCACATTGATATTAGTATTCAGACCCTTTGCTATGACACCTAGCTCATATGTATCCCATTGAGTCCACCTGTGGCAAATTCAATTTACTGCCCATGATTTGGGAAGGCACACTTGCAGAAGAACAATCATAACTGCAACACTCAAACGATCAGACTGGTTACATAGAAGCCTCTCCTCACTGCAAGACACATGAAAGCCCACTTGAAATTTGAAGGGAAAAAAAACCTCTCTGAACGTGAGAAACTAGATTCTCTGGTCTCTTGAAATAAGGATTCAACTGTTTTGCCTCAATTAAAGCCATACAATTTGTAGTAAACCAGTCATTGCTCATCACCTGCCCAATACCATTCCAATTGTGAAGCATGGTGGTGGTGGTGGTGGTAGCATCATGCTTTGGGGGTGTTTTTTTGGGGGTAGGGACTGGGAGACTGATCAAGGTAGAGGGAAAGCTGAACACCGCTTTTTGCTTTTGTTAAGAGGTATTGCGTATAGATTGATATGAAAAATATATGTGTAACAGGGTGTGTTTCGGTGAGTATGTGTAACAGTTTGTGTCTGAGTGTATGAATGAACAGTTTGGTACCCATGATCAGTAATAGCAGACTGCATCCATTAATTAATATTATATATAGAAGCCATAAAAAGGAATCCTTCTCACCACACATGTGAAACTTAACTGACTGAGCAGCAGACACTGGACTAAAACACAGTTGCCTAATAGAACTTTCAAAGTGGACAAAGCCCATTACAGCCTTGTTCTCATTAAAACATTCTTTCTTTTCATCATGGTTAAAAATCAGAACACAGCAAATCATACCACAAAAAAATCAAAACAAATAGAAAAAAAAACCAACATGATGGGCACTGACAGCCTAACGCGTTTTGTGAGTAATCGAATTTTATCAAACGATAATTCAATTTTTTTCACAATTTTTCCTAAAATTTTTTTTCCCACTGAATACCTATTTTATGCAATACCAGAAAACCGACTGTAAAAATGTAAAATGGCCAATGTGAACATATTCTACCCTTATGTGCCTATTAGAGATGGTGTAAGTGCAAGGCTGGCTAGCACATGTGCACATTATCAATATCACACTTCTCATTTCTAAAGCCACACTCCTCATATTCCAGACTGCAACTTGTCAACAATAGTCTGATTGATCTTCTGGGCTGCTCTTTAAATACAACCCCCTTCACAGGGGTGCCATTGTACATAACTAGTGATGTCCCGAACGGTTCGCCGCAGACGGCGAACATATGCGGTAAACTTTGACCCTGTACCTCACAGTCAGCAGACACATTCCAGCCAATCAGCAGCAGACCCTCCCTCCCACCTCCTGGACAGCATCCATTTTACATTCATTGTGAGGCTGCATTCTTAGTGAGCTGTCCAGGAGGTGGGAGGGTCTGGGAGGGAGGGTCTGCTGCTGAGTGGCTGGAATGTGTCTGCTGACTGTGAGGTACAGGGTCAAAATTTACCGCATATGTTCGCCGTCCGCGGCAAACCGTTCGGGACATCACTATACATAACATGTAAACTCATTATGGTTATTTCCAGATAAGGCTGTCCACTTTGCTGAGTGCTACTTCTTATCTCCCCAACCTTTATGAATGCTTATTTATCTAGAGTCCCTTGACTCTGACCCATAAGAACTAGAGAGGATTATTAAATGAATCCCTGAACGTGCTATAAAATGATTTGTGTTATGCTGTCCACTTGTCTGCCCGTTATCTAATAATTGAAACTCAAAATATTGTATCACTGTAATAAATAAATTAAACTTGGGTGCCATCATGCAGCTCAGACGTATTGTGATTACGTAAAGGAAAATGTACAGGTGCAGTATTTAAACTGATAGAATGGAACCGTACCCAAGTACACATTTTTTATTCTTAACACGAAATGTTAATTACGACCCACGTTATGTGTGTAAGAATAGGGACTGGTCACTGATCGTAGTAATCAACAGGCAGGTACTGAGACTTTAACACAAGAACCTTTTTTTTAGGGTTATGTGAATTGCCAAGGATTTAAAGTGAATTGAAAAGTTTTGTCCAAAATTATTGTAAACATTCTCCATTTCAGTAATGTGTTCTGTGTGCATATTTCTGCCTAAAATGCAAAATTTAATTTGAATTGCTGTTGAATTCCTGTCATTTTTGCATTTTAAGCACTCATAGATCTTCTGTGTTTCATTTCTCTTCTTAAATTAGAAACGCGTTACGGACAAAAAACCTCTGTTTTCTCCAGATCAAGGGATTGGCAACGTCATGTGCATGCTAAAATGATTGTGTGATAAGAAAAGGTATGTGAAGTTACCATGGTTACAGATTTGTATACTAACAGCAAAGATTCATACAATAATAAGTGCTAACCATTAATAAGGCAAAAGGTAAAGTCATGCCACAACTTATAAAAAATATCACATGACCAACATATTTGCATTGATCAGCCACAACATAAAAACCACTGACAGGTGAAGTGAATAACATTGATTATATCATTACAATGCGAGTGAACAGTAAGCTCTTTAATTTCATGTGTTGGAAGCAGGCAATATGGGCAAGCAAAAAGATCTGAGTGACTTTGACAAGGGCCAAATAGTGATGGCTAGATGACTGGGTCAGAGTATCCAAAACGACAAGTCTTGTGGGGTGTTCCTGGTGTGCAGTGGTTAGTACCTACCAAAAGTGGTGCAATGAAGCACAACCATCAAACCGGTGGGTGCCAGGGGCATGGGCACCTTATAGGATAAAATCATATAATCAATCTGCTATTGTGTAACTAAGCCTCCATTTACTGCTCAAATAGTTTTAAAATATTCATTCATATAAGGACATTATTAAATTGTATCTTATTCAACAGCTTGCGCAAGTAATCTTGTTATACTGAAATCCGCTCCTAACAGGTGTTCCCCGTTCAGTACATGTTTTATGGAACACACAAAAACAAAAACCGTAACTCGGTCAAATCGACCCTTACATTTGATAACGCTCTTCCTTTTAATTAATGCCAAGTTTAAATGTAATGTATTTGATAATGAGAAATCTTTGACAAAAGTCCAAAATAATTGCTGAATTTGTGGAATGTGATGTAATATATCATCATAATAAACCTTCTAACCTTATAATCTGAAGATTTTTTATTAATAAACGCAGAGTTGATTTGAACCTCACATTGGTGTTGTCTCCATCAATTCTCCGGGCCAATGTGTTTGGTGTGCTGATTGGAATTCTTGGAACTGCAGCCGAAATATTTCCTGGGGAAAGAAATATGGATCTAACAACACCGAAGGCTCATCGAAGCACGTAGGGAGTAAAGACTAGCCCGTCTGGTCCAATCACACAGAACTGCTACTGTAGCTCAAATTGCTGGAAACTGTAATGTTGGCCATGACTGAAAGATTGCACACACAGTGCATCCCAGTTTTCTGTGTACGGGGCTGTGTTGCTGCAGATCAGTCAGTTTTCACCACTAAAAATACCTTCAATACGGATGTGAGTGTCAAAACTGAACCATGGAGCAATGGAAGAATGTTGCCTGGTCTGATGAATAATGTTTTCTTTTAGGTCAGATGGATGGCTAGGATCGTGTGCAACATTTACCTGGGGAAGTGATGGCAGCAGAACGCACTATGGGAAGAAGGCAAGCCGGCTGAGGCAGTGTTATCCTCTGGACAATGTTCTGCTGTGAAACCTTGGTTCTGGCATTCCTGTGGATGTTACCTTAACACCTACCTAGAGCTTGTTGCAGATCATATAAACCCCTCTGTGGCAATGATGTTCCCTGATGGCAGTGGTCTCTTTTAGCAGGATAATGCATCCTGCCACACTGCAAAAACTTTTCAGGAATGGATTGAACATTCTTGGTATCTTGGTGCCAGATATTACAGGACACATTCAGAGGTCTTATGGAGTGCCTCAATGCATCAGAGCTCTGTTGGCAGCACGAGGTGGACCTACACAATTTTAGGCAGGTGGTATTAATGTTGTGGCTGATCAGTGACTGTATGTTTATAAAGCTTTTAGCAAACCTAGGAAGTAGCAGTGACAAAGGCTTGTTGAAGGAGCCAGAATGGAATTAAGTCCCTTTTACTGCCATGAGTGCCTGCCAAATTTTTCTAACTTATGGCATTGAAGCGGTGTTCGTGGCGTGACCTGGATTTGTGACTCCAAGGGAGTCATAAACATAATGTGCCATTCTTTAAAATTGCCATATTTCTTTCTAATCTAAATTCTTGCTTTATCCATTATTCCTTTATTAATTGATTCTATATATCTAACCTCCTCATCCAGCTCGTATGTCTGGCACGGTTTCTTAGCTACAGGTGAACACCTTCTCTTTTTGTTTCTGATTTAATTCCGGTGTAGCCCCTTCAGGATTTTTTTACCGTTCTTGGGTAGCTAAACCTGGTCAGGAGAACAGTTCCTAAAAAGAGCCAGGAGCTGTTCTTTTTTGTTTGTTTTTGCTTTATTTATACCTGGTATTTTAGGTCCCTGCCAAGAAGCCTTTGCAAATAGTATGACATTTTTTTCTGTGCATTAACTCATCAAGATTCAAGGTTGAAGCAAAAACCTGGTGTATTTGGAACTCAACACAGCCCTTGTAGAAGATTCCAACTTATGAACCGTGCCAGACTGGCTTTCTATACACCCACGTCATTAAAAGTAAAAGACACTTACCTGGTATCTAGTACTAATGCATTTTACCATACCTCTAGTCTAATGGACACACAAAATCTTACAATAACCAGTAAAGCATGCCAGCATTATTCTCATTTCCATGTGATATAAACAGACCTGTAGGAAAATAGCAGCAATACCAAAACATATTTTACGCATATTTCTCACCTGATTTAGAAGATTGTCTCGCCATCTACAATTATTTTCATTTTTTTCCAGATTCCTGAAAAAGAAACAAAGCTTTAGAGTTTGAAATTTCCATATTCACAGCAGGTTAATCCTTGTCTGCTCTTGAATGGACCAAGGTTAATGGGCCTTACAATATAACTAATACACAAGTGTCAAAATACTTGTGCTTTGTCTGACGTGTCTTTTTAACCCGTCTCAATAAGTAGCTTGCAGAAACATAACTGATGCAGACTATGTAAAAGGAGTAGCAGCTAACCAGTTAATATTTTCTCCTACAACATTATGCATATCTGGATCCCCTCTATTTTCACGTTATGCAATGTTACTTAGCAATCGAATAATATTCTTAGGGTTACAGAATCCGTTTTATACTGATGAGATATCATGTAATGTCAGGGGAGAGAGACATTTTTCAGTCCGTGCCAGGAAGTTTAAGGTGTGGGAGATGTGGACATCCTGAATGGCAGTGGATTTAAAGGTGTTACGACTGAGCATGCATTCCAAAGGGCACAGTGAAAAGAATGGGAAAAGGTTGTTTTGGTGGAGCTGTGAGTAGAGTGAGAAGCAGGAGAGCCAAGATTATGAGACATATCCCCAGCTGCTAAAAACAAAAGAACGACCAGAGAAAGAAGGTGGGAATGGGACTTGAATGTATGAACTTTTGGTTTTAGACGTGGGAGGAGAGGATTAGCAAATGTGTGAAAAGTTGGCAGGATGAAACAAGGGGTGAAGAAAGTAAAGAAGGAGCAATGCAGATTAGGTTACTTTGAGATGGTGGGTGGTAGGAAAAGAGAACTTTTTGAAAAAGAGAACAATTAGAAAGAGGAAAATAGCACGAATTCAAACATTAGATAAGCAGCTTTATAAAGGGATCAACATGTCAGCTAATGCAGCAGTCTGACAGCAAGGCTAGAATAGTTGAGAATGAAATTTGGGAGTAATCAATGTGGAAAACTGCAAGAGTGCCAGTTTGAGGAGTCAATATATTAAAATGGGACTCTGAAACTGCTATGTTTATAAAAAAAAAAGGGGTTAATCCTAGAGGGACCTGGCACCCAGAACACTTCATTAAGCTGAAGTGCTCTGGGTGCCTAGAGTGGTCCTTTAATGTTGATGTATGTCTCCACTTTTAAAAATGTGCCTTGCAATCTGTCAGGCGTCTGCCTTTGGACTCAGTACCTGTCTCTGGACATGCCTGACTGCATATGTTAAACAGATGATGAATGGCATTAATAACATACAGCCTTGTAATAGCTCTTTAAAAGGTTAAAGGTCCTCGTCAGCCTCAGAGATATTCCAGTTTTCTAGTTACACCTGAATGAGTCTTTCTGGATAGTAACAGCATATTGTATTTTAAAACATTATGTCATAGTTATATGTATTTATTTATTTACTTTAAAAGTTACCATGCAGGACACATTGATATTTCTCTCGTTTTCAAGTTATTGTGCTTTAGTGACCAGGTGCCTTTAACAGCCTCCAGAGTTTTATTTAAGGTGCTTAAATATTATTCATAATTTATTTTCCATCACTGCAGGGAATTTGAAATCACTCTTAATCATTTTCAGATTTCCATTTTAAATGATTTGGTCTTTCTTCTGGATCTAATAGCTCTAGTAAAAAGATGTGAGTGTAGGTATAATGACAGGGTTATTCACTAACATCACTAATAGATTACAAAACTAAAGCTAAATAGCTAATTTGGAAGAAAAGGAAAAGCTCTTGTCACAGATTGGCTATTTTAGCTTTATTTTTTTGCAATCTGGATTTAATTTGTTATGTTTCTGAGTTTAGTAGCCTCATAAAGTGTTAATTTTCATGAGTTTCAAGTGAAATCAAAATGTCATATCACTCTGTGTTTAGTGTGTTAAAACAGGCCAAGTCATTTTGCCTAAAAATGTAATTGAAAATATTCAGCAAAAGTTGCCAAAACATAACATTTAACTTGGCTGGACCATCTTGTATCCCTCTCTTGCAAGACAAAGAAATAGACAAACAAAGGTTCATTCAGTAAACCAGAAATGGTCACTAATTGACCAGGAAATTCCATATTATAGGTCAGAAAAGCCAAATTGGAAAATGGCCAAAGGGTTATGGAGACCAAAAGGTCAAGACTCAAGATGAGAAGTGAGAACTATTGGTTCTTGATAAAATTAAAGTTGATTGACGTGTAACAAAACCCTGCTCACTGTGTAGGGCAACGGGCCTAACGAACAAATAACTTCTACAACTACAACCCAAATCTGAAAAATTCTAACCACGCTCTGCTGCTCTGGATTTTCTCATCCTGCCCAAGTGGAATCGAGGAAGGCAGAACACGTCTGTACCCTAAGGTCCAAGTCCCAACCCACAACTATAAAAGTGGACAATCTTTCACAACTGGACGCAGTACTAATCTACCTCAAAGACAACTGTCTAATGGATAAGTTAACTGCCAAAGTCAGAAGCTCTGTGTCTAACTTTCACGAGATATGGCAATTCTAATATTCTATCTTTGATGATATTCTGGTGAGCTTCTATTCTGGTTACTACAGGAAGGGCCATCTATAATATTAATAGGACTCTGGGCAGAGCATTTTCTTGGACTGCCAGGAGACACCCTTAGGGCACTATAGTGTCAGGAAACGGGTTTGTTTTCCTGGCACTGTAGTGATCCTTTAATAAAGTATCCAATTCTTGGATGCTTTCTTGTTAATTTGCAATAAAGGAATTCCATTTATGTGAGTACATCTATTCTAGAGCAATAAACTGCACAAGATAAGAGTAGCAAATGCTAGACTGATACAGATTATTTACACCTAATGGCCCCATCCTCCTTTGCTCTGGGTGTGTGTGGGGGGTGGGGGGGGAAGGAAGGAAGACAAATTGTGCTCAAAGCTGCACATTTATTTTTGGGAAAATGGGAGGCTGAAAAGATACTATCAGTTCCTAGACTTCTCTCTCACAAGCTTATTATTTTAATTAGTATTACAAACGGTGCTGGGTAACGTAGACTGTGATCTCCAGTGTGCGTGTAGCTTTGGCCTTTTTACTTTACTTTGCTACTTTAACTGGGAGATAACTTTTATTATTTTGTATTTAGTTACAGGGAAATCACGTGAGCCGGCAGGGGGGACCGAATGCGCATGCTCATTGTTTTCCTGTGGGGCTTCAGATGACGCCGGATGTCTTCATGCAGAGAGTGAGGATGTCCAGTGTCATTTAGCAGACCAAAAGTCACCTAACCTTCCGGATGTGCCTCTAGTGTCTGTCTGGTAGACAACTAGAGGAGGAGTTAATTCTGCAAGGTAATTATTGCAGTTTATCGATAACTTCAATAATTACAAATGCAGGGTTAATGGGACAGGGTCACTGCACCCAGAACACTTCAATGAGCTGAAGTGGTCTGGGTGCCTATAGTGTCCCTTTAAATCAATTATCCATATAATACCTAATTAGTCATGTAAATGGCACAGCCAGTGTTCATGACACTCCCTACAAAATGTGACCTATACAGGGGCAGATCCAGAGCCCAAACTCGAGAAGGGCACTGCAGGAGTTGAGACAGATTCTAAAAAACATCTACATGAATACAGATATACAAATATACATAGTGACATGTACATGTGCGTGCCATTTCTGCAATGGCAATCTAATGCCCTACTTCCAATGTGACAATTGAAATGCCCCCTTTTCCATGGCAATTTTTGAACAATTTGGATTCAGGCATTCTGAGACATATCTGGGATGAGTCCTAAGTTAGGCAATTGCCCTTGTGCTCCCCCCCTGTTTTCACCACTGAACTTATGTAGCAAAGAGAAGCCTAATTAATAATTTACATTCTGAAACCAAATTAGTTCAACTGAAAACATAGCGAGGATTTTCCAAGTTTTGTCCCCAAAAATTTGAAATCACGTTTGAATTCTCAACAATACACACATAACGCAGTGGAATTCAGTTTATGCTGCCTTGTGTGTATCCACCAACGGTTCACCTGGGTAATATGCAAAAATAGGACAACACGTGTCCACATGTCTGCCTCGCTCTCCTGTCGTTAAGAAACAGAAGACGATTATTAATAGACTTGTGGAGCATTGATAAGGGAATAGGCAGAACTGGAAAAGTAGCTGAGTTTGTAAATTTTTCAATTTGTCAATTTAGGCATAAAACGGTCAATTCCTTTGTCTATTCTTCACAACTTCTGATTAAGTCTCACATTCTGTAATAAATATATGCAGTGGTTATGGTGCGGCCTAATATTATCCCGTAGTTTAGAAGCATCGGGAACTTATCAATTAAAAAGTAAATTCACAATTAAATGTTTACAGTATGGCTAGTAAAACTATAACGGGGCTATTAACTTAAGTGAGAATTCAAAGTGAATTTCAAATTTAAAGGGCAACTGTAAAAAAAAAAAAATAAATAAATTACTTTACGGAAAATGAGTCCTTGTCCTGAGTTTTAAAAACATACTACGAAAACCTCTAAAGCAATTATATCGAAAAAATTTCGGGGGAAGTAAAAAACTGATCCAAACCTATCTCAGACCCATAATGAACTCCCATGTGGTTGATCCGCCGGTTGGTAACTGACTAACTGACCCTCATGTGATTGGTCAGTCAATCATTGTAGCCCCGCCCTCACCACATTTGAACTCCGCCTCCCTCCTGCCTCACAGCAGTGTAACTCGGCCTCAATCCAGCTTTACAACATTGTAACTCCGCCTCCCCAGCCTCTGCTCTCTGCCTCCATGGAGGTGGATGTTACGGAAAGGGGCGGAGTTACAATGATTGACTAACCAATCACATGACATTCAGTTAGATGTGGAATCTGTCCGAAGGAGCAGCAAGATGGCAGCTAATTATGGGTGTAATAGGTTTGGGTTTTTTTAGCAGTTTTTCACATTTTCAATACAATTTTAAAAGTTTCCATAGTATATTTCAAAATTCAGGACAAGGATTCATTTTCTGTGAAGCTATTTTTTTGGGTGACAGTTGTCCTTTAAGGCCAGAGCAGCCGAACGGAAAGCATGGCTGAGTTAGAGAACTCTTCCAGTTTGGCTATTTTGGCCTTAAATTTGAAAGCCACTTTGAATTCTTGTTTTAGGGACAAACCCTGTTAAGATTTATTCACTAACCTGATATAAAACCCAGTTGCTAACATGAGCGCTAGACAAAATACCCATATAGCTTCCAACACTGCGAGCTATGAAATCGGGATGGAGTCTGCAAGCTTATAGGCAGGTCCGGTGCAAAGATTTCTGCCGCCATAGGCAAAGATCCATTTTGCCGCCCCATCATGACACACTCACTGACAGACACCCACTGACAGACACACACACACACACACTCTCTCACTGTCAGACACATACTCAGTTACTGACAAACACTCACAGACACACACTCACGCACAGACATACTCTCACTCACTGACGCACACACACACACACACACACACACAGACATACACTCACTGACACACATACTCACTGACAGACACACACACACAGACACTCACTGACAGTCAAACACTCACACAATTCTATTTTTTGAGGCCTCCCTACCTCCCTGGGGTGCAGTGTGGGGCAGCTCCTCACTCCTCCTACCAGAGGGCGTGCAAGGGAGGAGTGAGAAGCTGCAAGAACAGCCTCCCTCGCCGCCTACTCTTGCCTGCCTTCCCCTGCTCTGCCATACCGAAGAAGCACAGCTTCTCAGCGCCATAAGGTGGCCAGATAGCCACCTCCTGGGCCCCCTGTGACAGGGCTCCTCTCAGTGCCCACCAGAAAACATCCCGGTGGGCACCCCCAGAAGGTTGCACCGGCTCTGCTTCTAGGGGATATCAGTACAGGGTCGGTGCAACCATAAGGCAACACAGGCGGCTGCCATAGGGTGTATTGTACCAGGGGAGCAGAGTCCAGGTAAACAGCAGGAGGGGATACCTCAGTGCTCTCCCTCCTGTCAATCACTTAATTTCCCCTACCCCAGGGGTGCCAAAAAGGTAGATCCCCAGATTTTTTTTAAACTTCAGCTTCCATGATGCTTCGCTTGCGTTTAGAATTCCTTTAGAAGGACAAAGCATCATGGAAGCTGTAGTTTTAAAACATCTGGGGATCAACCTTTTGGGCACTCTGCTTTATCCGGTCTGACAGGAATCTGCACCCTGAGTGCACCTAGTAGATTCCCGTTGGACCATGTAGAGGATACAGAATATCCTCTATCAAGGCCCACGCAGCCACGCTACATGGAGACAAGCAGACAAGGAGGGCAGAGAGGGGAAGAGACCACAAAGGGAATGGGGGCGCGGGGAGAGAAAGAGTTACAAAGAGGGTCTGGGGAAAGGGGAAAAAAAGACACGTAGAGAGGTGGGGGGCAGGCCCGGACTGGCCATCGGGCACACCGGGCAAATGCCCGGTGGGCCGCGATGGCCGTGGGGCCGAGGCCGGCAGGGAGATCACAGAATCTCCCCTGCCAGCCCGTGCAGGGCCAGCGCTACCCGAGCGCCGGCCCTGCTGTGTGCCTCCATGGGCCGGTAGGGAGATCAAAGATCTCCCTCACCGGCCCAGAGGCATGGAGGGAGGAGAGAGGACCCGGCGGAGCTCTAACAAGCAGCTCCGCCGGGTCCTCTCGCGGGATTATGAGCGTTGCCGCGGTTACCGTTGCCGCGGCAACGCTCAGATCTCGCGAGAGTGAACTCTAACCCGCAGGTTAGAGTTCACTCTCACCACTGGGCCACCAGGGATGGATGGCAGAACGGATCTCCTCCCCCCTCCCAGGATAAAGGTAGAGAAGAAGGGAGGGGGGGAAATATTATTATTATTATTTTTTTTTATTAGTAAAAAAAAAATATTTAAATTTAAATAAAAAAATACATTCACTCACAAACACACAGCCCCCAGACACAGCACCCCCCCCCCAGACACACAGAGCACCCCCCGACACAGCCCCCAGACACACACAGCACCCCCAGACACACACAGCACCCCCAGACACACACAGCGCACCCAGACACACACAGCGCACCCAGACACACACTGCACCCACAGACACACACAGCACCCACAGACACACACAGCGCACCCAGACACACACAGCGCACCCAGACACACACAGCGCACCCAGACACACAGCACCCCAGACACACACAGCACCCAGACACACACAGCGCCCAGACACACACAGCACACAGACACACACAGTCCAGACATACACATACATACACACACACTACAGCACCCCTCACACTGCACCACTACACACATTACGCTCCAGATACACACTAGATCCCTTACTCTATATGCACTCTTTATCCTCTATACACACACACACACACTGGGTCCTTTACACAGTAGATCTCCTACACACACACACACACTACATTCCTTGTCAGCAAACACATACAACATTCTCTAAACACACCCTCTCTGCAACCCCTACACACACTACGTCACCTATACACACACACTTCAGCCCGTATGCACACACTCGCTGCATCCCCTATAAAACTATGCCCCCTATACACACACTCTCTACAGCCCCTAGCCACACATATTACACCACAAACACAAATTAAATTGACCTATTTATACAATACCACACCACACTCTACACACACGCAATCCCACAAGCAGGCTCCAAACACATGCACCATGCACTTTCCATTTGTCCTCTGGTATCCCACTTGTGGAGACACCAGAGACAATTTAAAAGCAAACACAGCACAAGCATGTTATTTCATTTGCTTGCGCTGCGCAGAACAAATTCAGGGCCTTTTTCTAATGCCAGAGCTCTTCAGCAGGGCTCTGGGCATTGAACCAACATTCTCACTTTGAGAGGGGGCGTGTTGTCATTAGTGATGACAAAACACACACTCTCTGGCCCCGCCCCCTTCTTAGGGGGCCGCTCTGATTGAAAAATGCCCGGGCCTAATTTTTTTCCCAGTCCGGCCCTGTATGTGTGTGTGTCTGTAAGTGTGTGTGTCTGTGAGTGTATGTGTGTGTGAGTGTATGTGTGTGTGTGTGTCTGTGAGTGTGTGTCTGTAAGTGTCTGTGAGTGTATGTGTGTGTGTGTCTGTGAGTGTGTGTGTCTGTAAGTGTGTGTGTGTCTGAGTGTATGTGTGCGTGTCTGTGAGTGTGTCTACAAGTGTATGTGTGTGTCTGAGTGTATGTGTGTCTGTGAATGTGTGTCTGTGAGTGTATGTGTGTGTGTGTCTGTGTTTCAGTGTGTGTGCGCACGCGTATATATATATATAATGAAAAGAAGTAGAACTTGGCACTCACCCTTTACTATGAATATCAAATGAATATTGCCTGGGTGCAAACCTTGGCGTTGTGCATACAAAAAATATGGAAATAAGGTGCACTCACAGGTCTTCAAATGTGCTTCTTTTTATTTTACATGCAA
>OW240914.1:48475152-48536221 GCA_933207985.1 Pelobates cultripes
ACAATAACTAGTAAATCACATTGTAGTGGTTATGATACATAGGAGGTTATGTATAAATAATGTCATGATCTGAAAAGTTTTCTAACGTGGGGCGGTCACCATAGAAACCAGTCAGCACATTGCATAGTGACTCTACCCCTTCTCCGTGTTTGCATCACTTTTCAAAACACAACTCATGTCATAACATAACCTCAAAAGAGTCTTTAGGTTGGTGTCAAACCGTTTTTGAGTTGTTTGACCAAGACTGGGGCTGTCATGGGTTTAGCTCAGTACTCTGCCTTAACCTTATATTCCTATCCAAACCTGGACAGCTAATTTGGACATCCAGTTTAGCCATCATCAAATTTAGCAGAGCCAATGCAGAGGGTTTAAGTGACAAAACAGCTGTGATTTTTTAAAATCAAATTGGTCATAAATGCGTCAACACATACCAGCTAAACGGTGTCCCGAACACATTTAGAACTATAACAAATACAAACAGCTGTAGTGGTTATGGTGCTTAGAGCACCCTTATATAGAAAAAAAAGGACAAATTATAACCAACTTATAGTTGTGCAAAAAGTAAAGTGAAAAATCCACTTTAACAACTACATGCAGCAATTGTTCAGAGAACATGTTCCTGCAATTTTGTTCTTATGCAAACACCATGATGTAGTTGTATACAGATTGAAATATAACAGTTTCAGCGCCAGATTGCACAATAAAATGCTCAGGGTGAACACTATGTAGAGAACTTTTCTGGAGCAAGTTTATAGATGCGGAGCAACATTCCATTGGTTTCCATGGTGAGTTCTCCACTTTTAGAACGTTCTCCCAGATCAGTTCTGCAATCCCTTGATAATAATAATAATAATAACCCCTTGATTTTCATTTTCCTAACAGCGCTACACTGTGTGTTGGTGCTTTACAAATAATAATCATAAGGAATTGTTAATACTGCTTCCACCTTCCTCATCTTACTGTAACAGGTCACTCTCCAAGTTGCCTTTTTATGCTTCACACATCCTTTATCAGTGCTCTCTCCCACAATATCAGCTCTCCCCATAGACCTCTTGCCTCCTCCCTCAAGCTTCCTCTTGGTTCCCAGCTGTTTCCTCCCCCTCTCCCTGGGCTGTTTCACCCCTCCCCCACATGCTGATTCCTCCCCTCCTGCCCATGCTCTGCACCTCCCTGCCCCTGTGTGCAGTGTCTCCCCTCACCTAATACCTTCAGGATGTCCAGGCTCACAATGTGCTTCTAACACCATGGTCCCCTGTAGAGCATCTCACAGCACAGTCCAGGCTGCAAAGGAATACGCGAGGCTGCAGCACATCACCAGGGACCCCTACTGGGAAAGGCTCTGCACAAAGTTTCAAAGTGCTCTGCAAGTAGAAGCTCAGCCAGCAGCATTGCATCATTGCAGGACCTGTTATCACTGTACGACTTGGAGTAGATCTACACCACCAGTCTGCTTACTGACCACTAGCTGTTTAGCAAGCTGCCTTATCTGGGGACAAACTTTTCCGGCAGCCTTCCCTGCAGCACTGAGGATCGCACAGCCAACACATTCCCCAGCTATCCGTGTAAAGCACATGTGAGTAAGTGAGGTTGACATAGTGGGGGTGGGCGGAGATGTGTCCATGTGGTGGCTAGAATTCTGACCACATTAGAGAACTTGGTGTGTGAGCTGGTTTAAAGGTCCCTATTTATCAAGGTATAAATTCCTAGTTCACTCAGACAGCTTCACTGATTTCTATGGGACTCTAAGTGTGCTGTTTTACCCTACAACTGAGTTTCACATTAATATTATTAGATTCCACAGGGTTAAGTTAATTATGTGTGTATAATGCAGTGTATATATAGTGATCTGGAAAATGTAAGGTTTGTTGCTTTGAGTTGTGGCATCTGCATTCTATATTAGGCAATGCTGATTTTATTTAATCCCCCAGCTCATTGTTGGAAATATATACAGTACAGTCTTAGAGACAGCAATACAAGTATTACATGTGTGTCTGTGGATGGATATTTGGCTTTAAATGTGTCATGTTCTTTAAAGAGAGAGACTGTGTTTATTATTATGTAGTGTATTTACCATTCAGCTGACTCAATGCCCATACATAAATAGTGACACTAAATACTGATGATAATAAGCTTCTATTTCCATTTTGTGTATGTGCATATTAGTACAGTGATCTGTTTTGCATTGCATCTATGTGTGTACAAGCTCTTGACTCTCTTGGGGACCCTGGTTTTGTGATCAGCTTGTATACAGTGAGCAGTTTCTATGGAGTGAGTTACACATGGTGAAGGCAAGATAGTATTGTAATTTGCAGTTATGTTTGGACCACATAATAATATTGTGTAATGGCAGTATATGAATCAGACTAACCAGGGGTCAAACGCTGCCTGTTCGGGAATTTCTGCTCCCAAAAACACATCCTCTGAGATGTAGCTATTTTTCACACAGCAGCATCAAAACAGAACTCTAGTCAAATGTGCTTCATATCACCAAATCTATCTATGCATTGGTTTATCTGTGTTTATGTTTAGACCCATTTTTATTTCCACTAAAATGGAGAACTCCGGGTTTTTTAACTAACATTTTACCCCTGAATAGTCAAATCTGTATAATCCTCTCAGAAACTATGCCTTAATTTAGTCCCACAATGTTACATTCCTTTTTATTGTTTTGTGGACCCAGGACATACTTGAAAACAAGAACAATCTCAATGTATCCTTCCTGGTAAAATATTTTATAAATAAACATTTCCTGCAGTTTGTATTTTAGCGACTTGCTCTGATTACAGTTGTGATGGAGGAGGCTATTGCTATTACCTGAGGACGTCTTTTTTGTTTTTTTCCCACCTAAACAAACCTTTTTCAATTGGGTCATTTAAGTGACTTAAACTGTTTAGTCCCTTGGGACACATCAATGCATCCCACCTGTTCTTATCTGCATTTGAGTAGGGCTTAATCTTGACAATCTATTGAGAGAAATAAACCAACTAGCTGCTTTGATTGTCTAAACCAGGTTTTCTTTAGTTCTTACAATGTTGTGCGCACGCCCTCCTAATCTACTGCCCCAGGCTAGGTTAGGGTTTATGTGACGGAGCTCCCATATTCGACCAGAGTATCTCCATCAAAGCCTCTCTCCTTTTCCAGCAGAGTGTTCAATGATATGTAGCAGCCCACCCAAACGTCAATTGAGACTTGATCAAGGGTGAAAACATGAATGCTTTATTGGGTTACAATGCACATATTTATACACATTAACTAAAACAATGTAGATCCCACCCAGCCATCTTTGACTACCACTAATCTAATAAGACTCTAGTCAGCAGGGCACCTTAAGAAAATATCACCAGAAACATATGTTTAGATACATATAAGGTGTCCGTGGATAGCTCTGCTCCTGGTGCTTTAACTGGTAAAATGGTGCCCTGATACCATGCATGATGTAGAATCACCACTCCGTTAATGGTTTGACCAGCCGTGGCTGGTCCGATCCAATGAATAGTTTCAAATGGCCGGCCTGAGCTTGCATATTGCATTGGAGTGTATACTATGCACATATGGGCGACCAGGTAGTAGAATTTCAGGGTGCTTGGTTGGGTAGTGTCTGCTAAGAGAAAGCATGAGCAATGGCAGGGTGATTATCAGTCTTTTCTGGTTAGGTTGGGTTATATGTGTCAGTTACCCAACATGCTGCCATTATATGAGCTTTCAAATCAGCCATTATGTATCCGTGAGGGACACATCGCAGGGGTAGGCAACCTTTGGCATTCCAGATGTTGTGGACGACATCTCCCTTGATGCTTTGCCAGCATGATGACTGTAAGAGCCTTATGGGAGATGTAGTCCACAACATCTAAGGTGCTGAAGGTTGTCTACCCCTTGATTAGGGTTTATGTTTTGGTTACATAAGGGGAGATATATCAAAGTGTCATTCTCAAAAGTGCTGCAAAGTTCTTCAAATGGCTCAATCACCATGGAAACTAATGGAATCCGCAGAGGCATCTCATTGTTGATTACCCTCATTGTGCAACAGTGCACCATCTTTTCAATAATGACATATTGATATTTATTACCCGAAAAGGCCCTTGAAATATACCCATACCTTTTTATACTGAGCCTGATATTCTTATTTAGGGCCTGGGAACTATTTGATCTACAGAGGTCTATAGTAAAATAAAAAATAAAAAAATGTAATTATGTGTAGGGCTGCAACTAACAATTTTATTTATTTTTTTACAATCCGTTCAAACAAATAAGTGTAAGCACAGCACTATATCATGCAAAGCATAGTCACAAATCACCTGATTTAATATAAACAATGCAAATGATTACTGCTATTATTATTTCTGTGTTGCCCAGGTGTTGTAAGCTGCAAGAGAAATTTATACTGTTTTTATACTTCTACTGTCCTGAACAAGTGACATTTGTAGGTGCTGGTCTTCTCCGATCTGACGCTTTAAGACAGCAATCTTCAGACCTTCAGTGTCACAGAAACTGTATTAAAGTAACAATATAGCATAAGGAATACAAGCATGTATTCCTAACCCAACTTTTTACGCACCCCCCCAGCCGTATGAGCATTTCAAAGATGTGATTTACTTACCTTTCCCCCCCTTGCCACACTGGTTACCGTCCAGCCGGTCCACATTTTTGGTGTTGATGAACTCAGCCAATCTATTGTTTCTCCGTATGAGAACATTTAGAGACCCCAAGCTGCACCAATCAAATGGTCTCTCTGAGACCATCTGATTGAAATACCGGAGTTTAATTTACCTGTTGGGGTTGAAGCACCCGTACTGGCTGTTAGGAAAACAGCCGCTAGAATCTTTTTAACCCTGCAATATAAGCATTCTATTCCTGCAGAATGGCAGTGTTTTCAGTTACAGGTTTAAAACTACAGGGGCATGGCATCCAAACACCTTCATTGAAATGAAGTGATCGGGGTGCCTATAGAGTCCCTTTAAATATTCCAGCATCTTAATACACACAAAATAGCTGCTGATGTTCTACATACTCCCCTCTCTATAAGTCCACTCACAACACATTTCACCATTTCTTAGGGCTTTTTTAAAGTACTATTGTAATAAAATCTACAGCTCAATGAAGTGTCTGGGTGCCAGGTCCCCCAGGTGTTAAACCTGCAGCTGTAAACAGCTATGTTTCACTGAGGGTTAATCCAGCCTCTAGTGGCTGACAACTGCTAGAGGCGCTTCCGCGATTCTCACTGTGAAAATCACAGTGAGAATACGCTGGACATCCATAGGAAAGCATTGAGAAATGCTTTCCTATGGGCGGTTTGAATTCGCGCGGCTCTTGCCGCGGATGCGCTTTCGGTGCTGATGTCGGCAGGAGGAGGAGAGTTCCCCAGCGCCGAGGGAGCCCTGCGCTGGAGAAAGGTAAGTGTTTTAACCCCTTCAGTCCAGCGGGAGTGGGACCCCGAGGGTGGGGTTTGTTTTTCTGGCACTATAGTGGTTCTTTAATTGATTATTACTGATTTTATCAATTAGTTGTCACACCTCTTGTTGTGTCTATCTGTGGACACATAAAAAGCCATAGCTTCCTGTTTAATAAATTATGTCAGGTGTTTATATGCAGATCATATTACAAATCACATATACTGGGTCAGCTCAATTCACATGCCTTAAGATCGCATTGCCACATTCCCTTAAGCCGATCTGTTATTAGAAAAGGAAGCTAAGTGATAGGGAAGCTTTTCAGAGTTTATTGCCAGAAAATTCTAATATTTTCACTTGTTTTATAATGTTTACAATTCCAGGTCTCCTAGACCAGTTAAGTAATTTCACTCCATGTAGAAGTATCCAATTCACACTTCTCATCTTACAGGGACATTCCAGACCTTTAAAGTACTTTTCTAGATGGCTAAAGTCCTTTATGTGTGAAACACATATTCATTCTACAAGAAATTCAGATTTCAATAGAAATTGGCACCACCCATCCATGTCAATCAAGCAGGTTCTGTTACTTCCTGGTTTAGTTTGACACAGTAAAGCTACACTTGAGGCAGAAGACTTGCGAAGACTTCTCATTGAGCTGCATTAGGAAGTCTGTGATTGGAGAGTCATAGAACGTCTGGGCGGGATTAGGAGAGGAGGGCTTGCAAAGGCTTCAGACTAGATCTGGAGCTTTTGCAAGCTGTTTTGAGATATAGCAGAGTTTTTTTTTTTTTTCATTCTAAATTATACCATTCAGATTTGCTTGGTTTTCTTTTATAATTTATTTTAAATTATGTCGCAATCTAGTTCCTTCCTTCCTTCCTGACACATTGAGGACACACAAAAAAAAGAAACCTTGTTTAATTTCTCCTCTTGTACTGACTGCCAGGTGCAGGACAGAGCCTATAACAATGACTGACAGGGAGCTAAGATGGAGTTGCCCAGTCACAGGATGAAGTGGTGTGGATTTCTACATATCCCTTTTTTTCACACCTTATAATAACACATTTTGTAAATATAGGGGATAAGTAAACATTGTATTAAATATCATGGGAGCTGATAGTTGCCCTCTAACCCTCATTTTCAGCATTACATCCCATGAAGCAATGCATTATATAAATATTCCTTGATGGCTTCTGTGTGAGTGCGTATGGTAATGACATCAATATAATCAGATTTCATAGCTAAACACATTTGGCACAGCCTTCCTGCAGCAGGGAAACCACAGAGGCGGATTTACACCAGGAGCAGGGCCATTAAAATGTGTATTTGTAGTAGAGTAAGAATTTGTTTTTAGGTCAGTGTGTAGCACATGCCTGCTCTTCCTTTGATAAAATGAAAACACAAATGAAAATGTATCCACAATTTATGTCAAATTGTATTCATGGAGATCGACCATCTAACAGAATCTAATTTTCTATTCGACTGTCTAAGCCAGCTGTTCAGCTGCTGTATTTGTTTAATTAGAACAGGGGTAGCCAAAAAATACCCCTAGCTGCTGCAGAACTTCAACTCCCCAGATTCATTGCCAGCCTTAAAGGTACATCCTGGAGGTTAGTTCTGCAGCAGTTGTGGATCTACCCTTTCACCATCTCCAGTCTAGAGCATTTAGAAATAATCTTTGCACAAGGTCAGTGTGTCTCTAGAACTCCTACTTCAAGATACATTTTGTAAAACAGACCTGGGATTTGTTTTGTTTACATTGTATTTGTCTAGAGAGAGAGATAAAAGTATTAAAATATGTGACAAATGCATTTCAGAAAACTCAGTTGTGTGTCAACTGTCCGATATACGCTGTAAATTGTTAATAAAGGGACATGCTAAGTCTTTTCAAGTCTTGCACTAGTAGCCATGCAAAAAAGTCTCTCGCTATTGCAAGCCTTGAATTACTATTTGGCTCGGGCAAATTTTTCACTCTCCAATCGCTAGCGCTGTTTGGAAATTGTGAGCCCTGCTATGAACAGCATAACCTCTAAAGGGCACGGTACAACACTTTCCTCTCTCACATACTTCCAGTTCTTCTGTTCTGAACTGGTATGGTATAATGAAAGTTCATACCAAGCTGAGACATTATTAATTTGCAGACCAAATCATCTCTTTAGTGTGTTCAATAGTCATACAAATACAATTATTTGTATAGCTCCAAAATATTCTGCAGCATTGTATAATAGGTAAACAAGACAAACCTTGAACTCTAAATATGTTGTATAACATACTGGAACAGTATGTGTGTCCGGTGTCTGGTGAAGCCCATGGAAGAATTAAAATCGTTGAAAACGCTTTGACTACTAAAATGGGGGTGGGGCACACTGGCACTGTTATGGTGTTTGGAGGTTTCCTTGGGTTACCATGGTTTGTAAAACACCATGTCCTGCATGGTTGATGGCTGCTTTTAATAGGTCACTCTAAGCACTATAAAAACTACTCCGGGGTGCTTTCGATGCACCTCTCTACACACCTATCACGAAAACAGAACTTCCTACTTCTTCACTAGCAATCTATGCAGTCTGTCTTTGGACTGATTTCACTGATTGAGGAGCGTCCACTGACAATGGGATGGTACTAGGGGACACCTAGTCCAGTAACCATGGTACGACCTAGAGTGGCCCTTTAAGGAAATACCTTGCGTGCCCCAGTAATGTCAAATAGTTTAGTATCCCTTTCTTGTCTATATGAAGAATACATTCATACATCCCAGATCCCTGGTTAGGTGGTTAGGGGCTCAGTATATTTGTCAGCACTCTCACTATTTATGCTCCAAAGCATGTACTATTGCAGCTCCCGTGGGTTTTATGTACAATTCGAGAATCCCACAGGTTTCATTATGTTACATCAGTTATTTAACAGGGTCTGTGCTGAGTGTTGAAATGCACATGTGTGCAGCCCACACAGTGAGAATAACGCTCAACAGCAGCCCTCTGGAAGGAAATGTGGTAAACCCAAAATGTGACAAGTCGGTTTATTAAAAATAAATTTTGTGAAGATATGCACACTTCCAAATCCACTGTAATAGCTTACGATATGCTTTTAATAAGAAAAATTGTGTTTTGCATTTATTATATTTTTTTAATACAAAAAGATACATAAAAGGA
Organism: Pelobates cultripes; assembly: GCA_933207985.1. Lineage (NCBI taxonomy): Eukaryota > Metazoa > Chordata > Amphibia > Anura > Pelobatidae > Pelobates > Pelobates cultripes. Next base: position 48,483,692 of record OW240914.1, read on the forward strand.
CAGTCAAATCTCAATAAAGTGATTCAGGACATAGATGCTGATTCTTTTGCCTTGCAAATTAAAACCGTGTCATTTCTTAGAAATGGCACTATTTACATTTTGCTATGGACTCAATGACATGTAAATTGTGCTGTTTGAGAATTATTAATTTCAGTGCCTTTCATGGACAAGCATTGAAATAGTGGTGATGGGTAATTCCTGTGCTTTATAAAGTTATGTTGAATTCAATATAGTCTAGACTTCAGTGAATAACGCTCGGTACATTCTATGGATGAGATGATCATTCATCCCATATATTAATCCTTTGCCCTTTGTAGTGTTTAACATGTGCCCAAAAGGCAATCTGTTTTAGAATTACCTCTGCCATTCTCTTCGACCCATTAAGTTCTTCACTTCATTTTCTGGGTTGAGGTTCCGAGAAACATTGTCACGGTGACATAGATTATTTCTTCTATATTCTATATTCCCAATTTAATATGTTCCAACAGTTTGACTCTGCCACTGTTTATAGTAAAAAAATTTCTCTTAAAAACGTTACGTAAAATTCTCTCTTTGCTCGTAGTATTGACTGTGTTGCAATTTTTCAACAGCACGGCCTACAATGAAACCACATGCATGTGTTGCAGAAATAGAAATATCTAAAAACCGCTTAAGAATGCAGTTTTGAGCCATGTGTTTCGGAAATAAAATTGGAAACAGACAAGTGTCTGTATTAAGTAATCACTGAGATCTACCGCATTAGTGATGGTTAAATAAAGCAAACCATGAAATAAACTCTACCAGTTTATGGTAGAGCCCAGAGTTAAGAGTTCTGAATAGATTGCCTTTTAGTTATACTGTATGTTAATTACTAAATAGGCAATGCATTAAAATCTGGGCTGTATGATCAGCTTACCCATCGCATACACAAGGCGTTACACAATTGGTGTAACTTTTTAAAGAGAGAGTTTGACTACGTAGCTTGTGTTGAATCATATTTAATTGTGAATAAAGATTTAAAGAGGAAATCTCACTTATGTCAAAGTGATAGTTTATAGGTACATCATACCAGAAAAGGCTACTGAAGAACTTACTGGGTTGAAGAGTACGGCAGAGGTAACTCTAAAACACACTTACTTGAGCAACACTTACAGGTGTGAGAACATGTGCTATAGTGAATTCCATAACTTTGCAATAGCTATCATACGGGATAATTTTCTTTTTCACAACTGACAAATACATAAATATTTCTTAACCACATGGGTAAGTGAACATAATGTTAAAAATCATGGACAGTGGCAAGTTCCTTTTAAGATTGTTTAATAACAGTTTTTAGGTCAATATTAAGGGACCACTAAACTCACCCAAGCTACTTGACTCAGTGAAGTGGCCTGGGTGCAGTGGTCCTGTCATTTTAACTATTCAGGGTAAAACATTGCTGTTTTTCAGAAACGGCAATGCTTACCTTGATGGGTTAAACCAAGGGTGCCCAAAAGGTAGATCCCCAGATGTTGTAGAACTTCAAATTCCATGATGCCTTGAAAATACTTTTCGAATGACAAAGCATTATTGAAGCTGTAGTTTTTAAAACCTCCAAGGATCTACCTTTTGGGCACCCCTGGGTTAAAACTTGATGGGTTAAACCTTCCAGAGAGCCACTTGAGCTGCTTCTGCTGCAATGACAGAGTAAAGCTTGGTTACGTGATGTTGCAGAACCCATAGGAAGACATTGATTCAGTGTTTTCCTATGGAGAAGCTTGGACACTTGCATGGCGCTCACTGCACATGTGCACCAGGCCCCCAGTGATCTTTTTTAAGGGGTTTTGGATTGAACTACGGCGGAGGAGACCATGCCTCCTCGATGACATCACGGGAAGAGAAGAGGTAAGTAGTGACAAGGGAGCCTCGACCCTGGAAAAAAGTAAGCAAAAATCTTTTATATACACATTGGGGGACCTACATAACTAGAGACTAAAGTGTTAGAAACACAGGTTTGTATTCCTAATGCTTTAGGGTTACTTTAATGTCAGTTTGCATAAATTGTGTATTAACAAATATTGGAAACTCATATCTTGCTCTGTATTCACACCCAATTTAAACAATGCAGATCCAAGGTTTGTTTAGGAATACAGCCTGGAGCTCGATGTCAAGATTAATATAGTTTTAGATAAACTAAGCGGAATATTTTGTCAAAATATTATCTGTTGATATAGACCAATATTACACAGGCTAATACCTCTCAAGGTCTAGCTTCAACACGCCCTGCACAGATGAAATACATTTTGTCATAAGTATTGTCATAAATGGAGGACAAATAATTTTTTTTCTTGTTTTTTAGCAGAGCGAGAGAAGACTCTTGCAACACACTGATCTATAACCAAATTCGTGCATGATGAGGAACACTTGTAACGACTATGTTCCTCATATTAATCACTTCCTCCTGAGGCAGGACGCCTTACCAGGGGTGCAAATCTAGCAAGGTGTGAATGTTAAATCAGAAACCACCAATGTTTGCTTCTATGATTTTGCACATAGGGTGCATCGTAGAAATGGGGGTTAAAGGGATACTATAGTGCCAGGAATACAAAGCTGTATTCCTGGCACTTTAGCTTCCTCTGTCTCCCCCTCGCTCCCAACCCGCCGCAGTGAATAATGGGTTTATTTACTTACCTGATCCCAGAGTCGATCTCGCTCGGTGCTTGGTCGCAGCTCAGCATCCTCCGATATTACTTGACATGGAGGCACTAATGCGTGGCAAGTGCTGAGCGCACACTTCGCGTCCCGATAGGAAAGCATTGAATCAATGAGGAAATAGCCGACGCTGGAGGTCCTCTTGCAGAGTGTGAGGACGTCCAACGTCCGCTGTAGTGGCAGTCTAGTAGACAGCCACTAGAGGCTGTCCTAGTGCTGCAATGTAAACATTGCAGTTTCTCTAAAGCTGCAATGTTTTACATTGCAGCACTAAGTGCAATAGGGACACTGAACCCAGACCACTTCAATGAGCTGAAGTGGTCTGGGTGGCTATAGTGTCCTTTTAGGAAGAGATATGGGTTCATTGTGGCTCTGTATAAAGTCCTTTAAAGGTGCATTCTAAACCCCTAATGCACCTGATCTTGCTGAATTGCTTTAAGAGTAAACGATCCATTTCTCTTATTTTATTAGTGTGCTGTTTTCAAGAGAAATTGACACTTTTACAAATCCTCTTGTTAACACCTTCCAACTGGCTTTCAGTCACTTATTTTGAGTGAATGGTTTCAATACTTCTTTGTTAGAAGCATTGCTGGGAGATTTTGATGATGACCGTGCATGCATCATGTGTCCCAATGCTTCTCTCTGAGAAGCATTGGAGTGGCTGGATGATCGATCGTTAGTAGTGATGATCTCTCAGAGACAGTTGCTGCGAATACATGGCTTTGCTGTTGGATTAGTGATAAGTAAGATATTTTGGGGGTTACTCCAAATCTATAATAAAACTGGAACATTTCAATGTTAGAAATGTATTTATTTCTAAAAAAAAAAGTCATTTTAATATATATTTAGTGGTGTAGATCTTTGTGGCACAGGGTTGGACTGATAACTGCAGGTAGAGTTAGGCACTATTTGCAGTATAAAGAAAGATAAACAAATCTGAGGAAAAAAAACCTCTCTGGGTTTATTGACTATTAATTTATTTGCCCCATATCAGCTAAAATTGCCAAGATGTCTGAGTATTTTCCAAAGCCCAACTTTTTGCCTTACATTTACAGTTTGCATTTTGATTTGCTACAGTTAGCTGATTATTGAATAAATCCCTCAATGGGAAAACTGTCTCTTCTCTCGAAAGTTTACCAGTGAGTAAAGCCTTGAAAATCACCTATAGGTTTTGTAATTTTTTTTGATGATCTGTTTTCTTGTAAAATTCTAGGCCAGGGCAAACGATAAAGGGACATTTATAGTCACCAAAACAACTTTATATTATTGAAACTGTTTTAGTGTATAGATCATGTCTCTGCAATCTCATTCCTCAATTCTTTACTATTTAGGATTTAAATTAAATTGAGCAATAAGCCTGCGGGGATATGACCTATATGCCAAAACTGCTTCATCGAGCTTGACTTGTTTTGATGACTATAGTGTACCTTTAATTTTGCCCTATATTTAGTATACTTTCTTTATGCTGAATGCCAGGTGCAAAGTACACCGCTTATAACAATTGACAGGAATGACTTTCAGTTGCAGGATAAAAATATTTTTTTTCACACATCTCAAATAAATATTTGTTAGTGTGATGGGCCTCCTGTACTCTGACTGACTGAGTACCTTTACCAGGTCAGCTTCCTTCCTGCTGCCAGGGATTCTGGAACACTTCAGACTGGGGTCTCTTGATGACCTCTTCCACCGGACCAGGCTGCAGTGGTTATAGCTCTGGAGACCTTCTCCTCTGTAAAGCAGAGACTGTAGATTTCTATATACGAGTCCGAATAGAGGGGGTAGAATAACCTTTATTGCACAGCACAAAGCCATTAAAACAGAACGGTGTTGACTCTCCCCGCAGGGGGTCTCCATCCAAAGCAATGTGGAGTACAATTGTCCTTCCCTGGTGCCATTATGTCTGGGAACTTAACCCCAGATAACACAATTGGCTCCATGCTGTGCCCTGACAGTCCTAGGGGCACAGCATATAGAATGTCCAACAGAACTCCCTTTTCTTGGACCATACCCCACACAATGTATATCCCTGGCAAGTTTGTCATTAAGTGCCCTATGTGTCCAAATAGTTCCCTGATCGGAGAATCCTTGCCAAGTTACAGTATGTTCAAGTTTTATTGGTAATCTCAGATCCAGTGAGGGGTTCCAGGCATGTGGCATCTTAGTTCATGTCTCCAAAAAGGGGTCCCTTTACTTCTGGGGAGCGCTTTTAAGACCCAGGTATCTTCTGATACCTCTGTACCTTCCCGACCTCCCCTCTAAATAGCAATCAATTTGGAGTTGATATCCACCTAAAGGTCGGTTGGACCTCGGCACAGTCCTAAACCGAGGAACAGTTCAAGAGTGTTTGAGGGTATCTCCTGGTCACATGCTCAATGTTTAAAATTAATCCAGACAATTCCAAAAGGTCATGTAGTCCGAGTGGGAAATACAGTAAGTGCCCGTAGCCCCATACACCCCCCTACAGTGACTGTAGCCCCTTTCAAGGACTCTTGAGACCAGGCCCATAGTGGCCAGCAGGCTGGTCTTCAAGCTTCTCCAAAAGTCCATGGCATGGGAGCTTCTGTCACAGTTGACTATAAGTAAACATAATGTTAAAAATCCTGGGAAGCAAATATTTGTATCTTTCTGGCAAGTGTTCATTTGACTATTGCAGAAATTTCTTCTACACATTTCTTTGAAGTATGTAGGAGATGACATATTAGACAGAAACTTGCTTTTAGAATTTGTGATAAAATTATTCATGCTGAGTTTTGTGTCTGTGTGATTACTTTGCAAGAATTGAGCCAGATATTTTGTTAGGCCTTTAAGACCTACGTTTCATTACCGTTCTGCCTGGTATCAAAAGCCAATTTTGAAAATATAGGAAATAGCAGACAGGTTCCCTAGCAAACCAATGCTAAGTCGTCAAAATTCACATCTTCTGTGTTTTTAATGTGTAATTATTAACTTCACCTTAACTACATAAATCCTGAATTGAACTGTGGGTTTACTGCAGAGAACCGAGGCTCTGATGTTGGAAAGTTTGGTGTAGTAGACTGCATTATCAATGTGCTGTTAGTTTGCAGACTGTAGTGAAGAACATTCTTTACAAAAACAAAAAACTTGCCAAATATATATCCTGCATTTTAATAAAGCTGCCACTATCCCAGTGTGTACTCAGATTATTAATTGCACACGTCTTCCTCAAACACAAGCTGCATAAACAGATTGACGCTCAATTAAAATCATCACGGTTTGGGTTCGTCCAATGTTATGCAGCCAAATTGCATTTAAAGTGCATACGTGTAAATGGAAAATATGGACCTCCCTGTGTACCAAGTTAACATATATTCATCATCTGGGCGATGTATTTTCGCGTTTCTGGATTGTGTTGTGATTTCCATTTGGCGTTTATTTCAAACTGTTTTCGGATTCTGAGAAAAGTCCTAGGGGCACATCTTGGCAATGTGAAATGATGTGCTAGCATTAAATAGGTGCCAGATTTTATTGCCAACTGTTTTGTTTGTTTTTATCTACCTTTGTTGATACATTGTTCGTTTTAGAGGTTCCTATTTTGATTGTTTTTTAATACCATCTTACTGTTACTATGCGTGTCTTTTCACCCACAATACATATCTATATATCTTTCTTATTCACACTATATACTACTGGGTTACTATTTGATTCATTGTTCTGCTACTGCTCATTACAATGTATTGCTTGTATTTTAATGTTGTTGTGTTTTTTTTTTTCCCCAGGGGAAGGGCTTTTGCCTCAAAGTGGAACTACAGAAACAGTCGGCATAATGGCTGGCAAGAGGCAAACAAGTTTACAGGACAGCATGATCTATGGTAAGATGTCACGGGTGGAAGCCGAACCACAAAAATGTCCTGTGAAAAAGACCTCCCATGAAGATATGCTGTCGTACAAATCCTTTCTCGCCTACTCTATGCCTGGTTTTGAGCAGCATAGTACATCCAACCCGTGGAGTTCAACCACAGCCTATTTGCAGTATACCGGTAATGCGTTAAATCAGCACTTGAGAACAGAAGAAGCATCTGTAAGGTGCCAGAGCCAGGAAGCAGAGAGGCTCCACAACCACTCACAATTCCATGAAATGTCAGGCAACCATCTACAGGTGCAGCAACACCATCAAGTCTTGCGCTATCCCTTGCCTTCCTCTCATGTTTACCCCCCACTTGCAGTGCCACGTCCCGTATATATGAATCCCACTAATTTTGTGGACACAAACTATGCCACACGTGGTCTCTCTGTCCAAGGTAGGCCACCTCTCATACACGCTCAAACTGTTGAATGGAACTCTGCTCACTTTGCTTATCCATCTCCCCCCATATATCCAGCTGGTGTAAACAAGAAACTTCATTCTGTCCACACTGCTGAACATGGGAAATTACCACTAGGTGTACAGGAAATGACCGGAAGTTGTAGGCACAAAGAGGATGTAAGCTCCCATCAAGAGCCTTTTATAGATCGCTACACCCCCTTTGCTGAACCAAATCCTTTAATTCTCTATGCACAGGGTGAGACTGCTATAGGGAGGCAAAAGAGCTCTGCATTTAATTCAATCACTCACAAGCATCAAAACTACATGTCTGGTGCTCTGCAGGACAATATTGACAGCAGATTAGGACCAGTACACCCAAGGTCACATTACAGTTCTGATGGAGTAAGTTATCCACACCAATCCACCTTCTACAACTACAGTGAAAACACAAATTTTTTGCCATATCTTGGCATGAGAACAATTGTCAACCCAAATGAGGAACATGGTGTAAAAATGGCCAAGGTAAACAGAGATCTGAGCATGGGTATGAGTGACACAAGTAGGCATTTGAAAATGAATGAGAAGTATGCTCACAGGGAAGAGCGAATGGCCACCATACAGAAAGATGTAGTACAAAATGTGTGCTCAACCCAGGTCAATAGAGAAATGCAGCTTGCTTCAAATAGTGCAAAGTGGGATATGCGTGCGAGTTCTGTTCCCATGGACCAGGAGCTTCAAGTTAGAATGACCCAGTTGAACAGAAATATTTGGGTAACCCCATCTAAAGAGAGCAGTGAGTCCCACAAAGAACGTCATGTTGGTGTAGCTCATGGAAATTCTTCAATGCAAAAAGTTGGCCAGAGTTCACATCTTCTTACTTCTGTCTCCAGTGGAGATTTGCATTCTACAAAGACTGTGCAAGAGAATTTGCTATCCTCACAACAGAACAGCACCTTGAATTCTCACTCTTCCTACATTAATAAGGATGCTGTTTGTGTAAATAGTAATGGTATTTGTGTTCAGCAATCCAAAGTGAATTCAGAAAATGTAAGACATTGCCTCTCCACCCCGGAGAGGTCCTCTCCGGAATCCCACCTGCTTGGTACAAGGGGTGAAAAACTGAGATCCAATGAGAGAGAGCCTGCATTGCCAAGTCCCAAAATTCACTGCCATTCAGATTCTTTGGAGCCTGAATCAGACAATAATGGTCCCTGCTCCCCTCCCATGCCTGTGATTAATGATGTCTTCAGCCTTGCTCCATACCGGGATTATCTGGAGGGCACAGCTCCCCATCCTTTTCCTTTACTTAGAGGGCATGGAGGGAAAAATGAAGAATCTGCTTTACGATTAAGTACACCAGAAAGAAAAAAGGAAAATGAGAAGGTATTGACTGAATCCTCCACACCTGACAGTGTTCAGAAACATCATGGTCATCAATCCCCCACCAAATCTAAGAATATTAAAGAAACTGATGCTGAACCTGATTCATTCAACCCGGCAGAAGTAGAAGAAGTCGTTCTTGATCTAAGCTTGAAAAAGCCACTACATCCTTGCTCTCCACATAATAACCAAGGAGCATACCACTCTCCTAATGCATGTAGTAGTACTTTAGAGCTTTCCAAGACATCCACCTCACAGGTGGTCACAGAATATCCATTGAGCACCACAAAGCATTCCACTGCATGCAGTTCCGCAAAGGTCTCCATTGGCGCTTGCACAGAAGTTAATCCTCAAGCAGGAATACATGGCTTCCCACAGACCACAATTTCCTGTCTTAAGTCCACATTTATGCAGTCTTCCACTGGCAGCTCTTCACAGACATCAGTCCTATGTTTTCCTCAAAATTCAAGTTCCTGCTTCTCACCCTCTCTATTTTTCAGTACTGTCCAGTCTCCCACAAAATGGGCATCTCGTGCTTCTCTGCTTCCTCCTTACACAAATGCTACCTGCTCCCAACAAAATGTTCCTCCTTCAGTTTCTAAAAATCTTTCACACTGTTCCACTCCGTTCCAAGTACACTCCAAAGAAACTAGAAAAGAAAGGACAAGGTATCCCAGTGATTCTTCCCTCGTGTCCCCAGCCTCAGAGCCAGACAATGAAGGAAATGGCTTCCACAGCTCTAAATCATTCTTGTTTAAAAAGTACAAACTTCAGAAACTTGGCCCTCATGGAGGAGAAACACAATTAACCGAGTGCAATTCTGCTACAAGAACTTTGCCCAGCCCTTTTCCACTGCTGTCAGAGTCCGTGCATTCTCTACCACCAAGTGCTCCTGAGTCCTCTCCAACACTTGGGGAGGCCAATGTGTCTTTGGCCAGTGGTGGTGAAACTGCAGTGGGTGGAACTGGGAGACAATTCAACGAGCTACACCATTCAGTGCGTGCAGCCATCTCAAATTCGGTTACATGTTCTCCTCCTGCCCTTCTCCAGGACTGGCTTTTAAAATCCAAGGAAACAGAAAGACCAAAATCTCCTGAAAAGTCCAAGGCAATTTCCAGAACACCTGAACCATCTCAAGACCACGAGCTATGGTTGACCTTTGACGGAGTCCGTATGCTTTTACATAAACTGTTATCTAATTTGGAAACTTTCATGTTCACACGACGATGCCCGTTTCCTCATGTCATCCGGGCAGGTGCCATCTTTATTCCTATCTATCTGGTAAAAGAAGTTTTGTTCACAGAGTTGGTGTCTGCCTCCGTAGATCGGGTGTTGCAGAGACACAAAGTGGAACTTCGTCCCACAACCCTTTCTGAGGAAAAACTCTTGCGGGAGAAAAGGCTGAAAGACTGCCCCTCACGCTTGTTAAAATTACTTGCATTAAAACAACTCCCTGATGTGTATCCGGATTTACTACATCTGTACTGGGGATTCTGCGTCCAGAATCAGCTTGGTGAGTACAGCATTCTTTAGAACAGCAGTATTCACGAATGTCACAATATTTGCTTATTCTGTTGTACACCATTAGTAAGGTCCAAAAGGATACTGAAAATCCAGAGTCTTGAGGAACTGCAAACAGTCTGACTCAACGCACGTAGTGCTATGCCGTGACCAAAATTACTGTGTACATCTGCAATATTGCCTTTGGTGCCGTTTTCTGTAACTGGTCCTTGTTGTCTCAGCTGTGCATTTGCAGGAATGTTATAATTCAATTGTATCTATCTCCAATATTTCCACCTTACCTGCTTGTAGTAGATAACATGCTATATACTATAATGGTGCTTGGGCTAAAAATATAGCGCACTGTAGGATGCGGTCTGTACAATTATATGCTCTATAAAACCATTACCCATCAATCATAATGCCGAAATTGACAATGAAAGCACATTTAAGATGTGCTACAAAATCAAAAACTATTTTTGTGTGTTGATATAAGGATATTATATATATTATATATATATATATATTAATATTTAAAGAACAAATATTTAGTTATGCATGACCTTTAGGCGTCACATCTAACAGTGCTGCAGAACTGGCATGAGTCTTTAAAAAGAACTATTAAAAAAATATGCTGACATTTTTTTTCTTTAGCTTTTTACCTATCATTTCTATAATGTGAATTTCATCCATCCTTTTTTGTATATTATATCCTAATGATCTATTCCCAGTGATATCTTAGAAGACAGTTGCTATGGTAATTTCCTGATCCAGCATGCAATTGTTTTTATAATTATTTTTTTTAGATATACATCTTTAACGGGTTATTAATCTCTATAGCAAACTTAAGTGAAATTCTCCTTTACTTTTTATTTTATTTATATATTTAATTATTGCTCTCCTACGATTATGCTATAATCTTGCCCAATAGGAAAGTCAGCTGATTTTTATTTTAGCTCAAACATATTTTTGAGAGATTGAAGGTGAAAAAGCCCATAGACACCTGTCAGCTGAAAGTCAGCAGGCTTGTTTTGCTAAAGCTCTGCCCACATTATTTGTGACTGCCGAGAAGGTTAATCCCATATTACCAAAAATCACTTTGCCGTCACACTATTATATTTGGATATTTTGACTCTAATGATTGCACATGATTCTACAGATTGCTCTGGGACTGTGTGTAGTGGGATTAGCTCTCAGGGGACCTTCCTGTTTCTCTGCTGTGCCCGATGGGTTCATGTCCCTATACTTTATTTCTTCCAGGTTCCACTACACAGTCTGGGCTGCATACACACAAGTACGTATGAGTTCCTTTCAAACCACACAACGCCAAGCTGTGGGGATGTGAGTGTAGGTGTGCGTACCTGTGTGTATGTATGTACCTGTGTGTGTGTGTGCTTTGTCTCCTTCTTGTATCAATGCCCCAGATCCTTTTGTTACCAAAGCGATAACTGTAGGAAACCCCAGGAAATGATTGCGATCACATGGCTTTTTACTTTGTGTGTTTTTAGAAATGAATTCTCACGTGGGACATACAGTAATGTAGTCAGACCTCATGTACAGCAGGATATATTATAATGATAATATAATATAGCTAAAATATAACTTGTTAAACAACCTCTCCTAGCACGCAGTGCTCATGTTCACTATAAATTTTCCTGCTTTTGCCTTTCTGTTGCTTACTATCTCCTTATCTGTCTCCTGCTCCCTCCTTTCATCTTATTCTTTGCTGCTCCCTCCTTTCTTCCCTCTCTCTTTCTTTTCCCTCATACTCTTTCTCCATCTCTCTCTCTCTCTCTCTCTCTCTCTCTCGCTCTCTCCCGCTCTCTCTCGCTCTCCCCCTGAAAAGTTTTATTTTTGTTGTCCGCAATCTATTTGCCTACGGTCCTAAAAAACAGTCACTACATCTTGCACAGCACTGTATTTTGCAACAAACAGAGAATAATGGACTTATTGAAAGTAATAATAAAAAGGGTGATTTAAAAGGTTGTACTAGTGCCTATAGCCTGTCCTTACAAGCTTTTTAATGTAAACACTGCCGTTTCAGAGAAAAGGCAGTGTTTATTTTGCAGTCTAGTAATACCTCTAGTGGCAGTCACTGAGATGGCCACTTGAGGCGCTTCCTAGTTCCCCATCGAATTTTCATTGATTCAATAAATCTCTGTGAGGAGATGCTGACTGGCGCACAGTGGCGTTTTGCCGCAATAGCCTCCCAATACTTTCCAATGGGTAAGCATTAGGTTTGCTGAGATCATCACGTTTGATCTCAGCCATTGAAGCGGACCAGCCAGAGCAAAACTGCCGTGGCGTGGGGAAAAAAAGTTGAGTAAAATCACCTTTTCCACGCAATGCAAGGGGGACCTAAAAAGTTACTTTAACCCTATAGTATCAGGAATACATGTTTGTATCCCTGACACTATAGTCTTCTTTAATGAAATGGCAATAATGAGTTGTAATCTAACCTACATAACTTAATGTGTGAATACCATGTAGAATTGTTCACATGATTCTTCCTCTATTCTTTTGGTGGTTCATAATTCAGTATCCCAATGTGTCTGCTAATGTAATTATCTCTCGTGTGTTCAAAGCACATTTTCAGTTCAATCTTTGGTTCTAATAACGACCCCTGTCAGCCTAGCAGCAGCCAGTAGCAGTAGCTAATTTTTTACATTACATTTAGCTTTTAATGCTTTTCACGCATCCAGTGTTACGAACGGTCAAAATAATTTTTGGTAGTTAAAAGGACACTATAGGCATGCAGACCATTTCATCTCATTCAAGTGGTCTAAGTGCGCTCTCTTTTTCCGTGCCCCCTTACCTCTGCAGCTGCAAATATTGCAGTTTCAGAGAATATGTAATGTTTACATTGCAGAGTCTCACATAGCCACTAGAGGCACTTCCTGGCCTTTCATGGAGTGTGACTCCATGAAACCACACTGTAAGTCCTCACACTTTGCATGAGGACGTCCAGCATCTTCTAAAAACCCCTAGGAGAGCATTGTGAATTTATCTACCAAGTAGCGATTTCTATTTTCTCTTTAATATGGGAAGTGGTGTGTTCCTTTTAATGCTAACTGTATACCAACCCCTACCTGACGCTATACCAACCCTACATTTACACCAATACTATCCATTTACCTTTACCCTTCACTATCACTAACCCTACCGTAGCACTATGTCTGCCATAACCTTAGCACATGAAAGCCCAGAAACACTGCAACGTTTTGAAGGTATATAAATGGCTGCATACAGATCATCGGTCAGCCTTGGGTGGCCCTTACTGACTGATTGGAGCCACCAGTATCGATTGATACCTGGGATCTCTGGTGTGAGCAGGAATTTAACCTTGCTCTCACCGCATTGCAGCAATTGGTATTTAAATACCTTTGAGTTTTGCATACCGTGCATCTGTCAGTCTGGGGCCACTAAATACGGATCCAGCTGACCAAGGCGAGTCCCAGGTATTGATTGATTTATCCCTGCTCACACCAAGACGTTAGGACATGTCAATTTGCCCTAATGGTGTTGCTGACATGTCCTAACATCGTTTAGTAGGAGAAACTGACTCTCTACACTACTGAATAAAGTATTAAAATTCATCTACAGGTGTTAAAATAAATAAAACCTTAAATGCTCCATTTTCTTTACAATTTATATTGTGCTTTAAAGGGACTCTCCAGTGCCAGGAAAACATATCCGTTTTCCTGGCACTGCAGGACCCTGTAGTGCCCCTCTCCCTCCCACCCCCCAACCCATGTTGCTAAAGGGGATAAAACGCCTTCTGTGACTTACCTGAATCCAGCGCCGATGTCCCTCAGCACTGGGTCGGACCCCGCCCACACTCCTCGTCAGCCGGCGGAGGAGACTTAATGCGTATATCCACGCACACGCATTAGACCTCCACATAGGAAAGCATTATTCAATGTTTTCCTATGGGGATTCCGGCGACGCTGGAGGTCCTCATGCATAGCGTGAGGACGTCCAGTGTCATTTAAAACACTTTTCGTGTTCTAAGAACACGGAAGTCCCTCTAGTGGCTGTCTATTACACAGCCACTAAAGGGACCTCCGTGTTCTTAGAACACGAAAAGTGTTTTAAATGGCACTGGACGTCCTCACGCTATGGGAGAACTTAACCCTGCAAGGTAATTATTGCAGTTTATAAAAACTGCAATAATTACACTTGAAGGGTTAAGGGTAGTGGGAGTTGGCACCCAAATTACATCATAATTCCTTTGCAAATAAAGCAGAGGTATAGAAACATTGTTTAATTTCTTCTCTTCTATGTATGACATTATCAGTGACATATCCTGAGGGGATTATAGAGTTTAAAAACCTACTTTACAAAAAGGTGTTTTAGAAAAAGAAAAATGAAGAATCTCTTAAATGTGACAGTCAGACACGCAAAGTAATATTTTACAAGAAACTACATTTAAAATGAAAACAATCTAAATAAAAAAAAAAAAAATAGTGATCAGCTATACAAACAGTATTATCCTAACTTGCTCTTACTGGTTTGGCACAGTGGGCTAAATAATGCAAGTGCGTGGAATAAACCCATAAATGCAATATCAAAAATAGTTAGAATTGTTTTCATTCAGCCTCTATCTAAAGAGGGAAAAAGTTGAGGAATTGAAAAAGTTGAGTGCAAACCTTGGAATGAAGGACATTAGTTGCGTGTAAATAAAAAAATGTTAAATTCAGATAGGCTTCATGTTGACGCTGAACTATATGTTTAATGTCCTGTTACCTCCTATTTCTTTTATTTTCAGATTTTCTACTATAAAGAAGTTACTGTTGTGTCCACCTAGTGTAGTTAGGCACTATTGATCGATTTAGTTTTTTTTAATAGTTTTTTTTTCGTTGCAAGTGTTTTTCATAATTTTTTTTTAATCTTTGTTTTATTTTATTTCAGTAGGAAGCTGTATTTTATTTTAACACAGACATACACTTAATTCTACTAAATGGTGGCTTACTGCAAAGACCACTTGCGCAACAGTGATTTTATAGTGTTTCATTGGCATTAGAACCCCAGACACGAATTTAAATTGGGGGGTTGAGCTAGTTAGTGGACGCACACTGGGAAGTTGAATTTACCACTGCACGTTTGGAGGCACGGTCATCTGAAGAAGCTTATCAGGGTGAAGCGCATCATCTATGCCATCTCTAAATGGGCAGAGCTTCCTCACACTGCTAACTACAGTGGTGATTGAGAGCAGCAGCCTCACAGAGGACCATCTGTCTAGTGGAACTATTACAACCACAACTGTATCTGTGAAATTACAATATAGTGATCTTGCACATATTTTACGTAAGCACATTTAAATTGGCTTTAAACAATGTTACCCCATTAGATTTTATACTTCAACTTTGTTTGGGGATTAAATATATATGTGTATATATATATATATAATATTATTATTTTTTTTTTGTACTGGATTTTGCCACCTATTTGGTTATCTATGTTTCCAGAAAGCTTTTAGGAGTTTGCTCCAATTGAGTGTGTGTATGTATGTATGTATGTATGTATATATATATATATAAGTTTTTAAATAAAATTTTATTTTATATATATATATATATATATATATAGAGAGAGAGAGAGAGAGAATGCTTAAAGTGATTCTATAGTGCCTAACTCCCTCGCGCCCACCCTTTCGCAGCAGTGACTTAATTGAATCCAGCGCCAATGTCCCTTGGTGCTGGATCAGGCTTCGCCCACGCTCCTCAATGGCCGCACTCGCATTAGGATTTCCCCATAGGAAAGCATTAGTCAATGCTTTCCTATGGGGAAATAAATCTTACGCTGCAGGTCCTCCAGCATCCGATAATGAACCAAAGGTCCGTTTCAAACCAGGAAGCCCTCTAGTGGCTGTCTGATAGACAGCCACTAGAGGTGGAGTTAACCCTGGATAGCAATTATTGCATCACTGCACCCAGACCACTTCAATTAGCTGAAGTGGTCTGGGTGCCTACAGTGTCCCTTTTAAACCTAAGACCCTGCCAAACAAAGAAGCTGAAATATTTGACTGCCAGTATATGTATGCAAATTGGGATTGAATGAACTATGATTGTGGTGTATGGAATAAAGTTAAAGTAAATGTAAAGATCTTGATAGACTCCTGCCTCTAGGATGACTGAGCCTAGAAAGAACAATAGTCAATGTAATTGGTTTAAATGTATATTTTCCAGATCTCATATTTTAATTTTCAATTTCACATTCAGTTGAACACTAGTTTTGTGTTGTATTAATGCAGCCTAATATTTGGGGTTGTGTTTTGCACTCCTAATTTTCAAATATTACTTGTCATTTTGGTATTTTTTTTTCTTTTAAAATTCTCCTAAAATACATACAATATGTTTAATTTCACCTGCTTACTAGTTTTCTTGAATTTTCACTTTTTTTTATTCCTTTTCCTTTTTTCTTTTCTTCGTTCATCCTTCATTTTATCCTTCCCTCTATATTTTTTTAATTCTATTTTTATTTATATATATTCCGTCTAATGCTTAATGTATTTCTTTTGACAGGTAATTGCGCACAGATTGCTCTGAAAGAGAAGGGGGAGTCCCAGCCAAAAGAAACTTTAGAATCATCATCAGAAGGGTTTCCCAAAAAGGAGGCTTCAACTCAGAAACGAGACTCCTCCCTGATCCTGAAGCTACATAGGATTTCACAACCCTGTGGAAACCATGTGTACAGAGCTCAAAAACTGAAACTTTCCCAGGATAAGGGAGCAGATGGAAAGCCAAAAAAACAAATGTGCCTTAAAAAAAATGTTGTCAGGAAGTATAAAAAATGCCCCTACAGAAAGAGGAGGAGGGGTCTTCGAAAACGTACAGGAAAGGGAAATCCAAACTTAGTCGGAAGACGGATCCTTCATTTATTTGATGATGGGAAGCGGGAAACCTGGTTTAGTGGAAAAGTTGTGCGGGTTCACAGACCCTCGGAAAATCCTAAAGACACTCAGTACGAGGTGTGGTACGATGATGAACCCGGTACTCGCTACTTTTTAGAACTTCTGCAGGACTATGAGAAAGGCTGGCTCAGATTTGAAAAGTCTGCTGCTAAGAAAGCCAAGGCATAACTTGTAATTAGACAGGCAGACCTGGATTTGTCTGACTCATTGGGGTCTGTGCTTTGGGCTCTTCCAAGGCTGAAATGTGAATATTGTCGAACCAAGAGCAACGTCTGGGAGGAGGGTTGCTTATGGTTGGAAAATAAGAGGATTGTAATTTTTACTTATGTTTCTTAAAACTAGTATGTTGCCGATAAACGGCTTTATTTATTGTGATGTTCATTTCAGATGAGAAAACATTGCTTGTAATATTAAATAAGAGGTGTTTGTAATGTTTCTAACAATCCATATTCTAGTAAATTTTTCAGGTTTTTGAAAAGCCGATTTTATTTTTTTATTTTAATTTGGTTTTAATTTTTTTAAACCACATAATTTTTCATTGCCAGATGAGAGATTAGGTCGCAGTGGTAATAATTATTGCTTTTACTATGGGAAAAATTGACATATAAGTGCCTTATAGCTGCTGCAACATTTGAAATGTACAATGACAGGTCTACCTTAAAAAGCAACCGTAAGGAGAACACCATTATGGTTACTTATTTTACACCAAGATGGGTAGACATTTCTGTATTGACAAATGCCCACTTTGGACAAAAAACACAGCCCTTCCTATCTGTGTCAATTCAAATTTGGTATATGCCACCCATGTGAGTGCCAGATATATTTGCTGCTTATATGCAAGAGCATGTGGTATATCACTGACATTGGGAGGTAGCATTCCAGATCTATCCATATAGTTAAAACTTGGGTAGTCTCAATCCAGTATATACACATTGGTGACGATGACCACTTGTTTTCCCATGATGCACATGTGCAGTCATGTGAAAACATTTCCACATATAAACACCACTCCAGAAGAACTTGAAAATTACTTGAGCACCGCAGAAGTCTGGTCATATCTAGACAGTCCCACAGAATCCAGAATAAGCACAAATATTGTTCTTTTCTTATTGGTGTGTGCAGTTTTTACCTGGATTTTGAATATGTGTGTTCAAATATAATATATTTCTTCAACACTTCATAGGATCTTATATATGCTAGTTATACTAAATAAAGTTAAAACCGTAACTGTTACAGAACTCTATAACATGATGCTAAGGACTCACTAAGCCCTGCTCCAATGTGTTTGCAGTCACTAAACTAAACTTGGTCACAACTTTGGGGTACTCCTTACTTCAACGTGGTAAGATCTCAAGGCACACTTATTTCATAGAGCTTAGAAATATTCGTTGGGGAGTACCTTGTGAGTGTATTGCCTTAACAGATTTGTCTACTGAAATTTGTCTACACTTTATACCAGTTGGCCTTGATTAACTGAATTGTATATTTTAATCTGTAGTGTCATGTGTTGTTTTGTTTTGTTCTAAAACTTCTGATTCTGTAATTTTTGTATTCTGTGTTTAAGTTATTGTTTTATAAATCTAGATTATTTTATCGTATGGAACTTTTTTTTTTTTCTGAATGATATTAATACACAGTCTATGGTGAACATGTTATTCTCACATTCAGGACTAGACTGTAAATAAGATTTTGATTGTGTCTTCGCCTTAAAACCTTAACAGTTTGGCAACTTTTCTGCCAGGTGTCGATCACTTCGTCCAGGATAGCTGGAAGATCTCTACACTAAGTATGCCCGGCAGTGCAGGGCTTAAGTCATTGGCTTATTATGCTCAATTTACACTCTCCAATGAGCCAATGAATAAAGATTGTAGGTCCTAGTTGAGTAGAGGTCATGGAAGCTCCATGCAGTAGCTTCCAATGCTCCTGAACAGTGAGACTGGTGCCTAGAACGAATCCCCCCCTTTTTTTTTCAATGTCAAAGTCTATGTTTTTAACAGTCCTTTTGGCTACAACTTCTTGACCAATATTGCTAATAACTTCAGATTTATAAGAAAATAGAAATGTTATATACTGTATCTGATTTATCAACACAAATTCCATGAGGGTGGTGTAACATGTCTTTAAAGCAAACAAACAAACAAACATACATTCTCTACTCTCCTATAGATTGTACAGTACAAGGTCCCATACTCCCTACAATACTACAAAGTGCCTTATCTTCAAATCTCGAAGGCACTGAAGTCCCATTGGAGTCCAGAACAGCCATGTGTTTTAGCCATCTGTAAACCAGATGTCTAATAGATACAATGAGGCTTTGTAATGAATCTTCATTAGATGTGATTTGGGAAATGTGGACTGGTTGGAGACCTCTTAACAAGGGGAAAAAAAAGATTCCACATTTTATGGAACATAAGAACTCTAATTTATTGGGTGTTGGAAAATTAACAACCTTGGTACTGGTGAATTATTTTGAAATGTAAAAATGCTCACTTATGACTACTAAACTACATCAAATGACTTGCAAATTGAGAATCAATAATCATCACCTGTGTCATTTCGTTAAGACAGGATATGCTTAATTGTGAATTTGGGACACAGCTTGCGATTAATTGCAATAACTACTGTCATTTTAGAACTATCACTTGAAAGTGCAATTAAAAACTATTTGTTTTTTCCCTTTTTTTTTTTTTCCATTGGGTATTTCTTTACACAGAGCTCCAGTATAACAAACTGTACATACATTAAATACTGTAAGGATGTAGAATTTAGTAGTTTATTACTGAGACTCTTATTCTTACCCTAACTCCAGGCCATAGAAGAGCTACAAGGTTTTAAAGGTGATTTGTTATTGCCATTTATTTATAGAACTGTACTTTTTATAATTGAACTCAATCACTCTCAATCACGGCTTAACTTTAGCACTCCTGTTTGTCTAGCCAGCCATTTGGAGAATGTCGATCTCCAGTGACAGAAAGTAGCCACAACAGTTCTATACTCTTATATTACGTAATGTAATAGTTATTCAAATAAGTGATGTTCTGTGAATAGCATTTTGAGTTTATGCATTGACAAATCTCGGGAGTTTTTGTACTTTGGTTTGTACAGAGTTTTATATAATTTTATTAAGCTGTTACAATTATTTAATGTTTTTTTTTTTTTTTTTTGTACTAACTTGCAGGAGGAACTTTTGTATTTAATAATAAAAAAAAAAAACATTTTCCTTCCTATCCTTGCTTCCTGTTGTGTGTGTGTTTTTTATTTTATTTTTTTCCTTTTTCATAGCTACAAAACATTTGAGCTGGGTACATGGAATATTTTGGTACCCATCTTCCGATTGCTTTTAATGTTCTTTGGTTTGCGATAGTTTGGAAGACCAGTTCTGGGAGTCAGGCAATATAAATTCCACATCCCTGAGTATTGGAAGTTATATGCTTGGTGGCATACTTTGGAATGTGTACAGGTCAGGAAAGGCTATGACATATTGGAAGGTCATGTTTTAGATAAATTTAGGGGAATATGTGTGAGAGTATAGCAGTTTATTAATAGCGATTGTTTTGGGGCATTTGATCTTACTGTATATGGTTAAGAATTTGTGTTATATTTTAATAGAATTTTCCAAATACGAAGTCAATTCAGCGTTAAATGAATTGTTATTTATGTAATATAGTGTTTTGGTGTCTTCTACAGCACACTATTAAGTTCCATCAAAACTTGCTATGGTTAAAATGCTTATTCCATCCAAGCTGTAAGAATTTGTAATGTAGAACTGTATGGTGTGTGTGTTAGACCACAGCAATCTGGATTTTATGTGCTGTAGATTTAAAAAAACAAAACAAAAATGTAAAATCCCCAAACCTGAGCGATGAATGGAGCTTTTATAAGGCAATTCTGAACTAGGGTTGTGATGATGTTGTTCATTATTTTATATTTATTAAGTGGATAAATAAGCTGAGATTAAATATTTTACTGACAATTGAAAGCAAAGACAGTGAGTATTGGGATTTATGTGCCTAAACACAGAAAAAAAATTGCCATTGATACACAGACACAAAAAAATCCAATGACATTAATTAAACAAACATTCAATATCACATAATCAAAAGTGGTCCCATATGAAAACATAGAATGTCCCTATGCCACAAATCAAGTTAAAACAATTGCCAAATCAAAATGTTAACAAATTTACCCCATCCCTCTCCGCTATCCGAATTAAACCGGCGGACTCCCACAAAGATATCTTAAAGAATACCAATTGGTAAGTTGAAAAGTATGGTGAAGAAAGGTTTTGTTTCTGTATCTTAAAACTGTTTGTATGGCTTCCAATATTGAAAGAGTATTGAATCCATACGTTCCCTGAACCAGAAGGCTTCTACCAATTTGAACACATAATCAAATTTAGTTTTGTATAATGTCAGCAGAACTGCCATCAGACATTTTGGGACACCTTACGCAGCTCAATGTCTTGGCCCCTGGCACCCACCCCTGAGTCTGCCCACAGGGCCCAACCTGAACCCGGCCACGAGAATGCAGAGCTTGTGCAGTGGATGTCAAGTGTGTGTGTAGTGGATGCAGAGTGTATAGTGAATATGGTGAGTGTTTGTGTAGTGGATGCAAAAAAAACAGGGAAAACAAGGACATGCTGATACTTACAGTATATGTAGTTCCTGTGAAACGGGGAGTAGGGGACTCTTAACTAAATATTGCTCAAACTGACCAAGTGCTCAGGATACCCTTCCGAAAAGGAAATATAACCTAACTAAAAATACAGCAGGATCATGAGTAGCAATATAATAAGTCAAGAGTTAAAATGATTGTTGATTTTTGGGGGCACATTTACCGTCGACCTGACATCTATACTGTACCTGCTAAGCTGGAAACTAGAGATGCTGTATCGGATCACCAACCTTGTTCCGGGCTGGAGCCCCATCTAGAGATATCTCTGACCAGTCGCCCAAGTACCCAGAATCCGAATCACAGAGCGCCTTCAGGCCCAACAATCCTGCCGAATGGAAAAGGAGGGTCATGGGCTACGTGGTTAGTGCTCCCTGTGGCGAAACTAACCTCACCACAGGCTTCTGGAGGGGCCTGCTGGCCAGCCTCTTGCCAAACGACTAGTGGCCCTTTAAAAACGTATGTAATTTATGTACTTACGTACTCCAGAAAGAGAGACCGACCGTTAGCCCTAGTTTCCTGGAACTGTTTTGGGCATAGGACCGTGTGAACAGTTGATCAAAACTATAACTTCAATGGAAATCCCGATCCCCTGAACCGATCTGGGTGATTTTTGGATATTTTGGTCCCCTAGATTGGAGCTAGCAGGGGATGTGACTTTTGTGGGGTTTCCATGTGTTTTGAAGGTAGTTTTGGGGTGTTTGGGGAAAAAGTAGGTTTTTCTTTGCTTGGAGATAATTGGATTAGATTAATACAGTTTCTGATCCAATTATCTTCCAAGCACAGAGGAGGGATTCTTTATTTATGTATTAGAGTGTCATGTACTTGAACAACTTTGTCATTGGTCTGTAACTTTGTGCTGTAGTTATCCACAAGGTCCATGTAGGAGTACCTCTTGCATGGGGACCTGCATATAAGGCCAAGTGTGGTCCCATTAAAATGTGTTCCTGCTTACCCTCAACATAGTCTCATCTCATGTGTGGTGGAAATGCCTGTATCTACCCTGGGGATCGCCTGTATCTACCCCTGGGATTATAATCACTAGCTCTTATAAGAGCTGTTCCTGCTATACTCTCTGGAGTAGGAGAGGTTCACCCACTGGAAGCTGAATCCTGGTCTTGGGTCCAGGGTGGGTGGAGGATGGCGAGTTCCCAGCCAAGCTGTAACGCTGGATGTGGGGACTATGGTGCTGATGGTGTCTGGTGTAGTGCTTGGAGTTCTCGGTGAGCCCTAGGAGCATCGATTGGCGCAGGCACCCGGTCGGGGTGCCAGGCGGTCCGGCACACTCCTCTTATAGTTTGGGCTCAGGAAGGTGAAGAACCATAGTACAGTTAGTCTGCACAAAACCTGGCTAGTTCTATAAGATATTGTGTGAGGGAAAGATGGCATTTTGTTTGACATTGACACAGACCGTTTCCTGTGGCCGACGTGTGGAATTAGATAAATCCATGCATCCTTTCTAGGGAGATTCTGCTTACTTATTGTTGCCAACCTGTTATTTGTGTAGACATTTCTGTTCTTCTCTTTACCCTCTTATACCCAGTGGCCCTGAAGCTATTTTGTTTAATGTGGTAGTTCAGCACATGTGATCATATCTATTTAGTTTATCTCCATGTCTGAAGGCCCTCCTAAGTCTATAAGCTTAACCTGTATTCTCAATATATATAGTCATATATGCCTAGCCTGATCGATTGAGCTATAGTTTACTCACTGAAAATTATTTAATGAAAGGTAATATATCTGATGGGTTGTCGGATTTTATATCTTTGTAACATGAATATTTACCATTCTTTGTATTAGTTGCAAATAATATCATTTTCTCATAAGACTTCAATCAGACACAGGAACTTACATGCCTTAACTATACATCTAGTATTAATTATAGTACAGATGTCCATTGTATTTCAGGATCAACACATATGGTTCTTGTTAAGATAATGATTGATAAAGGTTCAGTTGTAATCATGACCTTTGAACCGACATTGCAAACCTGACTAGCCGCATCCAGTATCAATACTCCAGTACACATCATTAAAAAATTAGAACGTTGGAAATCCGCAATATACAACAGATACATACCGCAACCAGAGAAAGAGTTGAGGCAAGCGTTTAAAAATCTTGTATTATAATCATGTTGATAATAAAGTGTGGGTTTTTTGCATCTCCTTTTGCCCTCTTTTTTTTACAGGCCTACCCCTACATCGGTTTCGGCACACCACACCGACTTAATCCAATCACAAGGTATTTCATGGTCCATATATTAACCGTCCACAAGTTTTAAGGCCGCAGGCCTGTATTTGTGGGAGGAGTTAGCGTTCCTATAAAAATGCTACTCCCCCTTCTTACCTTCGCCGTGACGTACGCTGTTCACCCCACCCTCTTGACCCTATTCATACCTATACAATCCCTTCGGGGGGGCCCTCTTTATTTTTACAGGTCTACCCCTCCGTCGGTTTCGGCACACCACACCGACTTAATCCAATCACAAGGTATTTCCCGGCCATATATTAACCGACCACAAATATAGTATTTCTTTGTGTAATTATATTGTACTTTCCAAGTATAAACATTTTTATAATGTATGACTTTAATCATAGATTGTAAAGAATGGTCACTGAGCCACAACCCTCTTTATGATGCTCACATATTTTAGAGAATCAGGTAACATGTGTACGCCTCCTAGTTAACTGAATACATAGAAGTATAAAAGTTTTTGCTAATTGTTTTTCAGTACCAGTACCCAGTAACATCAAAATGGATATGATCTTGAAGTGGAGACACATTGCTGTATTTGGTCCAGATGTGTACAAAGGATTTATGTTACTTTTGGATGGCGTGTATGTTTGAATAAATATACATTTTATTGGCTGCAAGACAATCTGATTTGATTATTAGAACTCTATGTGACAAACAAACATCTCAAGATTAGCTAATGTCCTACATTAATGGTGGAGAAAGCATGGGCAAGATTTAAGTCAGAATTATTACTGACTTGAATAACTAAAAAGATTCTGCTGCAAGAGGATAACCAAAATAAAATTAAAACTTTTCCCCACAATGAGTGTTAGTATCCTACTTGATAGAGGAGGATCATATGTTGATTAAAGCTGCATGGAATTCCATAGATCCTTTGTTTAAATATTCCAGAGTTACTATTCAAAGGCAGATGTGATCAGGAGGAACATTGGTGGTTAATTGATCCAGTATTGGAGGAATATGAAGATAATAATTAGAGTTTTGCATCTGTGCCTGTTTTGAAGAAATAGTGTGATGTCTTTCAAATAAGATGATGTGTTTCTCGGAAAACACTCAAGAATAACTACATACTCCAAAAAGTATTCTTCCATTATAAATTG
Organism: Pelobates cultripes; assembly: GCA_933207985.1. NCBI lineage: Eukaryota > Metazoa > Chordata > Amphibia > Anura > Pelobatidae > Pelobates > Pelobates cultripes. The sequence goes on from OW240914.1 coordinate 48,508,446, forward strand.
TGCATATCTGTGGAAAACAAAATACTTCCAAGGGAATGTATATTTTGTAACATCTGTAGTATGTTGCTCATATATATTGTTTATTGAAAACATTTGATCTGTTTTGTTAATCATGGACTGACTGCAAAAGACTACTGCCAAATGTAACAGAGATCTGATTCTCACGCCCATTTTCATTCTCAATTACTTGTTTTTTTATTATTTTAACTCTATGCACAATTTTTAACTAAGATCTTAATATACATTATGTTTATTCATTATTTTAAATATGTGACTGTGTATCATGGTCATGACCACGTGACCATGACGTAATTTTACTGCCAGTTTTGGCTTTTCCATGTATTTTATCCTATATAAGATTGTGTATGCCAGGTATTTGCTTGATTGCCACTTGAAAAAGCAAGTTTTCATTTTTGTTACCTGGCATCCAGTTTTTATCTTTCCTGTGAGGACCAAGTATCCCAGGTGGGGTTTATACCACCTATGCTGATTACACTGAGCAGGCTATCTGCTTAGGCAAATGTGAGTACAACTTATTTATTTTTACTCCTGGTTGAATATATTTTATACAGAGAGCACTATCTTTGCACTTTTTTATTTTCACATTGTAGCGGGAACTGGGTAACCTGGCTGGTTATTCCCTTTACTAATAATAGGTCAGACCCATCTCCCCTAGTAACTGGACGGCACACAGTTTCAGGGTACAACCTTTGACAATCATTATTTGGGCACACAGCTTTTAATGCACAGACCCCCATGGGGGGTCTCCATCCAACACAACACAATCCAAGGCAGGATGGGGCTGGGTTACAGATAGCCATCTCCCGCTCTGGGAGATACCAACAGCACTTACAGGTACACACATTAAACTACACAAACTCTTAGAAAGGTACATTTCCAGTTTCAAAATGGGTTTATTGGATTGCATGGAATGTCCAAGCTTCCAACCCCATTCCCTCTTTGAAGCTTGGACTCCAGCAGAGCTATTCTGTATGGTGTGGGAAGTTACACTAACGTGTCCAGGAAGTCTTTTGATATGGTAATGATCAGGCCCTCTAGAAACAGGAATCCCTTGGTTCAATACCATATCAAAAAGAGACATTTGCTTACCTCAATTATCCCCCAGGCACTAGAGTTGCAGATCATAAAACATAAACTATTATATACATCCCAAGCATATAGGAACCCTGTGACGAAAGCAATCTCACCACATTGCTTTGGAGAAACCTGGTTGCTCGCCTGTTGCCTTTGGATTATGGTCCCATGTTAAAAGACTTCTGTTCCCCTGCAGAAAAGACTTATTCGTGCTTTTCTGCCCGGTGTTCGGTAGATCCAATCTACCGAACTACCCCACGAATGACTGGACCACCTGGGAGCTGGAGTGTGTCGGCAATTAGCCTCCCAGAAGCTGCGGTTAACCACGCGAAGGCACAGCGGTGTTCGACGCCTAATCCATGGAGCTGAAAACGGATACAGTTTGGCGCGAACACTGCTGAAGCCGCAGACCTCCCTTCTTGTTCGGTAGAAGTGCACGAATGGCCCTATATTCGGTAGTTGTACCTGACTACACCATACCCCAGATAGGAATCCCATGGAGCTCGTTCGAATGAGAACTGACTTTGTGAACACTTTGGCTCCATGGCGATTGAACTGTATTCATGTAGTCTGAGCGCCTTTAGCTTAATAATGTGCTTTAAGACCTGAGCTATCTGGGGATAGGTTAAATGTATATCTTTACTGTAACCGTTCCAACATGGGGGATTTTAACAGTAATTTCTATATTAGTATCCCCACGTGCATAATGGCGATTTGCCTTTGTCCTGGGAGATAATTGAATTACTTCTCAATTATCTCCAGGGCAGAGGGGAGGAAGCCAGGATGCATTGTGGGAATATAATGTGACTGTGTGTCCTAGATTGCTGATTGTCTGTCCTTTGTCACAGTCTCCCATTTGGTCCCCTAGGGGAGTGTCCACCAGGTGGGAGACCTGCATAAATACTGGGCAGGTAGCCCTCATTAAACAGACCACTGCTTGACCCCCAACACGGAGCCTTGTCTCGTCTTTGGGGGGATTTACTGAATGCTGATAGAGACGGGTTGCTAGGAGTGTAAGCCGCTTAGGTGCTTTTCCTATTCGTCTGTTTACAGCATTCGTATGGTTCCGGTTCGGCTGTTTACAGCATTCATGTGCTTCTCCGGTTCGGTGGATTGGTGTCTACAGTAGCTGTGCCTGTGTCTCTGGAAGGGAAGATCTACTAAACAGTGGTGTAACGCTTTTATGCCTGGGGGTGCCGTTACAAACCCTAAAAATAAACCTGGGAAATCACACGAAATACATAACCAATACATGGGAAAACACAGAATGCAAGGGGAAAACAAACAATCAACAAGGAAAATCATGAGAATACAGATTGGGGACACAACATACAAAACCAAAACATTTGAATACTCAGTGGGCATGGTACTTAGTAGCGGAAGTTGATAATGAAATGGCACAGAGATTAAGTAGTATAAACGGGCAGACAAGAAGTGAAATAGAAAGTAAATCGGGAAATATGCAAGGAAGTGGTCAGATGGATATTCTCAAATTAGTCAAATTGATTAAAGATTTGCCTTAATATGATGAAAAGAGGGGACCGTTTTACAATATGAGCATTTTTGAAGGTGAAATGAATAAAAGACTATTTGATGATGTGGTAGCCACCAGAGGTCTTTCGATTTTGCTCCCATCCTCATTAAGTGAATGGGTGTAGGGGCCAGTTTTAAAGCTTAGGTCTAACATATCAAATTATATATATTGATCAGAGAATTATGAGCTGCCTCAGTGAAAAACCTTAAAATGCTTATGTTAGGGTCCTCTCAATGCCTGCGGAGCACATACTAAACCACACCCTGTGCTTGTGTTGGTCAGGCTTGCTTATCTGCTCATAACATACGGTCTAATGTGAGATGTGAGAACTGCTTGTTGTACCAACTGTGATAGGCTAAATCATGCGTACCACCCTAGACCAATGTGTCTATATATTCTTTTTCCTGTATGTAACACATTTGAGAGGCTTGTTCGGAAGATATTGCTTTGTCCTCTGTGTGTGTTTTTCTAATGGGCCTTTTTCCAGAATTGCAGAAATATTAGAAACACCAAAATCTGTTGAATAAGTCCAATGCAGTTTGGGGGTCTCAAGGACCCTGAAGAATATCCAGCCTTACCATGGGTTTGTGATAAATGTGATAAAATCCAATTAACTAATTAGGCATGATTGATTGATCACTAATGAGCAAATTAATCTATTATAGATAGTTAAGGTGGCACTTGGCTTAAACTGTGTCGCACTAAGAAATTCAACTACGATGACATGGCAAAAAATACTTAAACTGTGTCGCACTAAGAAATTCAACTAAGATAACATTGCATAAAATATTCCATAGCATATCTGGCCAATAGCCAAAAAGGCCCACGTGCTGAAAAGAGGGATTTGGTGCCAACAAAACTAAGCAGACTAAATTGGTTTAGAAAAAAAAAAGGGGGGGGGGAGGGGTGTTAAATGGGAATATTGTTTAAACCCTGTATGATGGATGTTTGGCAACACTCCAGCTTGCTACTTTATGTGCTGTTTTATGTGACTGTGCAACTCTGATTTTAAACATAAAGTCTTAATTGCCTGTGATTAAGGGGATAAGATAAATAAAATGGTAACGAGGGAGACTGTTTATAACAACTCCAAATCATTACTCCCTCCTGATCACACCCCATACCCATTATACCCAGCCTGTCCCCTAAAGATAATGATGATTTGGATACTATCCTTGCTGTGTTAGTTAGACCTCCCAAAGCAGGGACAAGGAGTACCCACTGCTCCATAAAGCTCCCTTTTATCCCCTCCCCAGGAAGAAAGGATTGGGCAGCTCCTCTGAAGCCCTGAGGGTGTCCAAACCAGGTATAAGAATTAAGGGAATAAAATAATTGAGGGAATGTCAAAAGTACAAGTGAAGGTGATGATGAATAAGAGAAAAAAAATAGAGGTTATTTAAGGGGGGGCTACAAATTCTAGAACAAACCCTTTATTTTTATGGTTGGACAAAAGTACTATAAGCCCACTACACTTTTTCATGAGAGTGGGATGTATGATTGTTTATATGATGAGCCCTTTATTTTCATATTGGGACAAAAAGTCACTTCATTCAAAACGTCAAACACCACATTCTTTCTGCCCTGTGTGTTTGTTGCAGAGAATTTATGTTGTAAATGTAGATGATTATAAATTAGAGAGCCAAATTTTAGAATTTTTGGTTATGGAATGTAGGATCAGAAAACCATGGACAAAGGTTTTTACCTGTGTTGTTATGACTTTTGGGAACTCAAATTGACGGGTCAAAATTTTGCCATGCCTTTAACATGTAGTAGTATAGTAGTAGTATAAATATTTTGAGTCTTTGAGAGTTCTGACAAATGCAGGTGATACCATGTCTGTGTAATCTGGTCCAAATGTTCTATAAGCATATAGGAGAGAAATTCTATTGACAGGGTAGATATGTTGCAAATGTTTAAGTCAAACGCGTTATATGGCCGTATGGGATCCCTTCTTTAAAAAGAAACTCTTAAATAAATTTGATACAAACTAAAATTGGTACACCTTACAATAATATGTTCTGAATACAGCTGTTAAAAGTTTATTCTGTGTAAATGGTGATAAATGTGTGTTTTGGTTACTCATTTTGAAGTGTGCAGTTTAATTGTCATGTATGTTAATGGGTATTTTGCTGTGTTATTTTAAATTAAATTTGAATAAGTTTGTCTCAGTATTGATACAGATGGAAATGGCAGTGTAATAATCTGTTAAATAACTGATTTATTATTGAATACTAGTCCAAGAGCAATATGAGTTGTAGTCTTAAGAAAAAAGAGGGGGGAGGCTGTTTTTGTAAGTTTTAGCTGTTTTCCAAAATTCTGTTGCAATAATGGATAAAATTTGAATTGGTTATTTAACAAGTCTCTGCTATTCATTTCCAATTTTCCAGAGCTCTGAATGAGTTGGCAAATATCCATCATCTACAAATGATTTTATCCCCAACAAATAATGCCCGGACAGGCTTGTAGAGTCGCAGCCTGAATTTGGTTGATGACGAAGGACAGGCTGAAGAGGCTCTGATAGAAGTTTAAAGAGTTCCTGTCTGCTGGGTTAAACCAGGCTGTTGCCCCTACTCACTTAACATAGTGTTGCGTTACTTACTGGGAATGGAAGGGTAATGGGATTCTTGATTGAAGGAGTCAGCAATCATGTCTTGCTGAATATCTGAGTGAATTTGGTGACCATATATTTATGGAACACTAGAGGGGAGTATAACAGAGTTTTTATTAGACACAGGGGCACATGCCACTCTATCTACTGATAATGATATTGAGTTTGAAGGAGGAAAAAAATCTATTGTGATTTATGGGTGGACCATCCCACTGTACTATAAGGGGAATGGATGTTATCAATGGAAAAGTTGTATGTGGATTTATTGTATCTGGTTTTGTGGCAATCTCCAGGGCATAACAGGTGGATTGGCTAAACCTAATGATTTAAGATGGTATAGTCATATCATGTAGAACAGTGTAACATTCTATATAGCAAGATGATGAGTTTGTAAAGTATCAAAGTATCTTAAGGAAAAATACTCCACAGTTTGGTCTAAGTCTAAACAGGATTGTGGGAGAAAGAATTTACAAGTTGTCATTGAAGGTCCAACACCCCCACCCCGTGCAGTAAAACTTGATAAGATCCCAAAGGAATCAGAAGAAGGTGTGGGTCAGGTGATAGAGGCATTGGCAAGGAGTGTTGAGAGAGAGTAATTTCAAATGTAATTCTCCTATATGGCCAATAATTAAGCCGGATGCTTTTATCGTTTAGTTTTGGACATGCGTGTAGTGAATAAGTATACCCCACCAGCAACTCATCTAGTGGCCTCCTCACCAGCTTCAGATATCATGGCTCAGGTAGATGGGAATGCTTAATAATTTTCTATCCTGGATATAGCCAATTGGTTCTTTTCTATACCATTACATCTAGATAACCAGTGTCGCTTTGCTTTTACCTTTAAAAATCATCAATATCTATTCCAGGCTTCCACTCCTCACCAGCTTACTTTCACAAAGCATTGGCTCGGGTATTGGAACCCATGGGGTATGGAAACAAGGTTTTGCAATATGTTGAAGATCTGTTAATTCAAACAGAAACAAGGGAAGAACATGAGCAGATATTGTGTGATCATGTGTGATAGCATAGAAGTTATATATGATATGGCAGGGATAACAAAAGCCTTGTACAATAAGCTAAAATATAGTGCCAATACAGATAGGCTACTCTGGACAGAGGAAGCATAAAAAAGTTGCAACCTGTTAAAAGATGCTCTCACACAAGCGCCTGTGCTAGCTGCTCCCATTGACACAGTACCATGTATTGTTCAATGTTACGCAGGTGCATCTTCATTAATAGCAGTTTTGATGCAAAGGCAACACTCTTTACGAATACTCAGGGCCGCCATCAGGGGGTGACAACCATGACGGTTGTCACGGGCCGGTGGCCCTGGGGAGCCCGGCCGCCCAGGCCCCAAGTGGATCGGCGGAACTGCCGGCGGTGCATCTGCACCGGGGCCCATCAGGTGGCCCATGCATTTAGGGCCACCCAATGGGCCCTATTATCTTCAGGGGCCCGGTCAGCGCTGTAATAGCGTGACCGGGCCCCTTAAAAAAAAATGCAGCTGGAAAGCAAGTGCTGCTGGGAGGAAGTGACGGCCAGTCACTTCCTCCCAGCTTACTCCGCGCGGAAAGGAGGAGAGACAGCATGAAGGCCGCGAGGAGAGGCAGTTGACTCACATCATCCCCAACCACCCTCCTGCGACGAAATGGTAAGGAAGAGGAGGGTGGCTGAAAATGAGATGTGTATATATATGTATGTATGTATGCCAGTGTCTGTGTGTATGTATGCCAGTGTCTGTATGTATGCCAGTGTATGTATGTATGTATGCCAGTGTACGTATATATGCCAGTGTCTGTATGTATGCCAGTGTATGTATGTATGTATGTATGCATGCCAGTGTCTGTATGTATGCCAGTGTCTGTCTGTATGTATGCCAGTGTCTGTATGTATGCCAGTATATGTATGCCAGTGTATGTATGTATGTATGTATGTATGCCAGTGTATGTATGTATGTATGTATGCCAGTATATGTATGCCAGTGTCTGTGTGTATGTATGCCAGTGTATGTATGTATGCCAGTGTATGTATGTATATATGCCAGTGTCTGTATGTATGTATGCCAGTGTCTGTATGTATGTATGTATGTATGCCAGTGTCTGTATGTATGCCAGTGTATGTATGTATGTATGCCAGTGTACGTATATATGCCAGTGTCTGTATGTATGCCAGTGTATGTATGTATGTATGTATGTATGCATGCCAGTGTCTGTATGTATGCCAGTGTCTGTCTGTATGTATGCCAGTGTCTGTATGTATGCCAGTGTATGTATCTATGTATGCCAGTATATGTATGCCAGTGTATGTATGTATGTATGTATGTATGCCAGTGTATGTATGTATGTATGTATGCCAGTATATGTATGCCAGTGTCTGTATGTATGTATGCCAGTATGTATGTATGTATGCCAGTGTATGTATGTATGTATGTACATATGCCAGTATATGTATGCCAGTGTATGTATGTATGCCAGTATGTGTGTTTGTATGTATGCCAGTGTGTGTGTATGTATGTATGCCAGTGTGTGTGTATGTATGAAAGTATGTGTGCCAGTGTGTGTGTGTATGAATGCCTGTATGTATGTATGTCAGTATGTGTCTGTATGTCAGTATGTATGTGTATATGTATATATCAGTATGCAGTATGTGTGTGTCAGTATGTATGTCTGCATGTATATGTGTGTGTGTGTGTCAGTATCTCCCTATGCATGTGTGTATGTCTGTTTCAGTATTTGTATCTGTTAGTATGTGTGTATCTTTCTGTGTGTGTATTCCTGTGGGCGGGATTTGGAGGCGGGCCCTGTGGGCGGGCTTGAAGGGGGGCCCAGACCTTGAGCTGTGTTAGGGGCCCCAAAATTTTTGATGGCGGCCCTGCGAATACTGGGATATTTTTCTAAAATTATGTCTCCACTGAAAAGGGGAATGTATTCCTTTGTAAAACAGCTGTATGTTGCGCTGTAGAAGCAACACAACACGTTGTGGGATTTGTAAAGATAATTTTACAAAACCCCCAAAACCTTTAAAACTGTTACAAAATTGTTCTGATTTATGTGTACATAGCCAGAGGGTAGCTCATTGAATATTAAAGTTACAAAATAAACCACTCAGGGTAGAAACCAGTAAGTTTATGCAGATGGATCACATCACACAGGTTATGCTATATATGATAATCAAACAAAGGAAATGCAAAGATAATCATTGCCAGGCCATATTTCTGCTCAGAGAGCTGAATTAGAGTCCGTAAAAGCTCTAGAAATAACAGTATATAATGAATGTAATCAGTGATAGTAGCTATGTAGTTAAAGCATTAACACTTCACCTCCCAATATGGAAAAAATGGGAATGGTAAATTCTCATGATAAAGCTTTAAAACATGCAAAACTTTTTGACTATGTAGAAAAAAAGTTTTAAAGGACCACTCTAGGCACCCAGACCACTTCAGCTTAATGAAGTGGTCTGGGTGCCAGGTCGAGCTAGGGTTAACCCATTTTTTCATAAACATAGCAGTTTCAGAGAAACTGCTATGTTTATGAATGGGTTAAGCCTTCCCCCTAATCCTCTAGTGGCTGTCTCATTGACAGCCACTAGAGGCGCTTGCGTGCTTCTCACTGTGATTTTCACAGTGAGAGTACGCCAGCGTCCATAGGAAAGCATTATGAATGCTTTCCTATGTGACCGGCTGAATGCGCGCGCAGCTCTTGCCGCGCGTGCGCATTCAGCCGCATGGGAGGAGAGAAGGAGGATCGGAGGAGGAGAGCTCCCCGCCCAGCGCTGGAAAAAGGTAAGTTTAAACCCTTTTCCCCTTTCCAGAGCCGGGCGGGAGGGTGACCCTGAGGGTGGGGGCACCCTCAGGGCACTATAGTGCCAGGAAAACGAGTATGTTTTCCTGGCACTATAGTGGTCCTTTAACTTGATACTGTTAAAGCCCAGGCACAACAAAACACGAAAAATTGTGATGAAATGGCAGAAGGAAACAGACTTGTAGATCAGGGGGCAAAGGCAGCTGCTTTAATAGGAGATATGCAACACTCAGAAGATGTAATGATTGCAACTGTGAGCAAAAGACAAAAAGCAGATCCTTTACAAGATCTGAATGAGAATCAGAGTAAGGATGTACCTTTTAATCCAGAAACAATGAATCTAGATACTGAAAATGGCTTGTCCGGATCTAAACATGATGAAACACAAACCTTTGTACCATTTATATCTAGTGGCTTATTGCAAGTACTGATTTTACGTATTTAATCATTGTACACTGGGGAATTTGGGTACAGAAAAGCTGTATATGGTCCTGTAAAATAAAATGTTATCATCCTAATTTAAAAGAATGGTGTACAAACATAATGCAGGAGTGTCTCATATGTACTCAATTTAATCCAAGACCTAAAGGCCAGAAATCAAAGTTGCTGAGAGTATCTTTAACAAAATGACCATGGGACTCAGTACAAATTGATTTCATTGGACCATTACCTGTAGCCCCAGAAGGTCTAAGGTACGGATTGGTAATTGTTGATATATTTTCAAAATGGGTGGAATGTATCGCTCTTACCAACTGTACTGCATTAACAAAAAGCAGGGCACTATAGAAAATTTTATTTTTGGTATAGCGTTTTCCTAGAATTATTGATTCTGACAAAGGTCCACATATCAATGGAGAAGTACTTAGAGAAATGTGTAAACTGTTGGGGATCCAACAAAGATTTCATGTCCCTTATCATCCACAGTCAATTGGCATAGAGGAAAGAATGAATAGGACATTGAAATCTGGATTGAAAATATGCTTTAAAACAAGGGGAGTAGTTGGATAGCACATTTACCAGGAGTATTAGTGTCCATTCGTGCAACTCTAAACAAGTGTCACCCCATGAGTTAAAAACAGGTAGAACCATGCCATTCACTTTCCCCAATTAACCTTTTGTTCCGCGTACTTTCAAAATTGCCGCAGAACATGCGCAATGGAACAGTTTAAAGTTTGCTGCTTTGAATATGGCCCCCTCTGGTAAACGATGGGTTAAAGATGCAACACAGTATAACAATGCAGATAAGTTTAAACCAGGGAACAAGGTGATAATATAATTTAAAACACCGGGTCCCTGGGAAGCAGGTTGGGAAGGTCCATATATCATTCTAAAGAAATTGGGACAAACTGTGTTATAGGTTCAAAGAGCAAAATTTGGTAGAAGATGTAAAAAGATGTGCATATTGATCAATGTAAACTTATTAATGTATAGGAATAGTAAACTGCCATCTATTCTTTATTACAGGACCAATAATGTTTTTTTCATGGACAAAAACTGTTTGATATTAAAAAGGACAACATTTTTGGATGTTCAAAGGACATTATGGACAAAGAGACGGTGATTGTGGATTAAGTTGGAGAGGACATTATTTCGTGGACTACATCAAATCAATTTTGTTTTCTGGTTAATGTAACATGGATACAATTGTACAGAATAATAACAAGGACACTGTTATTCATGCTTTTTGGTACAATCAATGCCCAAGGTACAGCTACTCAAGATTGTGAAAGTAGAAATACTTTTGCTAAATGAACCTAAAGGGTGAGATATTGTAAGGCTCCTGATGTTGATTATTGTGAATGCACACCTCCCTGTCACAGGTACCTAATTTAAGGACCCTATTCAACCTTGACATGCAGAGAGTCCCAGGAGGTAGCATTTCCCAAGAAAGTGGATTAAAATCATAAGATCAAGCATTAGGTGCTAGAGTATGACCTGTCAAGAATGGGGTACACTGACGTTGTGGCAGGCTTATGCAAAGTATATAGATCATATACTTTAACTAATCTCCCATTATTTCTGAGGTGAGGTGTTTTAAATAAAACTATTACATTCTATGATATCTGAAATTGCTGTATAGTGAATGAATGAGTGTGTTGGATCTTATATGTTGTATGAATTGGCCCCAGCAGCACCCTAATGTATGGATGTTCAGGTGAGTGTAGCCTCTTGGTTTTTATATACATGCATTAATGCAGACATGTCTGAGGATGTAATATCTGACATGCTTACATTTTATGATAACTTAGAACCATGTATTACTGTCAGTCACTTGATGGAAGAATTTATATAATCGTTAATATCACCAAATGTTTTACATAAATAATGCAAATTATTATGGGTAATTGAAAAAGCTGCAACTGGAATACACAATACCTTATTGGAAATACATACATTGCAAGGTATGATAAAAGCATAAACCATGACTGCATTGGTAATGGTGGATTGGGGGGTAATTTTAATAATTTTAATTGTGATTTTATTTAGTTTTAGTTGTTAGATTGTGTAAAAGAGTGGATCGCATACAGCCTCAAATGGTAGATACTGAATACAGATGTAAATATCTGACAACAAAGTTAAAATCTTGTAAGGAAATGGAGAACGATAATATGATGTCTGACACTTATCAAGCATCAGAGGAGGGAATGAAAATGATTTAATGAAAAGTAAAATATCTGATGGGTGGTAGGATTTTATATATTTGTAATAAGAATATTTATAATTTTTTTGTATTAGTTGCAAATATTATCATTCTCTCATGAGAATTCTTTCAGACACAGGAACTGAGAGGCCCTACCTGTACATGTAGTATTAATTATATTATAAAAGTCCATTGTATTTCAGAGGTCAACACACATGGTTCGTGTTAAGGTAAGGATTGATAAAGGTCCGTTTGTTACAATGACCTTGAAACCGACATTGCAAATCAGACTCCCCTATGTATTAAAAAGGGCTTCTTTCTATTTGCATTGAATTTAAACACATATAGTATTTCTAGTATAATTATATTTTACCCTCCCAAGTACAATTATTTTTATAACATATGGCTTTAATCATAGATTAGACAGAGTGGTTACTAAGCCACAACCCTTTTTATGATGTTCACATATATTAGAGAACCCAGCCTGATAACCCATAGAAATGCTCTAAAGGCTGGGAGCTCGCAAGAGTTTGAAGGAGGAGCTGCCGGAAGCTGAAGATGAATTTGATGGGCTCCCAATAAGATGAAATTGTCTGGGTGCCTAATTTGCTGAATGGAAGGACAGTGCCTGGGATTGTCATACACTGTAACCACTTGTACTGGAGGTACAAAATCACGCTTCAGTGATTATAGCTCCCCACAGATGGCACATAGTGCTGGGGAAAAAACTGGCTTTATCAGAGACATCAGCAGGGGGTCACAAACAAGAACAGTAGGTTACCGGCCTGGTGCCTCTGAGTCTGGAAAATAAACTAACTAAATTAACATATTTCTCATATACAAATTATATATCCCAATTAATTAAAAAGAAAAGAATAAGAATGTGAGGTCCTAAACAGGAGAATAGTAAATAAAAAGGAGTCCCTACCTTTAATAGTCCTAATGATGGGAACAATTTAAAATGGACAGGAAAAATAAGCGAGACCAAGGTAAAGGGAAATGGTGTGTCAAAGCACATCCAGACCCTAACTACTAACCAGCTCAAAATGCCCAGGTTATGCCAAAATTCCTATGCAAGCCTAGGTAACTTCACATTAAAGATGGAGAGTAGAGAAAACAGGTAATAAGAAGAAAATCACGGCTAGGCTAATTAGGGGATATATCTGGATACCTCCTAAGAAAAGGGATGAAAAAACTCCCAAAAACCCAAGCCCAGACAAAAGCCACTAATAGGAAAAAAATCCTATAGCTATATACCTCGGCACTGTGATGAAACACACAGATGCCTACCTGTACACCTCTCCCTGCCTGTCCAGATAGCTAGAATACATAAAATAACTTAAATAAAACTAATCCATAACTCTGTGCTACCAAGTGAACGATAAAAGAAAGTAATGATTAGCTCCACTAATCATATCATTATTTCCTTTTTTATATCCCAATAAAAACCTCTGATTTGAAAAAAAAATGTATATATCCCCAGACAGGTCTCGTTCCCACAAGTAAAGTGTCCAGAAAGCACCTGGATCTCGTGTGCCTAGCCCAATAAATCTTCTAACGAAGTTTGACTGAGCTGAGAGTATATCGCGATCAGAAGCGGAGTTCTAGGCTGCGTCTAAGTGTCAATTACTGAAATTAACGGATTTTGGAATGGAGAAGGGGAGCTCCCCTGCCTCTTAGGTAGTGATTGGGAACCTCTCTCTTCCCTCTTCCTCTCCTCCAAAAATCTCTCTTGTAGCTCTTAGATTCACAGATTGCACTGGGCAGCCGAGTGAGACTTGGAGCGCCATGAAATTAGCACCTGGTTCCGGCCTCCTGCAACAATTTTATGGGTCAGTCTTAGAGCGCTTAACATTGCGGAGGCTAGGATAGAGGTAGATGGGCCAGATGGTGATTTAGCGCTTGTTGTAGAGTGTGTAAAGTAGAGTCCTGCATCGGTTAATCTGCTGGCCTGACGGAGTCTCCGCCACACCACTTTAATGAGATTAAGTAGTTATGATACTAATAATGTCACTTTTAAATCATTTCTCGCAGAAATGATTTCAGATTCTGACCATTTGTAAACACTGCTAGTTAGGTTAAAATGGTCCAGGATTGGTCTAATACAATTGTAAAGTAATCTGATTGAGCAGTTGACTTGGGAATAGTTACATACAATAGAGTCTAGTGGATGAGTACATTATTGTCATACTAGACAGATTAGAAAGATTTTGAGGCAAAATGGTTTTTTGACTGAGTAATTCACGAATGTATCGCACCTCAAGATCTAGTGTAAATCATGGTGATATTTTGCTACCAAGTTATAGTCAGATATGTGAGGGATGTTAAAGGACCACTATAGTGCCAGGAAAACAAACTTGTTTTCCTGGCTCTATAGTGTTAATAGGTCCCCCCCCCACTTTTATGGCCCCACTCCAGCTGGGCTTTCAAGCTTTGGAACATATAGGGCCAGGAAATCTGATCAAATGCATTGTGAGCATCTAGTATCATTAGATGTAGTAGAATACAGTTCTATGACTGTTACTGATAAAGCCACTCCAACACTCTTGATGATTATTTACCCCTAGTGAAGCCTAATTGTTGTGGCTGCAATATACATGTAAGAAAAATGTCTAATCTTCAGGCTATAATTTTGGAAAGAAGTTTCAGATCTTGGTTAACGGACCACTAAAGACACCCATGCCACTTCATCTTAATGGTCCTGTCGATTTAACCCTTCAATGGTTAAACGCTTCTACCTCCAAACTCAGTTCTTTGACCATACCAGTATTTGATTGGAGGAGCGTGGTGTTTTGCTGTGCTTGCATATCTCGTCCCTAACGCTTCTCTATGAGTAGCATTGGGTTGGTCGAGATCGCGGAAGAGTCAGCATGCTGATGAAGTTGGAGGCAGAGCGGGTAACTACAGTGGAGGCTGGAAACAAGGTAAGTAATCTTTATAAACTTAACTTTTAAAACACTAAAAAGGGGTGGGGTGGATGGAGTTCTGAGACATCGTCCTTTTTTCAATTTGATAGAAGTATGGCTCTGCAGAGAGCCTGGAATTTTTGGTTGCTTTAGTCCCTCTGTTTACATCAAACCACTCAAATAGTTTGACGCATGGCCCTTTAAAGATGTTCCAAAATAACAGAAGGTCTGCTATGCTCTTGCCACATTTTGTTACATTTTACAGGTTTTATTTTTCTTCCTGACTCGGCCACAAGCAAAACCACTACAGATCTTCCTGAGCCATTTTCCGTTCCCAGTTGCATATGGAAATTAGCTTTCAAAGATTTATATATACTAAACTACTGTGGGTCGACCAATTTAAATTCCAGCTATTTTGGTCTAAATCTGCAATTCCTCTATTCATTTCTTGATTAGTGAATGTAGCGGCGCTCCAATTCTCCAAGCAAGTATCTCCACTGAAGTCCTCTCAGGTTCGACGAAATACTGCTGTAAGGATTATAGCCAACTTCCCTAAGCACTAGAAGACAGTAAAGGGGAGAAAAACAACCTTTATTAAAACAAAACATCTATTTATACCCCCAACAGCCTCATTTACTTACAAAAAGGTTACCATGGTACCCAATGGCAGTATGGACATAAGATAGAACCAATCACACTGCATATCGCAAGCCAACCAATAAAAGTATGAACTTGGGATAGCTACCAATCACACTGCAACACTTACAACCAGTGTGAAAGGAGCCTTGTAATTACCACGAAGGGTGGGGACAGACAATAACAAGGGCTGAGAACCACATAATAGATTCAAAGCAGTGTCCGGGCAGTCAATTTGAACTGGTCTGGAAGTGTCCCTGGAACAATGGAACAACGCCCTGCAGGTAGAACAATAAGACAGGAAAGGGGGAGGGGGTGGGGGAGGGGATAGCACATACAATCAGGACAATCAACACGTTCAATCCAAAACACAGGACCAAATAATATGGGGAAATATTTAGGCACTCCTAACAACACAACATCAAATAGCAGACCATGGGTCTTTGGGCCATGGGAATTTGCAAGCTCCTCCACAGTGAAAACCACGGTAATTGTTGCAGGTGCAAGAAGAAGACCCAGCTGATTACATTGTGACCACTCGTGTATCTTCTGGCCCGATCCAGTTTTTGTGTTTATTGTGTGACTGCAAGCACGCTATTTACTAAAAGCTAGAAGATTTAGCTTGTGTAGCCTCATTCTTGGCTGTTGTCAGATGTAGTCGTTGAACAAGCACACAACTTCTGTGACTATTTTAATTTCTCGATCCTGAACGCACTCTCTGACCTCTGGACTGGTTTTGTGCAAACTTTTCCAGGTCTATCAAGTTCTGCTGGGCTAAGTGATAACATGACGGAGAAAAAGCCAGTCAATTACATGAATGTAGCTCTGTAGTTCTGCACAGCTGTCTAATGCATTAGCCAAAGCCTTTTCAATAAAACTCAAAAGTGAGATTAAAACCTTTTAGCAAGGTGGATTTTATTACCTTATTGTTTTGATCAGTCTTTGCAATTTGGGGAGCAAATACATCAAAAATGTTGTCTATAATTGATCTAGTTATCCCCAACCCACATATTCACTGAGCAGTTGAGTGTGTCTGTACACCTTGTCAAATCTTCGTAAATAAAGTCCATTTTTTTCAACATAGTAAACTGCTCAACTCAGTGTCAATTTGTATACAGACCTAAGGTATGCATGCCGTGTAAAGGATGTAACATTGAATGCAAGCTGGAACGCATACGGGGCTATACGAAACACCAAATTAAAATAACTAAGTTTCAACTAAATTTGCAATTGATTTTCTAAATGAGAGACAAGGAGAAAATTTATACAACTTATTATTTTATAGCTCAGCCACAGCAAACCTTTCTGGACTATATGGTGGCTGGAGGAAGAGACAGGGGGCAGTGCTATGAGGAACACTATAGTGACATGAATAAACATGTATTCCTGTGACTATAGCTGTGAAACCACTGTGTAGACCCCTTACATTGTTCAACATTGACCAGGAAGCACCCCTAGTGGCCGTCTGAGTGACTGCCATTGGAGGTGTGTACCTAGGCAGTGTTTTCTCTGAAAAGGCAGTGTTTACATTAAAAAGCCTGAAGGGAATTATAATACTCACCAGAACAACTACATTAAGCTGTAGTTGTTCTGGTGACTATAATGTCCCTTTAACTCTTTCAATGTCGAATGGGGGGATTGGCACACTATAACACTAGGGATACAGATTTGTATTCCTAATGTTATAGTGTTCCTTTAACAACAAAGTTGTCAAGACCTTTAGCCTGTCTGCTATGCCCCCGGTTTCTGGTTAAGTCTAAGGTTTCAAGGAGGAAGCCTCTGAGAAGTCAAGGACTGGTTACTACTGGTTTTTTTTTTTTTTTTTTACATTATAAGCAGCACTCTTGTATGCACTCAATTGCAAGGTTTTTCTTTCTTGGGTATTTAAAAAAAAAACAACTTTTCAGTACTTTGATTGTACTGAAAAGGGTTTTTAAAAATACACAAGAAAGAAAAACATTTGAAGCCAGAATGATCAAATTGTTTAATAGCAAGAATAGAGGACTAAATATTGATTTGGGTTTCCTGTCCCACTACAACACCTTACATGAACACTCCCCCATTATCTTACTGTTCTGTCATATGTATCAACACTTTAAAATGCATTCCAATATGTTTATTCCATCAATATACCAAGTACTATGTGTAGACCTATGCTTTCCAATACTCTTATTATTATTATTATTATTGCCATTTATATAACGCCAACAGATTCCATAGCGCTTTGCAATATTATGAGAGGGGGGATTTCACTATAAATAGTACAATTACAAGAAAATTTACAGGAACGATAGGTTGAAGAGAAACCTGCTCAAACGAGCTTACAGTCTATAGGAGGTGGGGTGTAAAACACAACAGGACAGGAGGTAGCAATCAAACAAGGTGGGAGTGAAGTAGAGCTGGAGAGAGTAGAGTGCTGCCCTTTAGGAGAGAGCAAGGGACAGGTATGTGAGGTAGAAGTTACTCTGGGAGGCCAGTAGCTTTCCTAAATAGATGGGTTTTAAGACACTTCTTAAACAATTTAAGACTATGGGAAGAGTCTGATGGCGGTAGGCAGGCTATTCCATAGGAAGGGAGTCGCCCGCGAGAAGTCCTGCAATCGTGAGTTGGCCGTACAGGTGCGAGCAGCAGACAGAAGGTCATGGGTAGAGCGGATTGACCGAGAAGGAGCATACCTATGAATCTGTGAAGAGATATAAGAGGGGCTAGAATTGTTCAGTGCTTTATAGGTATGGAGAATTTTCTCCTATTGGATACAGGAAGCCAATGTAAGGACTGACAAAGGGGTGACGTGTGAGAGGACCGACTAGAGAGGAAAATCAGTCTGGTGGCAGCACTCATTACAGACTGTAGTGGGGCAATACGGTTTTTGGGAAGACCAATTAGGAGGGGGTTACAATAATCCATGCGGGAAATTACTAGAGCATGGACAAGCTCTTTGGTACCATCTTGCATAAGAAAGGGGCGGACACTGGCTATGTTTTTAAGTTAAAATCTACAGGATTTGGTAACATGCTGAATGTGAGGCTCAAAGGTGAGACTAGAATCAAATATGACACCAAGACAGTGCGCTTGCAAAGATGGACTAATGTGGATACCACTGACTTGAAGGGAGAGCGAAAGAAGATGATCAGTATTAGGAGGAGGAAAGACAAGGAGTTCAGTTTTCAAGACATTTAGTTTTAGAAAGCGGGAGGACATCCAGTCAGAGATGAAGGAAAGGTAAGCAGTGACACGTTGCAGGACGGCAGGGGAGAGGTCTTGGGAGCAGAGATATAACTGGGTGTCATCAGCGTACAGGTGGTAGTGGAATCCAAATGAGGCAATAAGTTTGACAAGAGAGGCAGTATAAAGAGAAAATAGAAGGGGACCAATGGCAGAGCCTTGGGGGACTCCAAGAGAAACAGGATGGATGGAGGAGGTATCATTAGAAAAGGAGACACTGAATGAGCATTGGGAGAGATAGGAGGAAAACCAAGAGAGGACAGTGTCACAGAGACCGAGTGATTGAAGAGTTTGAAGAAGGAGTGCATGATCAACAGTGTCAAAGGCAGCAGAGAGGTCAATAAGTATTAGTATGGAGTAGTGGCCTTTGGATTTAGCTGCGATTAGGTCATTAGTAACTTTGATAAGAGCAGTCTCAGTAGTGTGGAGGGGGCGGAAGCAAGATTGAAGAGGGTCAAGGAGAGAGTTGGAATTGAGGAAGTGAGACATAGGGGTAAAGTCAAGTCTTTCCAGAAGCTTTGAGGAAAAAGAGAGCAGGGATATGGGCCGATAGTTAGAGGGGGTGGACGGGTCGAGGGATGTTTTTTTCAGGATAGGTACTACAGTAGCATGTTTAAGATCTGCAGGGACAATGCCAGAAGAGAGAGAGCAGTTGAAGATGTGTGTTAAGGAAGGCACATGACAAGGGGAGAGAGATCTGATAAGGTGAGATTGGACAGGATCAAGCGGGCAAGTGGTGGGGCGAGAGGAAAGGAGAGGCGCAGCCACCTCTTGTTCAGTATCAGGGGAGGTCTGAAGGGAAGGAAAGGCACGATCTACGTGTGGTTGAGAAAAAGAAAGGTAAGGTGAGGAGAATTATTTCCTTAGCTGTTCAATCTTGTCAGTAAAGTAGCATGCAGAGCTCTCGGCTGTAAAGTTATGCATGTATACTTATATATGTTACTGTGCAGTGGCGTACATACCAGGGTCGCTGGGGTCGCGGCTGCGACCGGGCCCGGCCCACCAGGGGGCCCAGCCGCCCCTGCGACCCGGTATGTACCCACAGGGCCAGCCTCTTCCCCTGAGGGGCCCAGGAGCCGGCCACCTCAGGGCCCCCGAGGCTGGCCCTGCTGTCACACACACACTCCTGGGCGGGTGGCCAGGCGGGCGCGCGAAGGAGCACTCAGCGCTTCCTCTTCAGCTCCCTCACGCACCGCACTGATACCGGAGCCGGAAGATGACGTCATCTTACGGCGCCGGCATCCCTACGCGGCGCGCAAGGGAGCTGAAGAGGAAGCGCTGAGTGCTCCCTCGCGCGCCCGCCTGGCCACCCGCCTGCCTGCCCGACCGGCCACCCGCCCAGGAGCCCAGCAGCACCACTGGACCCCAGGGAATAATCCCCCCAGCACTCCAAAAGGTAAGGAGGCTGGGGGGATTACATTTTTAAAAAAATGTGTTAGAGTGAGTGTGAGTGTTAGAGTGAGTGTGAGTGTTAGAGTGTTAGAGTGAGTGTGAGTGTTAGAGTGTTAGAGTGAGTGTTAGTGTTAGAGTGTGAGTGTTAGAGTGAGTGTTAGTGTTAGAGTGAGTGTTAGAGTGAGTGTTAGTGTTAGAGTGTGAGTGTTAGAGTGAGTGTTAGAGTGAGTGTTAGTGTTAGAGTGTTAGTGTGAGTGTTAGAGTGACTGTTAGTGTGAGTGTTAGTGTTAGAGTGAGTGCTAGAGTGAGTGTTAGAGTGAGTGTTAGAGTGAGTGCTAGAGTGAGTGTTAGTGTTAGAGTGAGTTTTAGAGTGAGTGTTAGTGTGAGTGTTAGAGTGACTGTTAGTGTGAGTGTTAGAGTGAGTGCTAGAGTGAGTGTTAGAGTGAGTGTTAGTGTTAGAGTGAGTGTTAGAGTGAGTATTAGAGTGAGTGTTAGTGTGAGTGTTAGAGTGACTGTTAGTGTGAGTGTTAGTGTTAGAGTGAGTGCTAGAGTGAGTGTTAGAGTGAGTGTTAGAGTGAGTGTTAGTGTTAGAGTGAGTGTTAGAATGAGTGTTAGTGTGAGTGTTAGAGTGAGTGTTAGAATGAGTGTTAGTGTTAGAGTGAGTGTTAGTATTAGAGTGAGTGTGAGTGTTAGAGTGAGTGTTAGTGTTAGAGTGAGTGTGAGTGTTAGAGTGAGTGTTAGAGTGAGTGTTAGTGTTAGAGTGAGTGTTAGAGTGTTAGTGTGAGTGTGAGTGTTAGTGTGTGTGTTACTGTGTGTGTCTTAGTGAGTCTGTCTGATGTCTGTTAGTGAGTGTGTGTTTGTCAATGAGAGTGTATGTTTTGTAAGTGTGTGAGTGTGTATGTATGTCTGTCGCTGAGTGTGTCTCTGTCAGTAAATGTGTGTGTCTGTTAGCTAGTGTGTATACGTCTGTAAGTGAGAGTGTGTGTGTCTTCAGCACTTACCTTTCTCCAGCGCTGGACTCCCTTGGCGCTGGGGATCCCTCAGCCTCTCAGCTCCGAATGAGACTCAATGCTTTCCTATGGACGTTCAGTGTGCTCCTCTAGCGGCTGTCAGTGAGACAGCCACTAGAGGCTGGATTAACCCTCAGTGAAACATAGCAGTTTCTCTGAAACTGCTATGTTTTCAGCCGCAGGGTTAAAACTAGAGGGACCTGACACCCAGACAACTTCATTGAGCTGATGTGATCTGGGTGTCTGTAGTGGTCCTTTAGTGATCACTATAGCGCAGGAAAAACATACTCGTTTTCCTGGCACTATAGTGCCCTGAGGGTGCCCCCATCAGGGACCCTCCCGCCCGCTCTGGAAGGAAAAGGTAAAACTTACCTTCTCCAGCCCTGGCCAGAGAGCCTCCTCCTCCGATCCTCCTCTTCTTCCTGTCGGCTGTAAGCGCGACGCAGCAAGAGCTGCGGCGCATTCAGTGGGTCACACAGGAAAGCATTCATAATGCTTTCCTATGGACGCTGGCGTGCTCTCACTGTGAAAATCACAGTGAGAAGCACGCAAGCGCCTCTAGCGGCTGTCAATGAGACAGCCGAGGAAATAGGAAGGCTTAACCCATTCATAAACATAGCAGTTTCTCTGAAACTGCTATGTTTATGAAAAAATGGGTTAACCCTAGCTGGACCTGGCACCCAGACCACTTCATTAAGCTGAAGTGGTCTGGGTGCCTAGAGTGGTCCATTAAGTGTGTGTGCATCTGCATGCACTGGCGTACATACCGCGGTCGCAGCCCTGTAACCCCTGTGACCAGGTGCCCACCGCCATGTGTTGCGGCCTGGCCACGGATCAATTTTCGCACCGGGGCCCCATGGGTCATGTGTACGCCACTGTTACTGTGCATTTATATTTGTGTATATGAGTTCATGTGTTTATGTGTATGCGTATACATATATATAAAGTGTTTATATGCATGCATACACATATGTATATGTGAATAGGTGAATGTGTACATATGCATATATATGGGTCTATGTATGTGTAGGCACATTTGTATGTTTATAGGTACATGTATTGGTGCTTATGTGTGGATGTATATGTAGGTGTGCATGTATATATATTTGGGCATTTGGTTGTATTTATACGCATATTGTTGTATCATCTAACTCTTTGATGGGAATTCATACATTCTTTAGATAAGCAATCATGTTGTTTTTACTCTCCCCTGCCATGTCTGCCTTTTTATTCTTTTCTGTCTCTCTCCCCCCACACTCTATGATCTTCGCACAAGATATTTACGACCCTCTGAGAGAATAGGGTCTATTCTCTATTAAACCTGTGTCTTATCTGCACTCATGTCCTTTAACCCCTGTATCACAACTCAACTCTGAATTCTATGTGTCATCTTGCTCAGAAATGCCTTAGACTTGAGAAAGGGAATATTGTCTCAAATGCTTTTTCACATCTACATCACTGGACTAATACGGCTACAATCTCTACTTGAACATTTTATATATCTATATATTTGTATCAAAACAGCTAAAATCTGTATCTTGTAATACCTTTTATTGGACTAAGAATTTTTGAATGACAAGCTTTCGGGAGAACCTCCCTTTCTCAAGTCTAAAGCATATCTGAGCAAAGACAATGTGTAGAAATCAAAGTAGAATTCAAAGCTGAGTATCACAACTCTGTTGTCTTTGCTCATTTTAGATTCTCAACCCCCGCCTCCCCCCTGACACCACTGATTTTACCAGTTTTATTTTTTTAAACAAACAGTTGTAAGGAATTGACCACAGAATTTCAAACTGCTCGTAAAACAGCCAGTTTGGAAAAAATAACTTGTATCTCACTGATTAATTATCCCTTTGAGTGATCTCCTTGACAGATCCAAGCTTGCTCGCAATCAAGTTTTATAATCTCTCTGTTGTAGACATCAAATACAGACTTCAATAAATCTGTCTTGAGTTATCTCGTCATCTGTCAACCAGCATTTATCACATCAAGAAAGGGGAATTTAAATTCATTAGAACCAAACTCGAGTGATACTCTAAGAAACTTATTTTCAGGATGAAGAAAAAACTCAAACAATCTATAGCGCCACAACATTATTATTTTTATGTACTTTGTATCTTTTTTTCCTTTGTTTGATGCATCCCAGCCAATTTATCTAAGCGTATGTATAATCCCCAAACACCTTGGGTATATTGCACAATGTGAAAATAATGATAACAATGTCGCACAAATGCCAATTACGTTATAGATTATTTAACATTATATAACAAACTTAAAAATTAATCAAAATGTTTTCCTTGCTCTATCTATTGCACTTAACTGACTGCAGCCAATTAAACAACAGTTCGTATAAAGCATCCCACACATAATTTAGAGTCCACCAGGAATCCAACGCAATGGGTCCATCAACCTAAATGTCACAAATACGTAAGTTACAGCGTTCACTACAAATATCTGTGGTTATATCAAACAGTCTCAAACATTATGACATTAATCAGAATTTTATTAAAGGACCCGGAGGCTCATATAATGCTTTATCTCTTTCTTTATTCCTCAGCAGCAAATAAATGATACTGAAATAGTCAAAGAAAAACAAATAACATGTACCCCAAAGGGTTACATATATTATAAACATTTTATCCAATGATGGATTATATATACTTATGGATAGTCCCAGAGTAGTCAGGTTTACCTTAAATGCAAAACACAAATATACAGAACATAGTGTAACCTGTATACAAAACGCAAATGAAAATAAAGTGCATAGGTAACTCACTCACACTTTTCTGAGCTAATGTACTAGCTCAGGTATGTGCGCCTTAGGGTCCGTAGAGGTGACCCTTCCCCTCCTTTTCATCCAAATAGTCTCCAGGTATATTGTCCTAGGTAATAGGTATAGGAGGAGAGAATAGCGTAGTACAGTCTGATGTATATAAGGTATATTTAATAAATAATACCAATATACTCACAAACCCTGAGCCAATGTATCGGCTCGCTTCATAAGATGTATCTGGTTAAGGACCACATTCCTTCTTTATAATAGCAGGTAGGAATAAAAGCCGTAAGTGTGATAAAAAATATATATATCATTTATTGTATAAAAAGTATTACATAAATATAAAAAATACACTATATCAATAAATCAACACTTGTGGCTATAGTCCAAAAGACAGTATAGTCTTCTCACTGTTCATCCAGGACGCGTTTCACCAAATTGGCTTCCTCAGCTGGAAAAAATGTGCATGAGACTCCAAGGACTCCTTCCTGCTTTTATATCCAATTAATTGGGGCTTGTAGTTTGTATTTTTCGCGGGCAATCTCCATGGTAACGGAGATGCCCTGTATTACAAGCCTCTTTTTCGTCCGGTTACTTCCGGGTATGATCACTTCCGGTTTTGGCCGATCTTGCGTTCGGCCGAAATCGGAAGTGATCATACCCGGAAGTAACCGGACGAAAAAGAGGCTTGTTCTTAAGTGACCTTAAGTCACTCCTCTTTCTTTGCTGCTGCCTCCTCAGCTAAGTACTTCTCCATATTTCTCCACAGTTAACTTGTATATTTTATTGGATTTTAACATTTCTATTGTATTTTTGTATGATATATTTTTTATTATTTTCTGTGGCTTTACTGCCTTAACTCTACCTTGGCACTAACTGCCATCCCTTTTCCTTCACCCAGCCTCCCTCCCCCCTCCTTCCCATGTTGCTCATCAGCTCGTTTATTTGACGACTTTGTTCTTTCACACCCAACTGCCTCACACAATCCTCTCTCTCAGACCACAAGCCTCACCACCGGGTGCCGACATTCCGATGGTCCTGGTGGCTTGAGGTTTTGTGTGAGGGAATTTCACCGCCTGCGTATGTGCACACGGGAAAAATTGGTGAGGACCTGGAAGAGGACCAAAGCCCTCGGTGAATCTTCTGACTCATGATTCTGTCGCATATTTGCCTGAGCATGACCCCTTGTCAGGGCCTGGCGCTGATGCCAAGGCCGGGGTGAATGACTCCACCCTTCTGGATCCTCAAGACAAACCACTCTTTGATATGGACAGCTTACAGCATCCACGTTTTTCAGAGTGGCATCCTTTGGATCACATGCCTAAATACATTGCCGCACGTATAAGGAAACCACTTAAGAAGGAGGCATGGAATAAACTCAGGGTGCAATGCCCACGTCCCACTCTCCCTGATATGGCCTGTACCACGCCAGCCGTGGATCCCAAAATAGCCCAATTTCTTGGGGATCAAGTGGCAAGATTTTTTACATGGTTGAAACAGCCTTGGCAGGGGGTGCCCCCACTGACTTAATGGCCATCAGGGGCTGGATACAAAGATCCTTGTGCATACTGGGCAACAACACTACAGCATTGGCCAAGGAGAGACGCAAGTCCATTTTGATGAAAATAGAACCAAAGTTAGTAAACCTTGCGATCTCAGACTAAAGGCTAAAGGTCTTTTATTTGGGGACAACTTCATGAAGTAGTTAGGCACATATGTAGGGACATTCACGGCACTCGATAAGGCACATGCCAACATGAAGCATGTACCTGTCCTTTCCTCCCGGGGATCATACCAGGGATCCTGAGGCTCTGTACAATCCAGGTTTCAACCACCTGAACAAAAGTCCGCCTCACCGTTCTTTCCAATTTGTTGCAGACCTTGGTAAGCTCGTGGACACAGAAGTTCTTCCTATGGCCGACGGCCTTATGGTAAGATCAGTTCATGTTTCTACTATACCTATGGTGGGGGGCAGATTGAAGAGATTTGTACATGCTTGGCCCATGTTAACCTCAGATGCTTGGGTCCTCCATACTGTCATGGGTTATTCTATAGACTTTGTTCAATACCCCGTACAAGACAAAGGTGCAATTTGGGAAATTCAACCCCAGATTCCAGGTTTCTTGAGCAATATCTTCTTAGTCCACAAAAAAGGTGGAGGCGTTCGACCGGTCATCAACCTTCGACCAGTGAACGCATTTGTCATATACCATTACTTCAAGATGGAAGGTATCCAATCCCTCCGAGATTTTCTTCCCTCAGGGGACTGGATGGTTAAACTCGACCTACAAGATACCTATCTCACCATACCGATGGCCGAAATTTGCCAACAATATCTCCTATTCCAATGGGAACAGATCATGTGGTGATTCAACTGCCTCCCATTCAGTCTCCCTTTGGCCCCATGGTGTTTCATGAAACTTATGATTTTGGTTGCTTTCCTACGCAGCCTAGGAGTTTGCCTCATAATATACTTAGACAATATACTCCTGATGGCACAGCACCCCATCAACTTCACTAACATCTGTATTGGACGATAACCCTCATGGACAACCTGGGTTTCGCCATCAACTGGTAAAAATCGATCACAGAGCCTTTCCAATCAATAGAATTCCTAGGATTCACCATAGACACCGTGTGTGGGACACTTCTCCTACCACCCTCGAAAGTCAAGTCCACCAAAAAGGAGATCCGTCGAACTCTAGACCATCCTGTCCTGACCCTGAGGTAACTAGTCACAATCATCGGTCTCCTCTTTAGCATCGATCCAAGCGATTTTCCTCGGCCCACTACAGGGCACTTCAACGCCCTGAAGGCCAAACACCTTTGCTTGGATCAATTATATTCAGACTCTGTTCCTCTCGACTGTCCAGCCAGCAGCTGCAACACATGAAGGTGTGGAACGGATGAAAAATCTTTGGCACCACCTCGGACTGCAAATATGCTCGCCTGTGGCTCGCGCTGCGGTCCTACCTCCACAGGTGGGAAATGGTCTATGGAAGAACCCACCATGCATATCAGTTGCCTTGAATTGCTGGTGGGTTTGTTTGCCCTGCGAAGCCTCCCAGGTGTATCAACCAACTGCTCCATCCTGTTACGGATGGACAACGTATCGGCGGTGCGTTACATCAACCACCTCAGGGGCACGAAATCAACAGTCATGGCAGAACTGGGGAAGGAATTCTGGCATTGCAACATCTCAGTACGAGCAGAGTACATCCTGGGAATGTCCAACATTGTGGCAGATTGGAATTCCAGACACTTGAGGGATACCAGCGATTGGAATCCTTCTGTATTTCTTCGCCTGCAGGCACTGTGGGGACCCATAGACATCAACCTTTTTGCATCACGGTTAAATTCCTAACTACCACGGTTTTTCAGTTAGAGACCCGATCTGGAAGCTCTGGCGTCAGAACCAGTTCCTACAATCATAACCGAACAGTTGCCATTACACTTTTCCTCCATTTTCTCTGATTGCCCGGACACTGCTTCATCTCAGACGTTACCTGACTTCACTGATTCTCATTTTCCTGTTTTGGATGACTCAAGCCTGGTTCCCTACTATTAAGACCTGCAATGGTTATGGTACTGCGGTCTTCTATTCCTTTCCCAATAGCTGGGCATAAGTGATTATAACTGCAGTTAGGAGGTAGAGGAATAGTGTAGATGAATGCAGCTACCAAGATGATTCTCCCCAGCAAGTAGAATATTCCCCAAACATGAGCCTAGACTTCATGAAGGGTGTAACAGGAATGAAGTTTATTGATGCCACACTGGCTTTTATGAGAAATCCTCCTGCAAGAGGACCTCCCACAGTAAACAAAGACAATAACCAATCAACATACAGATTTACAGTAACCCCCGCCCTCTCTCTGCCTGGGAGATATTGAGATAAGTTAAGGAATAACCCAATTATCTCCAGGCAGAGGGCACACAATTTTCCCAAAAATTAGAAGACCCCTTTCCACCCCTTTCCACACAAGGTATCCCCACATATCCCCTGATAGCCCCGATCTGGGGGACCAACATATCCAAATTTCACCCAGATCGGTTCAGGGGTTCTTAAAAAGTATGGAAGTCACAAGTTACCGACCACACACGAGGCTCCTGCCCAAAACAGTTCCACGAATTTAGCGTGTGTGGTCGGTCAATT
>OW240914.1:48536321-48552913 GCA_933207985.1 Pelobates cultripes
AGAAGAAATTGGCAGGGGAGGGGGGAGAAGAAGAAATTGGTAGGGGAGGGGGGAGAAGAAGAAATGGGGAGGGGAGGGGGGGAGAAGAAGAAATTGGTAGGGGAGGGGGAGAAGAAGAAATTGGTAGGGGAGGGGGGAGAAGAAGAAATTGACAGGGGTGAGAAGAAGAAATTGGCGGGGGGGAGAAGAAATTGACGGGGGTGAGAGTTACAGGGGAGGGAGGGGCAATGAGAGTGGGAAGGGGGAGGGGAGAAGAGAGTGACAAGGGAGAGGGGGGAGAAGAGAGTGACAAGGGAGGGAGAGGGGGGAGAAGAGAGTGACAAGGGAGGGGGGAGAGATTGACATCCATCACACACACATGCAATGCACCCCTTGCACACAGAAAAACACACAATGCATTACACACACAGACACACACACACATACACACATAAACAATGCAACCCTTACACACAATGCATCCCTTACACACACAGAAACACACAATGCATTCCTTACACACACTCAATGCACCCCTTATACACACTCAATGCACCCCTTACACACGCACACACTGCATCCTGTACATACACAGAAACACACCTTGCAGCCCTTACACATACAAACACAGATTCACACAATGCATTCCTTACACACCTATCAGGACATCCCCTACAGACTCCACCCCCTGTGAACAAACTCATTGGTGGAACATGAAGGTGGACCCTGGGACCCAGACCTTGAGCTGTGTAAAGGGCCCCCCAAAAATGGAGCTGCTTACCGTTCTCCCAGAACATTGATTTTTGTGACCACAGTTACAAACAGCCTCCAGAGAGCCTGTTCTACACCAGACCAGTGGAGCCAGACTGCAGCTAGAGCCCATCATCATCCTCATCTCGTTGTAAGTAGGCAATCTAGTATATTGGGAAACAAGAAAGAGAAAAAATGAACTGGAAGACCACCAAAATCGAAGATAGAGGTGGAAAACCTATTCATTCATAGATCTATACCTCCCAAAAAGTAAGTGTACTATATGTAACGGGTTCCAAGACCTTTAATAAAAAATGACATACATATTGAAATTATACATAACTGGCTAAAAAGTTTGCCAGAAAGAGTTCCCCTAAGGGATATTGGTGAGTGAAATAAATATTCACAAATACTAACTAGAATATAACCCTAATGTGAGTTGTATAAATTACCTGGTATAAGGAACGCTGTTATAGAGAAAAGAGCAGAGAGAAAGTAATATCTGTACAAAGTGAACCTTATCCAGGACTTAGTATCAAAGTAGAGAAGGAAAGAGGAGGGGGATAAAGTTAGGGTTTAACAAAAGTATAACCTGGTAGTAATAGTATCCCTACTCGAAATGGGACAGCTGCAACTACGTGCAAAAATGTACTATCGACAAGAAAAAATGGGTGATATAGGTATTAGGCTCATAGCCAAAAGCTGTTTGTTGCCAGGAACAAAAAGATGCCCCACTTATATATCCTCACTTGCCCTAAGTTGCTAGCTGTCTCCCAAAATACAGGGGAAAATTGGATTGTATATAGTATATTATTCGTGGCACTAATTTCTAATTTACCTCACATTAAAGAAACACTATAGTCCCCAGAACCACTGCAGCTTAATGTAGTTGTTCTGGTGTCTATAGCCTGTCCCTGTATGCCTTATAATGTAAACGCGGCGGCACTGCAGCACTGGCGTTAGTTAACATGGCAGATCATATGGGTGGAGCATTGTGATGTCACATGGGGGGGCGGCAAACTTTACTTTTGCCTAGGGCGGCAAAAATCCTTGCACCGGCCCTGATTCGGCTATACGAACAGCAGTCGCCCAGAGAGTGCTTAATAGACGGTTCTTTCGAAATTAATGAGCCAGGAGGGTGGTCGGTGTTTGGTAGTTTTAAACTACCGAACCAATAGATCCCAATTGAACAAAATACTGCAGAAAAGCCCGAACATAGGAAAAAATACTGAACTTAGTCTATTTTCTTCACACCTATGCTCCTGGAAATGTCAACCTCACTTCTCTCATTACTAAAATCTCTCTATCTTTCTGCTTACCTGTCCCTACTGACACCATATTTATTGCTCCTGGTTTACTATCCTCCTCTCTTTGTTCATACCATACACTATACTCGTACCTATCCACCCTTTCCCCTCCAACTGCTTGTAAATCCTCAAAATACAGACATTCAACCAAAACATTTAAATCTTACTCCCATCTTCTCTTACTTTCTAAACCTCTACTCCTGGCAGCTGGCGATGTTTCTCCAAACCCTGGTCCTGCCTCTACCCATGTACCCTGTGTCTACCCTAGAAACCTCTCCAATCTTTTATCCATCCCATGTCACTCTGCCTTTAAGGCCTCCTTCCTTTCTGCCCTCTGGAATACTCGCTCTGTGTGCAACATAACTAAATCTACTTCCATCCATGATGTATTCCTCTCACACTCCCTTAACGGAAACTTGGCTCTTTCCTTTTGACACAGCTACCCTTGCCTCATTATCCTATGGTGGTCTACAGTTTACACACAACCCAAAACAGTCTGACAGTAAAGGTGGCTGTGTAGGGTTTCTCCTTTTACTGCACTGCTCCTTCAAAACTACCCAACCCCCTTCCCTCTCTCCTCCTTCAAAATTCATTCGATTCGCTTATTCAAACCCTTCTCTGTTAACATTGCCGTTATCTATCACCCCCCTGGTTCCCCTCTACTCTTCCTTGACCACTTCGCTGCCTGGCTACCTTACTTACTTTCCTCTAACATACCATCCCTAATTCTCGGGGACTTCAAAACTCCCATTAACCCACCCCTGAGCTCAGCAGCCTCTAAACTACTTTCAATTACTTCCTCCCTTGGGCTATCGCAGTGGGCTAATTATCCCACCCATGTAGCTGGCAATACCCTCGACCTCATTTTCTCTAATGCATGTACAGTGTCTAATATCTCCAACACTCCATTTCATCCCTCTAACCACCACCTCTTATCATTTGCTCTCGAGTACCCCCTCACTCAACAACTCAGGAGGAACTTTAATTCTATTGACCTCCAGCAGCTGTCAGCTGATATTGATTCACAACTCCTATCCATCCCTTCCCTCTCCTGTCCCTCACTGGCCATCTCCACATACAACACTACCCTCACCTTTGCCTTGAACGCTGCAGCCACACTCCAAACAAGCACCTCGAGAAAGACACGCCCCACAACTGTGGCATACTAAATCAACACGCTACCTGTAAAGATGCTACCATTGTGCTGAATGCTCCTGGAGGAAGTCTCGCACCCAGTCAGACTTTCTCCATTATAGATTCATATTGTGTTCATACAGCGCAGCCCTCGCCCTCGCCAAACAGACATACTTTTCCTCTCTCATTAGTTCATGCTCCCGCAATCCCAGGCGTCTCTTAAACACATTTAACTCTCTTCTTCGCCCTGCTGTGGCCCTCCTCAAACTAACCTTACAGCCGAGAGCTTTGCATGCTACTTTACCGACAAGATTGAACAGCTAAGGAAAGAATTATCCCAACCCTGCCTTTCTCTTTCTCAACCACACATACATAATGCCTTTCCTACCCTTCAGACTTTCCCCCCGGCTACTGAACAAGAGGTGGCTGCACTTCTCCTTTTCCTCTCGCCCCACCACTTGCCTGCTTGATCCTGTCCCATCTCCCATTATCAGATCTCTCTCCCCTTGTCATGTGCCTTCCTTAACACACATCTTCAACTGCTCTCTCTTTTCTGGCATTGTCCCTGCTGACCTTAAACATGGTACTGTAGTACCTATCCTGAAAACAACATCCCTTGACCTTTCCACCCCCTCTAACTATCGGCCCATATCTCTGCTCCAATTTTCCTCAAAGCTTCTGGAAAGAATCGTATGTCTCACTTCCTCAATTCCAACTCATTGACCCTCTTCCATCTGGCTTTGACCCTCTCCACTCTACTGAGACTGCTCTTATCAAAGTTACTAATGACCTAATCACAGCTAAATCCAAAGGCCACTACTCCATACTAATACTTCTTGACCTCTCTGCTGCCTTTGACACTGTTGGTCATGCTCTCCTTCTTCAAACTCTTCAATCACTCGGTCTCTGTGACACTGTGCTCCCTTGGATTTCCTCCTATCTCTCCCAATGCTCATTCAGTGTCTCCTTTTCTAATGATACCTCCTCCATTCATCCCGTCCCTGTTGGAGTCTCCCAAGGCTCTGTCCTTGGTCCCCTTCTATTTTCTCTTTATACTGCCTCTCTTGTCAAACTGATTACTTCATTTGGATTCCACTACCACCTGTACGCTGATGACACTCAGCTATATATCTCCTTCCCAGACCTCTCCCCTGCCGTCCTGCAACGTGTCACTGCT
This sequence comes from Pelobates cultripes, assembly GCA_933207985.1. Taxonomy (NCBI): domain Eukaryota; kingdom Metazoa; phylum Chordata; class Amphibia; order Anura; family Pelobatidae; genus Pelobates; species Pelobates cultripes. The sequence continues at coordinate 48,540,669 of OW240914.1, forward strand.
TGCCTTTCCTCCATCTCTGACTGGATGTCCTCCCGCTTTCTAAAACTAAATCTCTCTAAAATGGAACTCCTTGTTTTTCCTCCTCCTAATACTGATCCACTTCTTTTGCTCTCCCTTCAAGTCAGTGGTATCCACATTAGTCCATCCTAGCGCTGTCTTGGTGTCATATTTGATTCTAGCCTCACCTCACATCCAGCATGTTACCAAATGTTATGCCCCTTCAAAGTCTCTCCACTCTGCCCGTGACCTTTTCCTGTCTGTTGCTCGCACCCGTACAGCCAACTCACGCTTGCAGGACTTCTCGCGGGCGGCTCACTTCCTATGGAACAGTCTGTCTACCTCCATCAGACTCTCCCCAAGTTCTCAATCATTTAAGAAGTGCCATAAAATCTTTCTTTTTAGGAAAACTTATGGTCTCCCAGAGTAACCTCTACCTCACATACCTGTATCTTGCTCTCTACTGGAGGGCAGCACTCTACTCTCTCCTGCAGCTCTGCTTCACTCCCACCTATTTTGATTGCTATTCCCTGTCCTGTTGTGTTTTACACCCCACCTCCTATAGACTGTAAGCTTGTTTGAGCAGGGTCCTCTTCAACCTATTGTTCCTGTAAATTTTTTTGTAATTTATAATTAAATCCCCACTCTTATAATATTGTAAAGCGCTACGGAATCTTTTGGCGCTATATAAATGTCAATAATAATAATAAATTACCCAAGATTACTCCCGGTATCCTCAAACCTTTTGCTAGATCTCGAGGGGAACTGTCATCCACTTCTATTCCAAGGACATCTCAGGGTATTGGCTTGGCTCCTATCCGGGGATTCAGTCTCCTCACAGAAGTTTCACAAACAACTCTGGATCTCTTGGCAGGAGCTTGGGCTCCATGAACAAGGGAATCATATCTCAATGCCTGGAACTCATGGAATGGTTTGTGCATGGAACGACAACTGGATCCCTTATCTACACCTGTGAGTCACGTTTTGAGTTTTCTTACTGAACTTTTTGAACACGGACTGGCATAGCTTGCGGTGAATCTCTATAGATTGGCTACATCAGCAGGCCACAAAGGTTGGAATGGATCCCCAGCAGTACAACACCCCTTAGTGGGTTGACTCCTTCGCGGTATCAGGTTTGCACGCCCACCTTGCCCTAAACATTCCTTAGTGTAGAATGTTAACATTGTTCTCAGATTGTTTGATATTTTGTCTCAGAACAAAGACCTTTCACTCAAACAGCTGGTTATGTTATTCTGTTTAAATTCCTGTAAACTTGTCTCAGATGTTAGTGCACTGGCTGTTACAGCACGTTTTTTTTACTCCGGATGGCGTCACCTTTAACATCTCCAGACGTACTAAGATATCTATCACATCGGTTTTTTTTACCCGGCTTTTCCACATAATATCAACCTATGTCCGGTGGATTGCCTCAAGGAATATGAAGACAGGAGATCCTCAATACGTGACAATTCATATCCTGATTTGTTTATAGCTCTTTGACATCCACATCGACCTGTTTCCACAGTTACAATATCTAGATGGGTTAAATGGATTATGACGTCAGCGGGCATTGACACTTTCATGTACGGAGCACACTCGGCTAGAGGCGCTATGGCATCTAAGGCCTTCTCGTTGGGGTGTATACAGGAAGACCTCCTATGTGCTGCTGATTGGTGTCATGGTACAGCCCGAGCCCTGCTGAGAGACCTGGTTGGGTTTGAACTCACCCAGGTCTAGCATCTCAGTAAGATTCTCTGCCATGTTGTCCACCAGGGGGCTTCAGTTTCTGTTTGCATGCTTCCTGACCCCTTGCCTGGATTAAGCAGCACTGATCCACCTGCAGCCCTTTGCCAATTACTGTCAGCTGCACCTAATTAGCAGGCTGTAAAAGCCAGCCTTGCCTGAAATCTATGATCTGGTCATTTTGCCTGTTTGGTGTTTCCTGCTGGATCTTTGCTACACTATTGACTGATTTCCTGGACTCTGACCTCTGTCTGATTTACCGACTTTATTACTCCGCTGCCAGCCCTGACTTCTTCTTCTCGCCTGACTGTGTTTTGGATTTCGCCTGCTTCCTGTGCCATTTCTGCAACTGGGCTCCAACTCCTGGTAAACTGTTCCATAAGTCCCCTGGTGACTGTTACAATTGGTCCCGAGAATCTACTTTTTGGGAATTCTATTTTCATTCAATTCCACATTTTTCTTCTACGGTGGTAACACAGCTTTGAACCAGCATAATATGAGCCTCAGTGTCTTTTAATAAAATTACCAGATTTTACTAATTTCATGACATAAAGTCATGATTTTATTAAGGACATGGAGGCTAGTATTATCCCACCCAGACAAGGTAAGTTGCGCCCTCCCTAAGTCACTAATGGGCATATAACCTTCATGAAACTGTTGATTACGTTTGATTAATCTAATTCTTGGGATTATTGTTGAAACGACAATTCGAGATGTTAGTCATAAATTGTGGATGTGTGTGTATATATATATATATATATATATATATATATATATATATATACACAGTTTAGGATCATATTTTACCACGTGTTTCTCTGTTTCTTCCAGCCTCATAATTGGTATCCTACATCGATACACAAGCCGGTTCATGAAACGCTGGAACATTAACAGTTCCTTCAAGTTCTACGGTTCCATTCATCGGAAGCACATTTTTTCTTAGCGGATGATTAATGGTTCTGTTTTACTGTGATGTTCGTTGGTATCGTCAACAAAGAGGAGTGGCTCAAGGTCACGTGGGACATTATGGGGCAAGGCGCATTTTCTTTGGATAATATGTTTATAATGTATTTAATCTTTGGGGTACATGTTATTTGTTTTTTCTTTGAATATTTCAATATCCTTTCTTTGCTGCTGAGGAATAAAGAAAGAGATAAAGCTTAATACTTGCCTCTGTGACCTTAATAAAATCATGACTTTACATCATGAAATTAGTCAAATCTGGTCATTTTTACAGACACCAGTTACCATGGCCGGTCTGGGAAAAAAATTCGACCCGGGCATTTTTCGATCACAGTGGCAGGGGGCAGGGCCAGAGAGGGTGTGTTTTGTCATCACTAATGACAAGCATGCACCCTCTCAAAGTGAGCATGTTGGTTCAATGCGCAGAGCCCAGTTGAAGAGCTCTAGCATGAGAAAAAGGCCCTGTATTTGTTCTGCACATTCATTCGTGTTTGTGGTGTAATATGTGTGGCTAGGGGCTTAAGAGAATGTGTTTGTATAGGGGACATAGTGTGTATAAGGGAGGTAGTGAGTGTGTGCACACGGGCTGTAGTGTGTGTGGGTATATAGGTGTAGTGCCTAATCATTAAATTCATGAAGCACCAATATCCAAAAAGTAATAATCAATACCCAATAAGGTTTGTAGTGATATTAGCGGGTACACAACCCAGTTTGGATAGAGTACATTGAGTTATAGGAAAGAGAAATCACACAGAGACCAAGTGGAATCTAAGAATTTACACTACACTTTATTATCCACAAAGGGATCTAAGCAAAGTAAGTTTTACTCTCATTTAAGTAGTTGCATGCATTTACTTCAAACTGCTTAGTATCTAGATATATCAGCTTGAGTATACATCACCATTAGAGAAGCTTGGTTGTCTCCTTGCCACACATGACTTGGGGGAATTCGGGCAGTCACTCGGAGAGACCCTCTCTTCTGGGAACAGCGGAAACCAGTAACACGCATCCGCATTACAGGTGGGTAGTTCTCCAAGGGAGCGCAAGATTCCCTTAGTCTTATATACCTGTCTTCAAGGACAGTCAGTAGTTCCTTATCAGTTCAGCCCAGCAAAATACCTTGATACAAGCAGCTGGATGGACCTGGCAGTTGGCCAGACTGTTCAGGACCACCAGAACCTATGCCAAGTCTTGTGCGATTAATTATCTCTTATCTACAAGCTTTCTTTGTACTGTTCTAGAGATGGCAACATAAGATTCTCAAACTGCTGAAGTGCTGTGTCAGCTTATAGTGCTGTGTCAGCTTAGTAAACAGCTGTAGTGCTGTGTCAGCTCTTAATAGCTGTGGCATAAAGCCTTCAAGCCTGCATCTAGTAAAATGTGCTATGTGTGCTTATATGCTTACCAGTGCCATCTTAACTATTTATAAATGTTTGAGTTTCTCAATAGTGATCAATCAATCATACTTAATTAATACGGAATATTATTATCACAGTAGGTGACGTAGTGTGTGTAGGGGTTGTAGAGTGTGTGTTTAAAGAATGTTGTATGTGTTTACTTACAAGGAATGTAGTGTGTGCATAGGGGATCCAGAGTTTGTAGGTCAGTAATGTAGTGTGTGTAGGTGGTGCAGTGTGTGTATCTAGTTTGTAAAGGACCCAGAGTGTGTATAGGAGATTGTGTGTAGAGGTTTCAGAGTGTATGTAGGGATCTAGTGTGTGTGTAGATTAGATGATCCAGAGTTGGGTAAGGGATCTAGCATGTATCTGGAGCGTAATGTGTGTAGTGGTGCAGTGCGAGAGGTGCTGTAGTATATTGTTTGGACGTATTGTATATGCGAGGGGCGCAGTGTGCTGTGTGTATATATGAAGGGTGCAGCATGAGTGTGGGAGGGATGCATTGTGTGTGTAAGAGGGGTGCTATCTGTGTGAGGGTGTTCTCTTATCTGCCATCACATTCTATGTTTCTAATTTTCTTTGTCTGTTAACTCACTGAGGGTTAATTTAAATATTATATATGTGTGTGTGAGGGTGCTGTTGATGTGTGAGGGTGCTGTGTGTGTGTGTGTGTGTAAGTATGCTGTTAGTGTGAGTGTGCTCTGTGTGTGTGTGAGTGTGCTGTGTCTGAGTGTGCTGTGTGTGTGTGAGGGTCCTGTGTGTGTCTGAGTGCGCTGTGTGTGTAAGTGTGCTGTTAGTGTGAGTGTGCTGTGTGTGTGAGGGTGCTGTGTCTGAGGGTGCTGTGTGTGTGAGTGTGCTGTTAGTGTGAGTGTGCTGTGTGTGTGTGCGGCAACACTCCGACCTTGCAAGAAGAACCAGGCGGAGCTGCAGGATAGAGCTCCACCGGGTCCTCCTCTCCCCCCTCCCCAGCCAGCAGCAGAATGTCAGTGCCTGTGGGCCAGTAAGGGAAATCTCCCCACCGGCCCATAAAGGCAAACAGCAGGGCCGGCACTCTGATAGCAAGGGCCCATGCATGGGTCGGCCGGTGAGATCCTGTGATGGCCCACCGGCCATTTGCCCGGTATACCCGATGGCCAGTCCAGGCCTGCCAATTACCCACTTTTGTGTTGTAAAAAATCCACTACAGACAACTGCAGAGAATTTGCTTTTATTTGTTTTTTTGTTATGGTATAGATAAAGTTGAATTAGATTGTAAAGTACGCACTGTACTTGATCATAAATGTCAACTACCTTAAAGGGAAACCGTCACTTCTCTAGAACTTACACCATTTTGTATTAAGTATTTTGAAAATAACCTGCTTTCATTGCAATTAGTATTAACAATTTAGCAAATTAAATCATAATCTAATTTAGGTAAGTTAAAGCCAGGGAAAACATGGCAAATGAAGAGTAGAAATAGAAGCAATGTTTCTTTTCTTCTCGTCTCTGTATGCTTTCTTTATGACAAGTACCAGGTAAAAGGACAGAGCTTATACCAGTAATCGATGGGGAGCTAAGATGGAGGCAACATTTGCAAGATAAAGAGGTGCGAATTTCTACGTATGATTTAATTTTTCACTACTCACATATATAATTGTTACATTTAGGAATAAGTGAACTTAATGTTAACAAATTGTGGGAAGGGACATTTCCCCTTTAAGATGAACAGTTAATTATAAAGAAAGGGCAAATTCAGTACCATCAGCCCGCTAGCTTGGAATTTGGAGAATTTCAAAAATATAATTTAGAGCATATGAACTGACATGGTGTGGATATGTAGCGTGGTCACTTGTTGTGGTACATGATTCTCATCGCTTTCTTAAATATCAGATAATAGCTATAATTATTATTATTATTTATAAAGCGCCAACAGATTCCGCAGCGCTGTACAATGGGATATAATAAAAAGTGTCTTCAACATGAGCAACAAAGCAAGGGTTAAACAAGTCTTTCCTGCAATGCACTATATTTGGCATTCAGAAAAAGAATTACAGTCTCTTATTGTGTAAAATGCTGTAGCCAGGTTATTAAGTAACCAGTCTCACTCTAGTCACATGACATCCTCCTTCCTTTCTCTGTATGGGCTATCTGCAAAGTGATGAATAAATTAGAAACGTGAGCTGCTGAAATATAAAGATCTATTCAACAAAGACCCAAAATGTTGGTTCTGTGTCCTCCCAACCGCTCCATTTGAACAGCAGCATATGAATTAAAAAGGATATAAAGTAGACTTGTGTATTTGGTTTCAAACAAAGTGTGATTCGCTAGAATTTTGTTCCACCAATTGGTGGTTCTTCTGAATTCTGTTACTTCGTAGCATTATATATACGCATCACGAAATAAAACAGGCAATGGTAAAACAGTTTTGTTTGAAAATAATGATATTTTGCAGTACACTGATTGGCCCATATCTATGCCATTTGGTTTGTCTGAATGTTTTTTTTCTGAAACAACTGTACAGATGAAATGAGTCCGGGCTGTAACGCAGCATGAATGAATTACGGATTGACTTAAGTATTTTTTTTTTTCAGACAAATTAAGTCACCCGAGTCACATTTTTTGCATTAAGGGTCTGCTTAAGGTTTACAATATATTTGATGCTCAGTTGTGTCACCCTGCCCCAGCTCCATGGAACTCTCTGCCTCTTGCAATCACAGTTGGAATGCATGAAAAAGGAATTATTTCAGTTTAACATGAACTTCCACTCGGACATGTTGCTTTGCGTCAGATTAGAAGAAAATCACAGTATAAACTGCTGTTTGGTTATATCCAGTAGAACACACATTGAAGCTCCTTGAGTCCTGACTAGGTTAAATGGTCTGTGTTGTAGCGGAGCAGCAGGGGTTAATCCAGTAGCTCTCCGCTGGGAACAAAGATTCAGCATACAAAATCACAGGAACACAGCATAATCCACCTCCCCAAGGACTAGACGACACATAGTCTGGGAGTCAACTGAGGTCTTTATTCACAGTTCTGCTTTTATGCATTTTTCCCATGCAAGGGAGGTAACTTTCATAATTACTACAGTACCCAATCACACAGTGGTCACCTCCCCTACATCTCCTCCCCTTAGATTAACAGTTAACATCATTAATATGCACACAGTTTTCCCCAATTTGTAGATGTCCCCTAAATACAGGGGGTCCCCTGGTAGCCCTGATCTGGGTGAGCAACATACTTAAAATTCACCCAGATCGGACCAGGGGTTCGGGAGTTATGGCAGGCGAAAGATTTGACCGACCGCAGGGGCACAGTAACCGAAAATAGTTCCATGAGTTCTGGCCCTGCGATCGGTCTCTTCTTGTGAATCAAAAGTCCCGAAAGCCTATGGCATCCAGGCTTCATTTAGCGTTCGGATGAATCCCCTCGTTCGTGGGATTCCACCTACCGAATGCTGGGGGGGTTCGAGTGGTTGGTTTGTGCCTTTTGAGCGTGCTGGAGGTCTTAGCGGTACTTGGTTAGTCGAATGCCCGATTTGAGTTCCAGGCGTTCGACGACCATGTACCGCTGTTCGTGCGTAAGATGGCCGCCGCCACGTGTTCGGTAGGCGAAATGGCGGCTGCACACAAACTCACAATCAGCACACTTTGCAACACTTGATAATAAGAGGCACACGACCACACCAAGGTGGTCCCTCATTAGGTAGTTTAAGAGCGTTCACATAAACGATAGTGTAGTTCACTCGTGAACCGAGTCTCTGATGATTCCTGCCTTTACAAACATACGGCCATTATAATCCCAGCGTTCATTCGCATAGAAAAGTCAATATCTTAGTGGCATGGTTTGCCACATGTGTCAACTATTCTTGCTGTTCCATAATTTATTTATATTTTAGTTTAAGTTTGTGAATTATGGCCACAGTGATTCTGACAGATTACTTCACTTCTCCTGCATTCACTATGCAGATCCCTTTAACAAACGCACAAAGAGGTTGACACCTTGTGGTGTAAAAAGGTAAAAGCATGTATTTTAGAAACAAGACAAAAATATACATCCACATAGTACACAGGGGCATTCACACTGAACTGACAAGGCATGACGATGGGTAATCTAATGCAAAATGCCACTTATTCCAAACACCATAAGTGTAGCAGATTTAGCCCGACCCACAAGCCTGCGATCTTCCCCTCACTGGGCCACGCAAACCGAGCGCTACATGCAGCTCCCCTCAGGTACGCAGACTGAATGCTTCATGTGGCCGCATGACCTGATCAGGAAATCACTATATACTTACCAATTGGCAAGTCGAAATCCACACGGCCATTTCTTCCCTGCTCAGTGGCGGATCCAGAGCCTGATCTCGGGAGGGGCACTTGTAGATTATTTAAATAAAAAATCCAAGCACAATAACCACTACAGCTCAGTGTAGTAGTTATGGTGCCAGTAGTGCCAGGATCAGTGTTTGTGGGGCAGTGTGTGTAGTGTGTGTATGGGGACAGTGTGTGTATGGGTACAGTGTTTGTGGGGCAGTGTGTGTGGGGACAGTGTTTGTGGGGAAGTGTGTGTATGGGGACAGTGATTGTGGGGCAGTGTATTTGGGGGCAGTGTGTGTATGGGGACAGTGTTTGTGGGGCAGTGTGTGTAGTGTGTATGTGGGGCAGTATGGGGCAGTGTGTGTATGGGGACAGTATTTGTGGGGCAGTGTGTGTATGAGCACAGTGTTTGTGGGGCAGTGTTTGTATGTGAGGGAAGGAGGGCAGGGAGGCTTTTTAATAATAAAAACAAAATGTATTTAATAAAATATATATATTTATGTCCCACCTCCCTTCTTACCTTACTGGGAGGAGGGACGACATATTTTGTTCCCTGGTGGTCCAGTGGGATTCCCTGGTGGTCCAGTGGTGGTGAGGTGAACTCTAGCCCGCAGCTCCAGGGCTAGAGTTCACTCTCGCGAGATGGAGGGCCCAGAGGAGCTGCAGGCTGAGCTCCCGGGTCCTCTCTCATCCCTCTCCCTCCCCTGCCGGCTGTCAGCACGGTGCCTGCAGACCGGGGAGGGAGATCTCTGCTCTCCCTCCCTGGTCCGCAGGCACATTGCAGGGCTGGCACTTGGACAATGCCAGCCCTGCATTAGCTGGCAGGGGAAAATCTCGGGGGGGCAATTGCCCAGTTGCCCCCCCGGATCCGCCAATGTCCCTGCTATATCTTAGGCGCTGCCCTTTTGAATGGCGCATCTTTTATGAATTCAAATGTTGTGATGTCACGTCCTCCCTTAAATTGACCATGTTATCCAGACGACCCTATTATCCATCATTTTGGAGTCGCAGAGATGACATGGACCAATTTTTGTCTATATTATTCTAATTTGGGCCCTTATTCATTGTCCTATCATGGTTTCTGCCTTGAAACACGTCTAGTGCTTATAATAAGTCTCTATTGATATCCTGGTATTGACCTTGACTTATATTTGACTTTGTGTATTTCTGGAATCCTGACCCGGCTAGTTTATTCGCTTTCCGTATTTCTGGAATCCCGACCCGGCTAGTTTATTTGCTTTCCGTATTTCTGGAATCCTGACCCGGCTAGCTTATATGCTTTCTGTATTTATGGAATCCTGACCCGGCTAGTTTATTCGCTTTACGTATTTCAGGAATCCTGGCCTGGCTAGTTTATTCGCTTTCCATATTTCTGGAATCCTGACCCGGCTAGAATCCTGAATTGTTATCAGTTAAGACAAATTCAGCGGCAGATTGGAAAGGCCTCTAATTTATGCTTGTCTACTATAGACGTCTCCTCTCAAATTCAGAAATCTGTGTTATGTGGACTTATCACTGAACTGCAAACTTATCACAAACAAATATATGACTCTTTGCTTTCTCAATTACCTGATTGTGGGAAATGATTGAGAATGCCTCCTGTGATAAGTAGAGTTTATGAGCTTCTCCGTGTGTCTCTTAAAGAAACATCACGTAAAAAATCCTTGTCATATTTACAGAAGCAGTTAAGAGTAATGTACAATAATTACACTGCCTTGTTACCCGACATTAATTTTCTTATTGATCTGATACAGGAAAGGATGAGTGTCTTTATGCCTTATAATGATGTTTCTATACCCTTTCCTGATTTACACAGCATCCCTAATCCTCCTGACTCTGACTTGGACAAATGGCTTGTTGATTCTTCTGACTGCAAAACCAAAGTTCCTCATGAATTTAAAGCTGAATGCTTTCCAGCCCAAACTGAAGACGACGATGTTAAGGGATTATTTAGCACTGGCGATCCCCTCATGGACCGGGTCTTTGATGAACTGGGTGCTCGTTGCATAGCAGCTTTGGAGGACGAGCAGTCTGAATGGGAAGGTAGTACCTGTACGCAGTTTCCTAATATTGTCTCGGTACCAGAGACCCATAGTACCCTTATACCACTGTCTCTTTTCTGCATGATCCTCTCGCCTATTCCCAGAGTGAGAATAACGACTACCAAGATGAACGCTCTCGACACCATTCAGGAGGGTACAAGTCTGGTCAGAGAGTGTCTCAAGCAAAGTCTGCCCAGCCACGAAGCAGAAACAGACTCACCTGAGACAACAACCAGAGATACTAATTCCACCCTCACAGTGCCAATTGAGGAGACCACCAGTAACCTTGACCAGGTGACTGGATCTGATCTTGATATCAGTCCCGCAAAGGACAATGCAGTTCATGCTCAAAGGGAAAATACTAACTCTATAGAACCAGAGGTTTCAATTTCTCCACCTCTTCCCAAGTCATCCTACAAATTTGACTCAGATCAAATAGACCTGGTTGAGTCATCTAATACTGGAGACTCGAAACTGGAAAAGTCACCTATAAAATTTGCACCGGGCGATGCAAGTGACGACAAGGCTGAACCATTGAAGTTGGAAACCAATCTCGTTGAAGGTGATCCTCCTGTCAAAAGACCACCATGTAGGAAACGTGGTAAACGACCTACTTCTTCCAAAACACTGTCTGAGAATGCTGAAAAACTTAAGGTGAAAGCCTCAGAGCAACCAGTGGAAGAGGAGGTTATTGTGCCAAAGGCAGCTCACGACTTTGATTTGGAGAGGTTTGATGATTCCAATTTTAACCCTTCTACCTCTGCGGGTTCGTAGATTGGCACCTGTCTTACAACCGCAACTGTGAAAAATTAATTATCGCCAAGTAAAGAAGACTGTTATCCTCGAGTGGAATACAAAGAGTCATACTTGATGCAACGTGACAAACTCGTAATGGATCAAGCCCAAGAAAAGGATCTAAATGAGACCAGGCTTGTTCAGAACCCACAGACTGAAGAAGACTCTATAGTCCTATGTAAGTTGAATACCGTTCTTCAAGTTACGTGCTCTGGTAGAACAATTTCTCTGCTGCAAGAGGAAACACGAACTACCACACTTGTACCTGAACAAAGCATCAAAAATTCTTCAAATCAGCTGCTTAACCAAACTCCAAATGAAGTGAGTGAAACTGAACAAGAAGGCAACATTCACATATCTGGTACCTGTTCCCTTGATGAAGGAAGCTCCTTCTATGACTCATCAGTTGCCATGATGTCTGTCACTCCACCTAAACCTCAGCAAGTATTAAAAGAAGACTTGTCTTCAGTTCAGCGTTTTTCTATGCCACTTAATGAACTACCTCAAGCTGAGCACATCAACAAAGAGAATGATCTAAGTGACCAGGTATCTTTATCTGTTGCAGAGTTATATCAGTTTGAGAGAGTCGTCCCTGCTTCGGCTGGCCTCCTGCTCTAAAATATTGGGGGAGCCGTCCCTTGATGCATTTCTGCTGTCTGAGGAGGAGGGTTCGCAGAGTGCCCCTGATCCAGTACTCATTAATCAAGGAGATTCTCCTCGATTGATTCCAGTGGTACCTACCGAACATGGGCGTCCGCTTGTTCTGCTATTTTGTGTGAGATTTAAAATGAACTGCAATACCGGCGCCGGCCAGTAGGTATGGAGAGAGACAGGGCTGTGTATGGAGAGAGACAGGGATAGGAAGCTGCATCTATCCCTGCTTCTCTCTGCTGATTGAAACCGCAGGGGAGCAACACATGCAGCCAGAGCATTGCTTCCACAGACTGTGTAAGTGGGGATGGGGAGGGTTTGAGATGGGGCAGCAGCCTATAGGATTTGGGGGAGGGGGCAGCAGC
>OW240914.1:48553013-48807905 GCA_933207985.1 Pelobates cultripes
TGGTATTGCAGCGATGACTCCAACCCTGATTTTGACCCTGCCAGGTGCTCAGATACGTCATCACTAGATACAGTGTCTGCTGCTGGTGATGTATCTAGTTATGATGTATCTGTGGCTGCTAGTCCCCCTGCCAGAAGGATCCTTTACTGCAAATCCTGGCATTAATTTGGATGTCGCAGGATTTAGCCCTCAGCAGTTCATGGAGGTGTTTCTGGGCGATGATGTATTGAGGAACATTGTCACCAAACGAATTTATATGCCCATCAATTCCGAGCTACAAATCCTGACTCTTTTTTTGGTAAAGCAGCAATGGGCCCCCATCGATGTGCCAGAATATAAAAATTTTGGGCATTGACTATGTTGATGGGCATCATAAAGAAGCCCTCCATCCGCTCCTACTGGAGCAGTAGCCCTATCTTCTCTACCCCCATTTACTCCTAATGTATGTTGAAGGAAGAGGTATGAAATGATTCTACATTTCGTGCACTTCAGCGACAACAGCCTGTGCCCCCCTAGGGAGCATCTCCAGTTTGACAGGCTGTATAAAATCCGCCCCTTGATTACCCACTTTGCTGCCAGGTTTGCAGAGGCTTATATACCTGGAAGGAATATATGCGTGGATGAATCCCTGATGCAGTATATTCCTTCCAAGCGCTCCAGGTATGGTGCAAAGGTGTATAAGCTCTGTGATAGCGAGACTGGGTATACTTAGGTCTTTCGGGTGTACGAGGCAAAGTATACATGTGACAAAATGCCTTTTGTCACGGGGGTTTCATGTGACAAACTGCCCTACCCCCGTCTTATGGAGAAGCTGGATTGCTAGCCTCTTACCCTGGGATGCTGGCCCTTTAAGTTATTGTGTCTTAAGGCACTTGGGACAGAGCCCTTTGTCCCTGGATTGCATCGGTTGCCTTACTTGCTTGGATTTTACATTTGCCCTGATACATTCGTATGTTGGTTCGTGCAGTTTAACTTCCCTTACAGCTGGATTAAAGCTGTTCGTACAGACGAACAAACTGCCGAACGGCCGACCACCCGGTCTGTGGCGTGTGCTGCTTATTAGCCACCCAGAAGCTGCGGTTAACCACAGCTTAATTGTCGAATGCCTGGGTGGCCGGTGTTCGTCTGCCGAACACGTGGCGGTCGCCATTTTAAATTGTCGAAAGCCCAGTGGTAAATGGCGGCGATGCCCTGGAACTCTTTTCGGACACTTATTCCGCCGAACACCGCTGGTGCCTACCAAGGTCCTCGTTCATACAGCTGGAAACACACGAATGCCGGAGACATTCCACCATTCGGGACTTGGATTTATGCGAAAGAGACCGACCCCAGATAGCTACAGTGTGGAACTCTTTGTGGGATACAAACACGCGAACGGCCGGTGAAAGCCAAACTTCAGTCGACGTTTCTGAGAACTGTGTTCGTGGGATTTGAGCGCTATTCATCTAGAATATGCACTCAGATGCAAGCCATCTGGGGAAATGTGGGACTTAAAGTTTATGTTCTGTAAAACGTAAGTTATAGATTTTTATGCTGTTTTGCTAAAATAAGAAAAGCCATGTTTCTTTCTACCTGGAGATAATTAAGGCTCTTTTTACTCACTTAAGTTAATTATCTCCACAATGGAAAAGAGGGAGTGATTTATGTAAATGGGGAGTGCTTATGTTATAGCCACTGTGATTGGCTACTGTAATGCTTTTGTCCCAGTCTTCCATCTGGTCCCCTAGGGGAGTGTCCACCAGGTGGGAGACCTGCATAAATACCGGGCAGGTAGCCCACAGTAAATGAGATCGTTTTACCCCTTCATGAGGTCTCGACTCATGTTTGGGGGATTGGGAGTTATAATCACTTTGTTTCAGCTGGATTTCGGGAGAAGCTGCAAGGATCATCGCTGCACGAATAGAAGGATCCTTTACAATACCCACCTTGACCCTCCAGGTTGACCAGAACATATGGGAACCAGTGGCAAGATTGTCTGGGACCTGATATTCCCCCTGATGAACAAAGGGTACCACTGGTATACTGACAATTGTTATACAGGAGTCCCTTTGTTCAAGTTACTGTACTATTTTGATACAGTAGCTGGCGGCACAATAAAAAAGAACCGCGCACGTACCCGGCTACGAAGGGGGGAGACCTCAGCTCTGCGCCAAGAGGAGCTGTTGGCAGTTAAGTACAGAGACAAGAAGGATGTGTGGACTGTGGAGGTCTCTGTGCGTGGCAGAGGTGAGAGAACAAGGAAGCATCAAGGCCTATAACCAGCATATGGGTGGGATTGATCTGGCAGATCAGCTGCTGCAGCCCTACCTAATTATATGGATGACAAGGGCCTAGTACAAAAAGATTGCAATTTACCTAATGCAGATTGCAGCCCACAACACTTTTTGGTTGTTCAAAAAAAGAAACCCTAGAATGCAACTGGGTTTTTTACAGTCTAGGGCCCTCACCCTGAGCGGCGGGTGGGGGCCCTAAATTAGAATAAGGGGAGGACATATTGTCCTCCCCCCGGCCAGCACCCCTGAGCGGCAGGTGGGGGCCCTAAATATCAACAGGGGGGGGGACCTATAGTCCTCCCCCCCGACCCCCACCCCTGAACGGTGGGTGGGGGCCCTAAATCAGAATAAGGTAGGGAACCTATTGTCCTCTCCCCCAGCCCCCACCCCTGAGCGGTGAGTGGGGGCACTAAAATAGAATAAGGGGGGACACACCTATTGTCCTCCCCCCTGGCCCCCACCCCTGATCTGCGGGTGGGGGCCCTAAACTTCAATAAGGGGGGGAACTATAGTCCTCCCCCCCAGTCCCCACCCCTGATCGTTGAGTGGGGGCCCTAAAATATAATAAGGGAGGGGACACCTATTGTCCCCTGTCCCCCCCCACCGGCCACCACCTGGTGGGGGTCCTAAATAAAAATGTAACCCCCCCAATTGACCATGGGTCCCCAAACCCCTAGTATCCCCCCTCCCAAAAAATAAAAAATAACCCCTACCTACTCCCCTCACCCAAAAAATAATGAACGTGTACTATTGACTCCATCCTTCATGTAACTAAGTGGCTACTAAAAATGACTGGACATACCCTGTTTGCAATACCTTGGGTTGTCTACTTTTGCAAATAGTATGTCATCATGGGGGTAATTCTTATTCCTGGGGGGGCGTGGCCTGGACACGGAGGAGAATGGCAGCATAATTTGAGAGCTCCGACCCACACAGCAACAAAAGCACGCAAATTTTACAGCAAGGCACGAACATGGGGCACACAAAACGCCCGGATGGCTCCCAGACCCCCAGGGGCCACCCAAGCTACACCCAAACCGGACCCATAGACGGGTACCTGGCCTCCTCAGCGGGTGCAAGCCACGAGGCCATAGAAACCAACATGGCCCACTCCCCAGCCCACTCGCCCGCCTCAGATACCGGCGGCCCCTCTCTGGCAGATCAGAGCGCCATGGTGACAAAGGACGACCTAAAGGCCCTCTCAGACACCCTGCATGCGGTCATCCGCACGAAGGTAACCGCGATTAAGGCTGACATCGCCACACAGGCCTGCAGACTACAAGCAGTGGAAGCATCTGTGCAGAGTACAACAGCACAAGTAGAAACCACAAACCTTGCTGTCACTAGGCAAGGGAATATGCTCTTGGCATTGAGGCGCCAGGTGGAGGATTTAGACAATAGAGGTCGTAGGTCTAACATTAGAATCCGCGGCCTACCCGAACCCGCAGGGGAGGAAGATGTAGAGGTCACACTGCAGACCCTGTTCAGAGAATATTAGGGACAGAGGCACCGGAATCCATAGAATTTGATAGAGCACACAGGGCTAATAGAGCACGAGTGGCAGACAACACACCAAGAGATATTGTATGCTGCCTACACACTTACAAGCTAAAGGAAAGGATCATGACTAAAGCCCGCTTGAGACCAACCTGGAGGTTCCGAGACACAGAAATAGCCCTATATCAGGACTTATCCCCCCTCACATTAGAAGCCCGCAGGGCCCTGCGACCCATCACAGCACTACTCAGGGAAAGAGGGATCCCATATAAATGGGGCTTCCCCTTTATGCTTATGGCACGACACCACAACGAGTGGACCCAACTACGCTGGCCAGAAGAGGTCCCCAGGTTCCTACAATGCCTAAATTTGCCTCTGACAGAAGTCATCAACTGGGTTCTGGGACCAGTGGACTTTCGACAAGGGCCACAAACACCACGACAACAGCGTCAACACAGGGACGGCACACCAAGGAGGCCACCAGCCAGAAGGCAACTGGCACTGACCAGAGAAGTAGCAGCTGGTGGACATGTCTTTCCCCGCCACCGGACTACCCCAGACCGGACCACAACACTCATGACTACGACCCAGGGGATGGAACAGAGACCACCAGCTCACCGGAATAAACAGATAAGTCCCATGCTACACCCACACATATAAGGGTGACATGCCTAGGAACCAACACGAGAACCCTAGATACCCCCCCCTCCCGGTTTGGGAATAACACTGGGGTAAGAGGTGAACTATAGCATCAATTTGGGCGGGGGGCCGAGGGGAGGTGACAGCAATGGAGGCATTCCACTGAATAGAACCGGCCAGATACTGTTTGAGACACAAAAACTGGGACGCTTAAAAGACACTCTGCAGACCCAGGGCCTGAGGAGCTGCAGGTCCCCAAGAAGGGGGAACCAACACATCCCCACACTGGCAGATAATATGCATGTTGGGTTTGGGGGGCTGGGGTTGGGGGGGACATGTATAGTTATGCGGGGGAGGGTGAGGGGACCACAACGGGGGGGATAATGGGGGGGAAGAGGGAGGAGGGGGAGGAAAGAAGGAAAAAAAAAAAAAGCAAATATGATTAACTGGCCAGGGGGACCTAAATATTATGAGAGAGGGGAAATAAGAGGAAGACAGGTGGAGCAGGGCAGATCTACCAGATACGAGTAAGGTAAAGTGTGTCTAAAGATGTATACCATTAGGCGCAGAGAGTCCCAGATGACATAAGGTGGGAGCGAGAGCTAAACAGGGAATGTAATGTAACGTGATATATGTGATATATGTTGATATATGTTGATATTGCTTTGAACCACTTTGATACCCTTAAGCAAGATCCAACCAACTCGCCATCCACACATGCAATAAGAAAATTGACTCAGAGCAGGGACCACCCGCCATACCTGGCGCCAAGACCACATGAAAGGAGAGTAACTCACACACATAACTAACACATGCCCACAGACACAGGTACAGCCCACTGAGAAAGGCACATGCCCCCCTGCCCCTCCCAACACAAGTGCATAACACTCCCTGCAAAGCAAACTACCACGAAAAGTCCCCACATGGGACTCGCCCAGGGACAGAGGCCACGCGCAGTTGGATGAGACCTCAGACATATGCCCGTAGCCACTGACAAGAACCACCACAACGGGGGACGTACTTTAATCATAGCCTACGCCCGACCATAACGTGACCTTACGGACCATAATCTGATTAGGACTAGCAAAAAACATACAGCACAGACATAAGTGGGAAACGGAAATCTCATGAAGACTGCCACATACAACCTCGAACACCTCAGAACCTATACACCTGCGTATCTGCAGGTAAATACACAGGCCAACAACAGGCCTACTCCCCCAAACTAGACCTGTGTATACTTAGACTAGTGGGGGCGTCGACTCCGTGGCTGTCCTAGTACTTTCTAGGGAACGGTGCGAACTTGATACTCCACCCAGTTACACAGGACCCCCTCACATTGAGGGATTAACTTCCAAGGGGACCACATTGGTGGGAACAGACCCCCAGAGTCCTCCCGAGCTGAGCCAAAACCAGACAAAACTTAAACCGACCACATAGGAGTCCCAAGACATCCCTGCCACTAAAGGGGCACTACACCTACTGAGCGACCCCGAACACCTTTCTTCCCTTCCTCCCGCACCCCTCTTACCCCAGGATCCGGGGCGCGCGGGGAAAACTGGGGGCTGGACCCGAGGCACCACACTAACACACAGTGACCTCCAGCACAACCTCGCTCACATCATGACATACATTCCCACACCCTTTCGCATCATGACTCAGAACTGCAGAGGCCTAAATACGGCCGAAAAACGCTCCTACGAGAACTCGCGCGAGAGCAGCTCTCTATTGCTATGCTGCAAGAAACACACTTTAAATCTACAGACACACACAGACTGAAAAGCAGACACTTCCCAGTCAACTATCATAGCACACATCCAACAATGTGTAATGTAGGGGTAGCAATCCTCCTAAATGCCAACCTACAATTCAATCTGTCCGACCAGCTATCCGACACGAACGGCAGATTTCTCTTCATTAAGGGCACAATCTTACAGAAAACATTAGTATTATATAAGTATTTATATAGAAGATAATAGGATAAAAAGTAAAACTTTTTTTAAACCGTAGATGTTAATAGTTTTATTAATTTAAAGAGTTGCCATTTTAAACCCTGGTTGATTAATATACCAAAGGGACAGTTTTTAAGAATAAAGCGCAATTGTACAGAGTCTGTACAATATGAAGAACAAACAAGAGTGTTAATCAATCAATTAGTAGATAAAGGGTATAATCAAGATTCCTTAATTAATATAAACAATGAAGTAGGACAGGAATTAAGAGAAAATATTTTAAAATATAAAATAAAGGAACAAAAAGAAAATAATACGACTGTACGGATTATTTTTAATTATAGTTCTCACAGTAATCAGCTGCAAAAGATTATAAAGAAGAATTGGCACATTTTAGAACAGGATCAAGATATTCATCCATATCTGGGAATTCAACCTAAAGTGATTTTTAGAGGTGCAAAAAATATTAAGTTTTAACTTCAAGTTTTATAGAGAAAGAAAGAAATCCACAAATTTCATCTATGTTTAAGAAAGAAAAAGGCTTCTATTATTGTGGAACATGTAGAGGTTGTACCCTGAGAAAAAATAAGAATAAAAATGTTACTAATTTTACTTCCTTTCAGAATAAGAAAATACATGAGATAAAATCTTTTGTAACATGTAATTCGAAAAATGTGATCTATATGATAGTTTGTCCCTGTGGTTTACAGTATATTGGGAAAACGTCTAGATTATTGAAGATAAGAATTAGGGAACATATTTATAATATAAATAGAAAATTTACTCTACATAACGTATCTAAACATTTTTTGGAAGTTCATGGAGGAAATATTAGTGGGTTTGAATTTTTAGGAATAGAGGCTGTGAAGACTCATTGGAGAGGGGGCGATATAGAGAGCCTCCTCAGTAAAAGTGAGATGAAGTGGATTTTTAATATGGAATCATTGTCCCCATATGGTTTGAATATTGACTTTGAGATTAATTCATGTATATAGTTTTATGTAATTTATCAGTACTTTTGACCTGTTAAGAATTTTATTGGATTTTCACTATTTTATTTTATTGTTTTTTATTTTTATTTATTTATTTATTTTAATTAATTTATTTTTTATATTATTATTATATATTTTTTATATTATTATTATTTTTTATATTTTTTATATCCATTTATTTGCCTCTAATGTTACTTCTAACGTTTATTGAAAGATTTTAAATATGTTTTTTATGTGTATTTCTAGATAATGTTGTTCCCTCTCTTTTTAGTAGGTTGGGAGTGCCTCCTTTTTGGATTTGTTTTTATTGGGTTAATCTTGAGTGTTTTTTAAATGATGGTATTTCCTTTTTTGGTAAATATATAGAGCATATTGTAAAAATGTGCAAGAGACTGGCATTGTGTGTCAAAACGGACTTTCCAAAATGGCGCCGGTAACACTTCCGGTTTCGGCACCCAGAAAACGTCATGACGCAGGGAGGCGTCTTGACGACGAATGATGACGTAAGTAAAAACGTCATGACGCAATGAAGCCGGCAGACGCAGAGTGATGACTTAAGCGGAAGTTAGAGAGAACGCCAAAAAAGGGCGCTGAATTTTGAAAATATAAGGAAGAAGATTGGAGATGAAGAAACCAGACCACTTGAGAAAGGCTGTTAGTGCAGAAACGCGTCGTGGTATATTACAAGGACATTTTACCTGTATTCATTACAAGTTATTTTATATGTAGTTTTTTAATAATAAAATTAGATTGTATTGGATCCTGCCTTTTGGAGTAATTTTAAAGAGTACTTCCAGTGCGGATTCTTTGGGATCGAAACAGGACGTCCAGAGTTGAAAAGTTCTCATCTCCATACAAGCCCTAAGTCTGAGTCAGCTTTTTAAGTGACTCAGAAATATGTGAGTTTAACCAGTCACATGAAAAACATTTGCACATATTCTAAACAGTATTACCCTATGTTTCTGTGTTTTATGTTTTATTATTTTAGATATTCCAACTAAACAAGTTCTGGTAAAATATTGTATTTGCATGTATTGAGTGCTCTCACCATATTTTTATCTTTTACAGAAAACATACACATTTGCCACAGTATATGCGCCAAACGCAAAGCAGGCAACGTTCCTCCGCAAGACAATCTTACAACTAGCCACCTTCACAGAAGGGACGCTTATTATGGGAGGGGACTTCAATGGTCCCCTGGACCCACTGTCAGATTCCTCGACAGGACACAGCAGCATACCACAAACGGCGATTCGGACTATATGGAAATCTCTCAGAGACCTGAGATTAGTGGACGCATGGAGGGCCCTGCATGCAACAGATCGAGACTAGACACACTATTCCTCTATCCACAGGCGATACTCCCGCATCGACTACCTCCTCATTCAAAAAAAGGGCCTGCAAAGACTCCAGAAGGCGGAGATACACACTACTACGTGGTCAGACCACAGCGCTGTGACCATGCTCCTGGACTCCCCCATGTTTAGACCCGCACGGACAGCCTGGAGAATGAACGAGTCACTCTTATCCGACTTAGAGGTGCAGACGCAATTAACGGAGCACCTCAACAACTATTTTAACGAGAACAACACAGAGGACATATCGAAGATGACGCTATGGGAAGCCCATAAGACTGTGCTCAGAGGGCACTTTATAAGAATAGCATCTCGAAAAAAGAAAGAAGCACAACAATGCCTAAAAGAACTTACCAACCGCATAGCGCAACTAGAAACTCTCCACAAACGAACACAACTGGAGACACAATACCGCGCTCTCCTAGAAGCCAGAAACCAGCTGACTACGGAGAACAAGGTCCACACGAGACACACAAAACGGAGTTAGGAGAACATTTCAATACGGAACACAGTCTGAGAAACCACAAACAAAAGGAACACAACACACACCATTAACAATTAATAGGCAGCCTCAAAGAAATAGGCGCACATTAAACAGCATTCGAAAAGGGATTAACTTAACAAAAACAATAGGTGAGTTGGCAGTAGAAGATCATAGTTGCTGGCACCAACAACTCACAAACACACACATAACTAGACAGCTAATTGACAATCATCGTCCCCACCCAACCTGTACCGAAACATTAATAAACAACCAGGTGACACACCAATACAGAACATACGCCAGAGTAACCGCAAACAGATGACCAAAGGAGTGCGGACAGGGATTATACAAAACCTAGTTAGTCATCTCACAAGAAAGCACACGAAAAAAGTCGATTTAGCAAAGAGGCAAAACTCGGAAACTAACAGAAGCAACAATCTATGGCACAAACCAACCAGGTTGGACACCACAGATAACCTCAATACCTCTCTTCCGACCCACCAAGCTAATTACAAATGCATGAGTATCCAACGTATAAGTTTATGGCAAAAAGTTAATGTACACAAATGTGATTCTATATGTATGTTCAAAATGCAAACCAAGCTAATGTAAACGCAACTTTTACTCAACCCTCACTACCCTTTTTCTTCTGTACCCCAACTACAATAAAAATTGTCAAATAAAAAAAAAAAAAATTCTTATTCCTGGGCTGCCATACGGTCTCAAAAGGCAACATAACCAATCTGGCAAATTTCAATGTGAAAAAAATGAAATGCAAGCCTTATATTTGACTCTCTAACTTTCCAAAACACCATAAAACCTGTACATGGGGGTACTGTTTTACTCAGGAGACTTTGCTGAACACAAATATTAGTGTTTCAAAATGGTAACTTGTATTACAACAATATCGTCAGTAAAAGTGCCGTTCATGTGTGAAAAATGCAAAAAAGGTTACTTTTACTAAAAATATTATTGCTGTAATACAATTTACCATTTTAAAACACTAATACTTGTGTTCAGCGAAGTCTCCCAATTACAACGGTACCCCCCATGTACAGGTTTTATGGTGTCTTGGAAAGTTACAGGGTTAAATATAGTGCTTGCAATTCAAATTCTCTGCACGTTTTGTCTGGGTTGTCAGGCATGTCAATCAAATTTTAACTAATTAAATCACATAATTATGTTAAAATATTACTTAAATATACATGTAGAATTGTAATATATATACATATACACAATGGATGGCTTGTACCTACCCTATATCAAAACAAATATTTGGTACTATTTGGTATGGGGGCCTCTGCTCCTACGTTCAGCCATATCAAAAGTTGGTATATATGTACACATGGGAAAGCTATTTATTGTATAGTCTGTGCTATGTTATTCAATGTTTATAAACCAAAATGCTTAATAAAGAATATATTAAAAAACAAACAAACAAACAGCAAAAGAGTTCAAAACGAAATTTCAAATTTAGGCATAATTAGCTGATTTGGAGAAATGTTCAATGCAGGACCGGATTTGGCTCTTAATTACTGGGCTTTGCTGGCTGCGGCTGACAGCTGTGACTGTCAGACTGGTGTGGCTGGCTGGCCTCTTACTACCCTCAGCCCCTTTGTGTGCCTATTTCTCCCCCAGCCCCTCTGTGAGTCTTTTTTTTTCCACCCGACCCCATGTGTGTCACTTTGTGCCTCTCAGTGTGTCTCTTAGCACTCCTCCAAGTGTCTCATTCCCTCCCCAGCCCTGCCATGTGTCTCTTTACCCCTTGCCCATCCATGTGTCTCACTCACTCCCCCAGCATCTCCATGTGTCTCATTCACCCCCCAGCCCTTCCATGTGTCTCATTCAACGCTCCATGTGGCCCATTCATCCCCAGCCCCTCCATGTATCTCATTAACCCAGTGAGCCTTTCTATCTGCCCCATTCATCCTGCTCAGTCTCTTATTCCCCCTCTCCAGCCTTTCCATGTGTCCCATTCCCCCACCAGTCTCTCTATGTGTCTTCTCCCCCTAGCCAATCCATGTGTTCCATTCCCCTTTCTTCAGCCCCTCCAAGTGTCCCATTCCCCCTCCAAAGCCTCTCAATGTGTCCCATTCCCGCCTCCTCAGCCTCTCCATGTGTCCCACCTTGCACCATCCCAGCCCTTTCCATTTATCCCATTCCCTCCTCCCCAGCCTCTCCATGTGTCCTATTCCCCCTGCACCCCAACCTCTCCATGTGTCCCAGTTCCCCCCCCCCAGCCTCTCTATGTTTAGCTTTTCCCAGCCTCTCCATGGGTCCCATCTCCCTCCATCCTCTTCATGTGTCCCATTCCCCTCCCCCAGCCTTTCCATGTGTCCCAGTTCCACCCCATCCTCTCTATGTTTCCCTCCCCCCCAGCCTCTCCATGTGTCCCTTCTCCCCCAGCCCCTCCATGTTTCCCATTTCCCTCCTCCCCAGTCCCTCCTGTACCTCCTGGTTGAGCTGCGGTAGAGGAGCTCCTGTTCACTCTCCCTGGTTTGACAAGAAGCAGTTCTGTGCTCTCTGAGAGAACTTCCTGTCAGACTGGGTAGAGGAACAGAAGCTCCTCTTTCGCTGTCTGTCTGCTCGGCCACATTAAGTGAGGCATGGGGTTAAAGAAGAGGGGAACAAATGAGCGATGGGGAAGAAAAGAGAGGAACAAGTAAGGCAAGGGGGGAACGAGAGGAAACAATTGGATTAAGGGAGGGATTTGGGGAGAGGGGCATAATTGGAAAAAGGTGGTTTGGAACACATGTGAGAGGGAGATAAATAAATAGAGTGAAATGGAAAGAGATAATAGGGGCAGATGCGAATTAGAAACACCGTGCACAAATGCACCCTATTCATACACACTAAATACCCACACATGCACAGTAAAACTTCACACAAATATGCTCCTGCATGCACACACTGAGATTCTATAAAACCACACCACTAAGTTCCCATACTAGCACTCTACACAAATACACCCGTCAGTCACATGCACTCACTAACACTCCATACAAATATGCTCTTACATACACATTGCCATTCAGCCTCCCAACCACATTATTCCCTATCCATCCAGTCAGATAGCCCCATTTTACCTCCTAGTCAAACCCACTCACCCTGTCACATTCATCCACTTAACCACATAACATGTCACCTACCCGAATCCACCTTGAACTAATTGCCATGCATACATCCACCTAGTCAAATTCACCATACCATCATAACCCAAACTAGCCTTATTCATCTATCCACCATTACACCAGGCTTCATATGTGACAGATCCGAGAGCAACCCTCAATTTCCCTGGAACTCTAAATCGGATTGTGGAGCCACTAAACTCAACTCACTAAATCCCAGGACAATCAATCAGGGCGTAGGCATCATAGGGTTAACAGAGGGGGAGGCGAGGCATCAAAAGACACCAAAGACAGGGGCGTGGCCACGCAACGATCCAAGATGGACGCGTAAGCCACGAGCTCCTGCATACGGGACCCATATCCAGCGAACAGCACAGCACACAGAGCCGCATAAACGACCCTACCTGGGTGCAGGGCAAGCATGGCACAACGCTCGACGAAAAAACCGAGGCAGAGAGCCGCGGATCTGCAAATCACAGCCCGCACCTCGCCGCAAATGAAATTCCAAGATGGCGCCGACGGCCCGTCTTCACCGGCATCCTGCTCCGATAAGAGCGACGGTACATCCGTCTCCCTACTAACCTCTGCACCAGCCACAGACTCCTCAATCCAGAGGATGCTAGCAGACCTCAAAAGCTCCATGCAGGTAGAATTTACAAAATTGGCGAGGGACATTAAAGCAGATATTCAGGCCATAGGTGAGCGTACCGCCCATTTAGAGGACAAAACAGACGAGATCATCACAGCACATAACACATTAGCAGATGCTCACGCAGACATGGCTGCCAGACTTGACCTACTCACTGACAAAGTGGCAGACCATGAAGACAGAGACAGGAGGAGCAATATCCGCCTGAGAGGCATTCCGGAAGATGTGGCCCCACAAGACCTGGCATCCTATGCTGCAGACCTCTTCCAAGCAATATCCCCAGATCTATCTAAATCAGATCTCCTCCTAGATAGGATCCACCGCCTTCCACGACCAAGAAATCTGCCGTCATCTCTCCCACGTGACACTATAGCCAAGTTTCACTATTTCTCATCAAAAGACAAGATTATGAGAGCCTCAAGGCTTCTCCCCGAATTGCCGGGCAGATTTGCTAAGATACAGCTCTACATCGATCTTTCAGCTGCTACGCTTCTCAAAAGGAAAACGCTAGCACCCATAACAACAGCCCTGCGAGACGCGGATATTCACTACAAGTGGGGATTTCCAGCACGGCTGATCATTCGTCGCAACGGAGTAGAAAAACATATCACCTCGATAGAAGAAGGCCAAAGAATGCTTAAAGAATGGAATATCCCTTTCAGAGTACCTTCGGACAACACTACGCTAAACCTGTCCCAGCGCTCCTCGACACAGGTCTCCAGAGACTGGAATACCAACTCCACAGCTAAATGACTTTGGCATCTAATACCCACTATGATATAATGCTCCACCCTAAACCCGATTCCACTGGCTGGTAACGTTATCAAAAGCTCTCCATGTACTGCCATAGCACATAACATGTACTTTCCTGTTTTACTATTCCCAGAGTCCTTAGGCTGTTTTACCGCCCATTTTGATTTCTTTCTCTTTATATACAATCGGGGGAATATAGTGAATCCCAGCAGCTTCATGACCCGGTATAGAGAAACACGACATGTCCTAACAACCATACACAGGCATCTGTGCCGAGA
Source organism: Pelobates cultripes (assembly GCA_933207985.1). Lineage (NCBI taxonomy): Eukaryota > Metazoa > Chordata > Amphibia > Anura > Pelobatidae > Pelobates > Pelobates cultripes. The sequence continues at coordinate 48,567,014 of OW240914.1, forward strand.
CCCCACCGACGGGCCCTGTGGTGTCACATAAGTCCCCTGCAGGGCAATTCACTGACCCCCCACCATTAGGCCACTACTGGCCTCCTCACCGCCGTCTGTACGCTTTGGTACGGCTTCTGACGGCCCTCTGTATATAGTTATACCGTTTTTACTGTTTTTCTGTATTTACAAGTTTTCCCTGGTGTCACCTACCGCAATATTGACCCACCCACGGGACACACAATGCCCATACAAACTAGTGTGTACCACCTCACTCCCCTCTAGGGTACACACCTTTATGGTGCCTCACGTGCCTTGCAAGGCCCCATCTTTGCTTAACTGTCAAACATCCATAGCCCAACTCGGAGGTACTGACAAGATATATGACTTACAGACTGTCCTAGTAGCGAAAAACGAGATCAGACACAAACTATCTCGAATAGCAACCTCACCTAAACCTACTACATGACTCTCACAATCTTATCGTTAAACACCAAGGGTCTTAACACGCCTCATAAGAGACGACTGGCGCTGGCAGAAGCTAAGAAACACAAAGCTCTGGTAGTCTTTTACCAAGAAACTCACTTCAAATGGGGGCATAGACCGAAATTCAATTCCACTCTTTACCCCATAGACTTCCATTCGTGCTACAAAACAAAAAAACGAGGGGTGTCCACTCTGATCAGCAAAGACGTATCCTTCACACTCGTTAAAAAAATAGGAGATAAACACGGTAGATATTTAATCATCCAATGCTACATAAACAATAACCCATACACATTGGTAAACATGTATGGACCGAATGAGAACCAACATGAGTATATGATCAAAGTCTTTGGGCTAATCTCTTTGTACCGGTTTGGAGTTGTACTTCTGGGAGGTGATACTAACTGCCTATTAGACGCTTCCTCAGATACCTCCTCCAAACACTCACAACGCACTAAAACGGCAAACAAACTAACGACCCTAACCTCTAAAATAACACACACTATCCTCTCCCACGACTTCGTGGATCCCTGGAGGATACTCCACCCCACGGCTATAGATTATACCTTCCACTCAGCAGTGCACAACACGTACACGAGAATCGACCGATTTTTGATACCAGCCAACTACATGGGAAAAATCCAACAGGCAACAATAGGCCCTATTACGTGGTCAGACCACGCGCCCATCTCCTTAATTATCAATGAACAACACTCATCCACAGGAAAGGGCACCTGGAGACTTAATGACACTTTACTTACCAACAAAGACACAGTAGCAGCAATCCAGAAAGACATAGAACACTATTTCACTGAAAACCCCACAGAAGACACGAGCATTGAAACAGTATGGCAAGCACACAAGGCTGTCATCAGGGGCACAATCATTAAAATAGCTAGCTATCAACATAAGCAACGTAAATTACGCTACACGAAACTTATACAAGATATCACAGAACTAACACATAAAAACAAGCAACAACCGTCAAAAGACACACAACAGCATCTAGCCGCACTGCAAAAAGAACTTCACCACTATGAACTAGCGAAAACTACCCATATCCTACAGAGATGCAAACACAAATTCTTTACTAAAGGTAATAAAGCAGGGGCTTTGCTAGCCGCACAGCTTAAAACCCGCTCACAGCAAACAAAAATTGCACACATCCAAACTCCTCAAGGTAAAAAATTGATAAATCCACAAGAAATAGTGGATGAATTCGCACTCTATTACAGCTCCCTCTACAATCTTAAAGACAGTACAGACATAGTCCCACCCTCCCCGCACTCTATCACCCACTTCTTACAATCTGTCAACGTCCCCAAACTGCAAGACTCAGACATTGCGACTCTCACCTCACCATTTACGATGGAAGAAGTAGGGAAGACGATCCAAGACTTACCCAAACAAAAAGCCCCAGGGCCAGATGGCTATACCAACCTCTACTACCAGACTTATACCAGCCTTCTTACGCCCCACCTCACAAACCTATACAACTCCTGCTACATCTCGGGAACAGTACCATCAGATATGCTCGTAGCCCACATATCGACCCTACCCAAACCCGGGAAGCCTCCAACCCACTGCCAAAACTTTAGACCAATTTCCCTCATCAATGCAGATGTTAAAATCTATGCCAAACTTCTAGCCAATAGACTATCCAACTTTCTGCCCACACTGATACACAACGACCAGTCAGGGTTTATTAAAGGCAGACAGGGCTCGGACAACACACGGAAGGTCCTCAACATATTGGCACACATGCATAGAACACGCGCTCAGGATCTTCTCCTAGCCTTAGATGCGGAAAAGGCCTTTGACAGGGTCAACTGGGAATATATGCGGCAAGTTCTACACAAATTTGGCTTCCCAGCTGGCCTTGTCTCAGGCATCATGGCCCTATACAATAGTCCACAGGCGAGAGTATCCAATTCTGGTTTTCTATCCACACCCTTCAATATCACCAACGGTACTAAGCAGGGATGTCCATTGTCACCATTACTGTATATTCTGTCCCTGGAGCCCCTGGAAGCTACCATTAGGCAACATAATACGGTCACGGGCGTTAACATAGGAAACCATACATTCTGCCTCTCCATGTTTGCAGTTGATATCTTACTCGCGGTCCAAGAACCTGAAAAATCTGTCCCGGCACTAATACAATTGCTCCAGCAGTATGGTCAACTCTCCTACTACAAGCTAAATCAAAGCAAAACACAGGCTCTACCAATTAATCTACCAAGTCCACTGATAACACGACTTAAACAATCACATTCCTTCGACTGGAGAACCACCGACATCACATACCTAGGATTAAAACTTGGCCCATCCCCTGCAGAAGCATTCAAATTAAACTTCAAACCACTAATACCAATGTGCAAAACACACACCCAACAATGGAAAGCAGTAAAGCTCTACTGGCTGGGAAGAATCAATTCAATAAAGATGATGCTTCTGCCTAAACTTCTATACAAATTTAGAATGCTGCCGATTTACGTCAATCCGACGTTTTATAAGCATATTCAAGCCATACTCTCCTCTTTTATTTGGGAATCACGCAAACCACGGCTCGCGATGTCACTTCTTCAAAAACGTTCGGACAAGGGTGGAATGGGGTTCCCAGATATCCACAAATACCATAAAGCATCCTTCCTAGAGGCAGCCATAAAACTCCACACTCCCAAAGGGACTTTTCAATGGGTGGACATGGAAAACGCTAAGGCACCTGGCGGCTCCCTGGTAGGGATGCTATGGACCCCACCACATACAAGACCAGACATGCCCCACCTTTTTGATACCTCAATCACTACTATTAAACAATGGGACGTACTACACCGCACCCAGCACAAAGTCAACAAGTTTCACCCACGGGCCCCGATAACGGCATTGAGCTCCCTGGCCCCGGGGTTGACGATGAACTCCTGGTTAAAACACGGCATAAAACACATAGTAGACACATACCACAACCACGAACTTTTGCCCTTTCCAGACCTTCAACGGAAATTTAATTTACCTAATGCCTCCGTCTTTCAGTATCTCCAACTTCAAAGCATCGCCACTCACAAAATACTTACAAAATCAGACATGACATCCACCAACCTACACCATCTAGACCCGTTACATGACCAATGCTGGCTCTCACCTACAAAGCCCAAGACGTTATCTCTATGCTACATCACATTGCTGGACGCAATTGCCACAAAAGCCCCCACTTACGAACAACAATGGCACGCAGAATACATCTCCTCACCGTCAGGCAACACCTGGTTGCAATCACTCAATGCACTCAAAGGTATCACCAACTGCTACTCGCACCTAGAAGCACACAAGAAGCTGGTATATAGGTGGTACTTAACACCAAGTAAACTGCACAAAATTTACCCCTCAGTCTCTGAGTGGTGCTGGCAGTGCGGGGGGGCAAAAGGCACAATGTTCCACATATGGTGGGAATGTCCTATCCTGGCCCCTCTTTGGGGTTACGTTAAAGACATTCTCGAGCTGCTCAACATTACTAATGTCACATTGGACCCTTTAGCATGCTTATTCCTGCTACTCCCTCCCTCCTTGACCAGACCCCTTAAACAAGTGACGATACTTACAATCCTGGCTGCTAGAAACCTCATAGCGCAAGGATGGAAAAACACCTCCTGTCCCACTAAACAACAACTGATGGACAAGCTCCACCAATACTATATTTATGAACAACTGTCTACCACCTCCATCACACAATCACTGAAATTCCAAGACGCATGGAAAACATGGGCCGATATCTACACACCACATAAGAATCACGACGAAGACCTCACGACATGCCCTAGCAGTAGTAGTACTCTCCACTTCGAACCTTAAACGCGTGCAATCACACACTCGAACAGAAAGGTGCCTAATCACTTCATAAGGGGCATACCACACCCACAGACAGTTTAGGTGACACTACATATGTTGACACATGATTAATGTTATATATAGGATGTTATAGAACAGCGGAAAACTTTCTTACCCCCTGGTTATCCCTCCCTATCCCTCCTCCCCCCCGCCACAAATACAAGACCTATAACACTGTTTTAGACAAGAACAGGGAAAGTAATCCCCCAGTTCCCTCCACGCGAGACCTCGCTACGAACACTGTAGACGTATTATGTATAGGTGGTCTAAACAACGATGTACTTTAGCATGGAATGTTAATTGGTCCTAAATTGTGAATGTGATCTATTGCCCCACCCCACCCCCCACCCCTTTTTTCTGTTTCTGTATCCCACTCCCCTATTGCTTTATCAAAATAATAAAAAACTATGATTTAAAAAAAAAAGACACCAAAGACTTGGGGGAGCTCCATGTACCTACAGAAAGCGCTGTGTTTTTAGGTGACCGGGGAACTCTACCCAACATTCTGGAACTCTGCACCGGATCGGAGGCTAGCCGCCTCCCGCTGAACCTTTGACTTCCATCTAATTCGGGCTATCCATGTCCAATCTGGACGCTTTTTGGACAGAATGAGCACTCCAGAGAGACCTATCCGGGGTGTATGGCATGTGGGGGTGCTTTATTATATTGTATGTATTTTGGGGATTTTTGTGTATTCTGTTTTTTTTTGTCTGGGAGATAATTTGTTTAACTAAAAGCTGACTCAATTATCTCCCAGACACACAGGCGTCTGGGCGGGCTTGTGTTGCAGTGAATAAAGACCCCATGCTGGGGGTCTGTGTATAAATCTGTGTGCTTTGACTCATTAAAACAGTTCATCTTCACCCTTCACTAAGTCTCAGCTAGTGCTTGGGTGAGACAGCGGTACATTCTGCAGGAGAGCTTAATCACTCTAGAACTAAGAACTAAGGGAACTGATCACTCTAGAACTAAGGGAACTAAGGGAAGGGATGACCTAGGTGGTAGTAACCCAGCTACTCACAGGTATACTGCCACGTCATAGTATATGATGGGCTGGCTGCATTGAGGAAAGTGGCCTTGGGATAATTACGACCCTGTCTCCATGTCTACTACAGTTACACATCGACTATTTTGAATTGGTTTCCAACTCACCACAATTTTTTGTTCAGTGAATAATCTGCATATAAAGAAACAAGCTTTAATTGTGTTTAATTTTCTAAAAACGCCCACACAAGGTTATTCACTAAATTCTGGATATAAGGTTAAAATAGCTGATATTTAAAAACTTCATCTCAAAACAAGAACAGTATTGCAGTAAGCAGTGATTCTTATTAAAGGACTAACAAAACATATTAAAAGTCTAGCTTTCAAGGAGTTTCCTCTCCAGAAGCAATTGTTAGAAGCAATACTGATCAACATAACAGAATTTTCGATTTCTCTTCAAAGCCTCTCTTTTACATACCACCCAACTGTCCCTATTTAGGAGAAACAGTCCCTGTTTTGAGCCCAAATTCCTTCTTTTTTTTAACCCATTTGTCCCTCTTATATATTGTTGGTGTGTCAGAGCTCCACAGCAATAACACTCACAGCAATGTGTCATTAATCTACACTAAATGTGTTTAGAAATCAGCCTGTGTAAATAAGGTATGCTGCTGTTTTCTAAATAATATTTTAGTTCCATAAATTATCAGTGAATCACCTAACATTTCTCAGGACAGCTCCGCCCTTGGGCCACCTTTCCACTCATACCCCTGAAATTAAATTGTGGCTCTTTGTCCATTTGACATGTTGGGAGATGTATTTATGTATTATAGGTCCAAAAATAAATGCATGACTGCCTATTGCATAATTTCAAAGAAAGCCCAGTGACACTGCAGCTAGGGGCTAGCTTTGCCTGGTTTTGAACCATCTATCAGCCTTAATTGATTTGACCTGATGATAATTTATATGTTCTACTTCCTGTCAGAAGAGATAAGGCTCACAATGTTAAAAGCCCAGACTTACTTATCAGTAAATGGTGTTTAGGGGAAGGGTCTAAAGAAGTGAATGTTTCGTTGTTTGGGTTTTATTTCTGCCAGTTGGAGATTTGTAAATTTTAATGGTGAGTAATAAATAGTCCCTAATGCTTTGTTTATGCAATTGTGCAAATACATGGTATGTAACCTCTCATATAAACCACCGACACTCCATGATCTGTAGAAATGTTCATTATTATACCTCATCCTAAAACTTAACAGTTTAATGGATAATTGTGCAAATTACTGTAAAAGCCGTTATATTCTAATCCCTATCAGGGTTATTTATTGGAGTGTAAATTAGAACGCACACCATCCCTCCAAAGTGCCCTCATTTAGAAATGGCAGTCCATATTTATGGCCCAAATCCCTCCTATTTTATCCTAAAGTCCCTCTCTTCTAAAAGCACCGTATTGTTGGTGTGCTTAACAGAGCTCCACAGTAATAATACAGTAATGTGTCATTAAACCACAGTAAATGTGTTTTAGATATTGGGCTGTGTAAATAATATATTTAGAATATTGTTCTAAATAATATCTTAGTTCCACAAATTATCAGTAAGTCATGTAAAGTGGTAGTTTTAGGCACCATAACAGCTTAATTATAAATTAAGTTGTTGTGGTGTTAGGAGGCTCTTATGCTTACTCTTTATCTCAAGGGGTTAAACAGTTTTCTAACGGTTTAACCCTAAAGTTGCCTCCAGCACCGATCTCTGTCCCCATCCCCCCCTCCAGGTGGCACCGGTTTGACATTTTAGTTTCAGGAAGTGTGGAGTGCTGCTGATTGGCTGAGACTGGTCAGTTTTGTGAATGGGAAGTCAGAGATTGGCCTAAGTTTGAGGTTAAACTGTTTGAAAATAGTTTAACCTTTTGAAAGAGTGAGCCCGAAGGCCGCCTGGCACCATAACAACTTAATTTATATTAAGTTGTTTTGTTGCCTGGAGTGTTTCTATAAAGGTGTTCAGAAAAGCCCTAGGCACACCCTCTTTCACACATTTAAAATGTTGCTATTTTTTATTTTGTGAAGTGTGCAATTTTAATAATCAAATACATTTTACCTTTTGGGTAACTGTACTCCACTCCCTTGGAAAATAAGCTTGTTTTTAGATGGGCCCTTAACCCCTTCTGTTCCTGTACATCCAACTTGTCTTGTTGCAACTACACTTGTTGCTCTTTATGTTGACACTATAATATTACAGATTTGCCAAGTGTGGCAGGTCTGATATGGGTGTGGGGTGTGGGCATGACAGTTATGCATTTAGTGTCATGAATGTCACTTCCAACAAAAGGGGCACTTTATCTTGGCATGCAGAGTACTTTTTTTGCTATAGTGTATGGACTTAAAGAAACACTATAGCTTTAAGAATACAAACATCTAATGCTAGTGTCCTACTCACTGTTCAGGTATTTGGGTCCCCATCGAATAAAGTAAAAAGGTAAGATTTACTAACTAAACTTCCCTTGCCATGCTGGTCTCTCTGTGACAACTTCCCCCACATCTCCTTGGCTGAAATCATCAATCTTGAAGATCTCGGCCAATCCAATGCTTCCCCATAGTGACAGCCACCAGAGGTGGATTCAAGCAACATTGTAAACTCTGTCTTTTTTTTACAATTCTGTGCCTGCAGGGGATACGTTTTAATAGCCCCTGATTCACTAAATTAAGCTGTAGTGGTTCTGGTGTCTACATGAGTCCCTTTAAAATGCCCCACGTCCCACAGTACTCTGAGCACTGGCTGATAGAGCTGAGTTGTCAGGCAATAGGGAGGAGTGAGGCGATGTAGAGTGTGACACTGTAATAGTAATGGTTAAAAACAAATGAATTAAAACGCTTTTGTCCAGAATAGCCTAGCTGAGTTGGAGAATCCTCCCACATCTATAATTCCTTTTTTTTTTTTTTTTCTTTCTTTTTTCTTTCTTTTTTATTATATGGCATGCAGAGAAAAATTAACAGCGGCATAGTAACAAGTTAATGTGATAAGACAACGAAAACGATGAGTATGTAATAGACAAGTGAGAATATTCTCAATATACACTCAAATGTGTTGCACCATAACCACTTTAAGAAACAGACCTGCTTAGACTATACTTTTAACCCTATCAATGCTTTTTGCAGAAATCTGGCCTATCTCACTTAAAATGGAACAGCTGGGAGGCCTGTGTTGAGTCGTTAGAACATGCTGCTGTATTGATCTTTGTGAAAGCATGTACTCTCATCAAGAGCCACTTAATAGTAGCTGCAGGAAGCTAATGGTGTGGAAGGTGACTTTTTTTTCCCCCTTTAATTTAAATGAAAACCATTATCTTTGCTACAATTTATTTACCACAGTGTATACATAGAAATGCTTTTTATAAAATAGCATCATGCTAGATTCCTGCCAAGAATTATTTAAAGGAACACTCAAAGTACCATTACCACTACAGCAGGATTGTGCCTGCATTAATTTCCCTGAATTGGGTTGCCACATGGGGTTGGCAGCCTACTTATATCCCACTGTGCTCATTCTGGCCCACCCACTCCAATGTTGGGAAGCATGTTTTACTATTGTTGGCCTAGTAGAATTAAGCGGAAACTTGCCATACCGTAAGATACAATCTTATTGTATAGATTCATTAGATGCTATGGATAATTTGTGGGTACTGATGATCATGTTCCAATTGTGTATTTTTGTAGCCAACTGTTGACTTCATGGAAGTGTGGAGAAAGTCTTCAAGAACTGCAAAGAATCTACCTGACAAATGGACAACCTCTGGGAGTTTGCATTGTGCGTACGTGACCACGGTTAACTTAAGATTTTTGCACTGGCAGAATCTGCTACTAATCATCTGTTGCTTCTTGATATCGACATTGGCCTACATGGCACCTACAATACTTTCTTCCACTCCACATTCTCAAAAGGGTCATGGTAGCATCTATGCAGAGACTCTTCCAAAGTTGCGTAGATTGCCTCATGGTGAGTCTTTGCATAAAGCTTTGGTTGTTCCATACACTCCACCTAAAGGTGAAAGGATGCAGATTTCCGTTTGGACTTCATACAGAAAAAAACAACCTTTGCAACCCTTTAAACTGAAATCTTCCAAACATCTGTACAATCTTTTTCATTCTGCTAGTGTGGCACGATCTAATCCATTTGGAAACAGAAGACTTTTGAAGAGAGAGCTTGGGCATGTTGCACTACAAGATAATGTGCTTACTACCCATGAGCCTCACACATCCAAAAACGGCTGGAATTCTGCAGTAGAAGACATGATAAATCAATTATTTGGTGTTGAGCAAAATGTTCCTGTCAAATCTGGGGTTCAAAAATCAGGCTCTACTCTGGTTTTGAAGGGAAAATCAAAATTGAGCCTTGGGTCATTTCTCGAAAGAGATTCCATCTTGGAAAACAGAGTTGCAATGGTTCGATCTTTACCCTTGGACAATTTTTCTATTCCAGTAACAAAAGTAAGCAAAATTGTATTACCACCAACCACCACAGATAATTATCAGTCATTTTCATTTACTTTTGGAAAAAATTTGGCAACGGAGAAGAAAACCACAATTCCTTTAGAACAATCTGTCACTGCCTTTCCTTTGACAGGAACACAGTCTGTGTCAAGTGATGGCTTAAGTGTGAATGTCCCTTTCAAGACATTGGCCAAAATATCATCTTTGCATTCAACACCTTATAATGCAGCAAAAAAACTTCCTGTGACTAACAACCCAAACAAATCCATTTTGAACAGATCTATTCCCCCTAATCTAATTTCTTCAGCACATATTCAACGTTTTGGTAAAAGTAGCACTGATGCAATGGAGCTCAAGACTTTGGCTTTTACTCCATTAAAAGAGTTGCACAATCATACATTGCATATTGAAAATAAAACCAGCAAAACATCTTTAAATATGCTGCTCAATGGACAATATCCTACCTCTAGTGTTACGGAGACTTCTAACAGTCTCCCTTTTGATAACTTCAAAGGCACCACAGAACCTATTAAACGTGAAAAAAAACAAGAATCTTTGTTTTCAACTAAAGATACACTGCTTTCCAGAACAAAATCGTCATTGCTTGGCTTTGTGGACCCTCAGAGTACTACTCCTGCTGCATTAACTTGGCATTCTACAAAACCCAAATCTCCTCCTCTACAACTATATAGTTCATCTACTACAACCCCTGAGGTGTCCAGACTCACTGCATCATTTCTTCCCAGAAGTCTTGGTTTACCTTCTACTCCAGACACATCTACATCAGATCACAACAATTTCAATACACTACAAAAGCACAAACCAGAAACTCAAAGACTGAATGAAAGCTCATTCATTGTGCTTGGCCTTGTGGACTCTCAGAGTACTACTCCTGCTGCATTAACTTGGCATTCCACAAAACCCAAATCTCCTCCTCTACAACTATATAGTTCATCTACTACAACCCCTGAGGTGTCCAGATTCACTGCATTATTTCTTCCCAGAAGTCTTGGTTTACCTTCTACTCCAGACACAGCTACAATAGATCACAACAATTTCAGTACATTACAAAAGAGCAAACCAGAAACTCAAAGACTGAATGAAAGCACATTCACTGTGAATAACACAATTGTCCCTACGTCATCAGATTTTACGGTGCATAGTTCTCCATATAGTGAAGCTGTCTGGGGGGTTAGTTTTAAGAAGCCTTCAAGAAAAAAGGTTAGATCAAGAGAAATTTTAAGCTATACAAAACAAACCATCACAAAGCCGTTGCTTGACCACTCTAGTTTACCTGTAACTACAGTAAATTTATCAGGTTTTGGGAAAACTGTTGGTAGCACTGATGTTTCCATGCATGGCCGAGTTATCTCAAACCATTCAACTACACATTCATCGGAACAAACGTTAACGTCCTCAAAGCTACCTAGTGTTCAATCTCTTGCTGCAAACCATTACCCTTGGCTTTTTACCAAACAGGATGGTGCCACAGTTCCTCTCTCTCCCACATTTATGCCCTCATCTGGACATACTGCACTTAGGGATATGACTCGAGGTCTTCACAGTTCCTCAACCACTTCAAAATTTTCTTCTCCAATTTCTGAAGTGACGCAAAGTGCCATAACTCTTGTACAGGACAAGCATAAGTTTTTCAAAACTGTTACAGATCCAAACACCTTGCATTCCCATCCTTGGACTTCCCCAAGTAAGAATGTGACACACACAGTTGATCATTATGGAACGGCGCCTACGGATGTTTCAACGGTTACAGAAATTACTGGAATTTCTGTAACTTCAAAATGGAAGTCTCTGACCTTCAGTGCTACCACACCAATCTATAACGCAAGCAGTGAAGTAGTGTCTGTAACTTCCTCTGAGACTACCTTCACCAATACAACTGAGGAAGTAGATTTAAGCTGGCTAAATGGTACAGATCTTGTCAATATATCCATAGGTTTCCGTAGACCAAAGCGCCCTAAAACTCCTTGTCCACAAGAAGTGGCTTCAACTGCATCAACGCGAAGTGCAGTGACACAAAGCATCAAGACTACAAAGTTCCAGGCCTCAGGATCATCTGCAGCTTTTCTTGGAATGGTCACAAAATTACAGCATTCAGTGTCCACTCAAACCCATCACACTGCCTCTTCAACCATAAAACACACTAAAGGCCATCTCCCTTCTCCAAACGTCCATACAACAACTACCCTCAGAGGGACTACATCAAGGTTAATGCCAACGATGTATTCAACAAGTGCGGACAGAATATATTTGAAGACTAAAGCTGCTGAGATGGGACCAATCCATAAAACTACTTCTAAGGGTGCCATAGCCACAGTGTCTACATCTAGCACCCGTAACAGTACAAAGATGGACATTCTCACCTCCTATTCTCCAGTGCCTGTCATTCCTGCCATGCTAGTGACCGAAGGTGCTATAAAGGATGAAGATCTCTCAATTCCTTCTTCTATGGGAAACCATTTTGTATCAGAATCTGACGACCCTCTAGCTGACCGAAGACAAACTCTTGTGCCTCCTACTACTACTGCCTATTCACCAATCGTGCCTCTAAACTTTCGCCTCACTGGGATTGCGTACAGTTCGCAGCTACAGGAGAAGCAATCCAAAGAGTATACAATACTGGAGAAAGAAGTACAACTAGTGGTGAGTATGCAAGTAATCAGTCCGTATATTGATGTGCTATGTATTCCTGCAGAACTGAAAATGTTACTGGATGAACACGGCTCTTGCTTGCATTGAATGCTGCTAAAGCAAATGCAAAATGGAGACACTTTGATAAAGCCCCTACTTTCAGTGTATTTTCATCAGACAGAGTGACCGTGTTGTGTATGTGTGTTTGTTTCTGGGGCATGTGGTTTTACCAGTACAGGGGGGCGGGGGGAGGAAAGAAAAAAGAGGTTACCTTAGGTGTGAACAAGTGAAAGAAAGGGAATATAAAATTAGAATTTTAATTTTATTTATTTTTGGACAATTTAAAATCAGGGGAAAAAAAGAAACGTGTTTTGATACTTCCCAAAATAGCCACATGGTAAATTAATGGAATATGCAATATACATCACTTGAAGAGAACAATTTCTATTGATTTTTGATTTACTGTACTGTACAGTTATACACGGTTATTTGTGTAGGCTTTAAAAAAAAAAAAAAAATTTAAAAAAAAAGCTGTCAAAGTTGAAAAAAGGAAAATTTAGACTTGGAGTGTGTCTAGCCAACCTGCTTAAAATTTTACATTTATAGTCTCTCCTAGTACCGTCCCACTGGTAGCACTTCAACTTGACTATAGATGATATATTTAAAAACTCCAAAATTATTTCTGTACCAAAAGTCCAACATTTCAAGCACAATGCAATATAGCCTGGTTACACATCAAACCTAAAACACAATTTAGAGATAATAGTGAATACTATATAATCAAACACCTTCATTACTACAAAATTATTCTTCTGCTTGTGTGTGCCTTTGTTTATGTAGGTTTTTTATTTTTATTTTTTTTATTTATTTTTTGACATTGCAATGTTCATTGTACATTGCAGGTCTATTGACTGTTATACTGACCGCCACTAAAGGGAACTTCCCATAGGACATAGGTCATTGAGTCAATTTGTGCATTTTAGTAAGGGCAGGGACACTAAACTGTTAGGAATACAGGTCTCCACTCCTTCTTCAAAAAACAAAAATTTAAAAACTCACTTTTTGCACAAAAGCATATCAATTAGACTGTTAATGGCTCCAAAAAAATCCTCACTAAATCTTCAATGAATATCATTCTACCAATCTTACTTCCCTTACCTTTTTTTGTATCACTTTACCCCACTCCCTCTAGCACGTAGGCTTATTGATGGGGGGCCCTCAACCCCTCTGTTTCTGTGCGTCAAACTTGTCTGGTTACAATAACGTGTTTGTTAGTCCACCCATTGTAAAGCGCTATGTAATTTGTTAGCACTATATAAATATAATAATATTGATGATTATGTCACTGACTGGGAACCACAGGTTCGAATCCTGGTCCGACACCAAACAATATAAACCCTGCCCACCTCAATAACATGAGCAACACGAACCAAGAGTCATGCCGGCTCATACAATGCCCAGATTCACAAGGTCTGCATCCGATGCCAGGGAACCAAGGCAATCTGACAAGTAGGCTACTGAAACAAATCATTCCGGAGAACCTAGACCTGCTTGAATGCTACTACAATAGCCGACCCAATGAGAAGTGCTACATGAAACGTATGTGGGAGCGATGGATGAATAAGAGACCACCATCTACCCTGACACCAAAACAGCTGGTTACACAACGTTTAAACCTCTTCAAGAGGAATTTAGTGTAACAACTAAAATTAAAAGGACTACAGAAGAAAACCTCAACCATGCCCTATGAGGAGGACTAAGTACCCACATACTTACCTGCAGAGAATTGGAAAACTGCCAGACAGCATGCAGTTAATGACGCATTGTCCACAATCCCAACCTACACCATCAGAGACCATCAGGCTTATATATGCTACAGCAATAGGGGTCCTCCAGCTCATTGACTACAAGATCAGGCTCAAAGAGAAGCAATGCCCACAACGGAGACTACAACTGGAAGAGTTAGTAAGCTGGAGCAACTTCAGAGGAGGAAAGATCAAAGATAGATCCTGGCTGTTGCGGAAATACAAGTATATGACCATACCAGAGGTGCTGAAAACAGAGAAGCAAAGACTGACTGCACTGGCAACCAGACTGAGCAGATAACAGAAGCGAAAAGAAGCAATGTTCTCTTTACCAAAGAACCATCCAAAGTGTATGCACAGCTACAGGGTAACCACCACATCTCCTCCCAAGACCCACCCAGTACTGGAAGAGTATCTGGGAGAAAGAAGCATCTCATAAGAGGCCCAGTGGCTACTAGACATGAAAACAGACAACTGCATTCTTCCAGAACAGGTACCAGTCACCATCACAGTCGAAGATATCATACAGTGAGCGGCACACATGAAGAGCTGATCAGCCCCAGGACCTGACATGATCCACAACTACTGGATAAAGAAGTTAACAGCGCTGCATGAACGCCTAACAGCACAAATGAACCAGCTACTAGCAACAGGCTCCCACCCCGACTGGCTAACAAAAGGCAGGACAATACTGGTCATGAAGGACCCTCACAAGGGAACACAATCCAACTACTAACCAATAACCTGCCTCCCCACAACATGGAAACTCCTGTCAGGCATCATAGCCTCCAAGATCCAAGGGCATATGAGTCAATATATGAGCAATACTCAGAAGGGGATTGGAAACACCAGAAGATCAAAACACAAACTACTGGCAGTCACAAGGGATTGACTACAAGAAAGCCTATGACATACATACATACATACATACATACATACATACATACATACATACCTCTCTACAAGGTCAATAAGACAATAGGAGCCTTAATCAAGAGCTCAATGGATAGGTGGAAAACAACTTTTGAAGCCAATGCATCAGGTATCCAGCTGGAATAATAACCTGGTCACCCTGGATGTTAGGACCCAGAAACTATTCCCTATAAATGGAGGATTCAACCCGTATTCCAGCACCCAGATTGTACACCAGCCAGAAGGACGGGGCCTGATGCGTGTCAAGGCCACAGTCCTGGATGAAACCCCGTGCATCCACAAGTACATCACGAAGATGGCTCCCAAAGATCTGCTAAGGGAATGCTTGAGACAACAGAGGATGCAGAAAAACTAAGCGGTTTCTTGGCAAGACAAAACTCTCTACATGGGGTGTACCACTGGCCGTGTATGTGGCTCACATGACAAAATCCTAACAGTGGTTGGAAAAGGCGAGGTTTAAAGACCGCACCGAGCACAGGAACAGGCACTCTGCACCAGATCAGAAGAAGCTGGAGTCTACCACACGGGCAAAACCCAAGGTGCAGACTATGCAAAGAGGCCTGAGTGCAGGTCTAAGAACAGCTAAGTTACTGCGCAGAACCCTCAAACTCCCAGGCCTCTAATAGAGGACCCGAGAATGAGGAATAAACATTCCACAAAGGAGGGGTGAGAAAATCAATAACAAAAGTGTTTATTTTTTTCCTAATTGGGATTTTTCTAAAAAAAAAAAAAACTTACAAAACCTGCAGTTAAGTTATCTGCAGCCTTTGAAATCCCTCCCCTTCTAACTCCACCTAGACTTGATGTGACTATCAAATCAGACCTCCCAATGCAGCTTAATGAGAAGTCTTTGCAATGCTGGTGCTCTGGGCAGTTGCTGCCTCTTAAGTTTAGCTTCACTGATCTAAACAAAACAGGATATGTAACAGGACCTATTGTCTTAAAGCCAGGTACTGTAACAATGTTAAAGTGCAAATTTTTATTTAAAAGCTACATGTTTTGAAAAAATGAAAATACTATATTTTTTCACACAGCAAGCTGAAGCACTTTACTTGTTTGTAGTGCCCCTTTCAGTGATCAGCTTTGCACAGATTGTATGGGACTTTATGTAGGCTCGTTCATTAACAAATTGCGACCAGAGCAAAAATGTTCAAGGGTAATCTGTTTATGTTGTAACATTTCCCCTCTCCTTATTATGTTTTTTTTCCCTATGTGTTGGCATATTATGTCCGCTCCCCATTCGGGAGTGCTTTCACTAAGTGATCTATTAACCTCCCGAACGGCGACCACCCCAATGGTCCATTTAGAACGCTCATTAGGATTTGGGCACCCTAAAATAGTGCCAAAAAGGCAAGGGAAACCTTGGCGCTTGACCTCCCTTGGATAGCAGCCCTTTCATATAGACTAACACCATCCAGGGGGGAGCATTCGTGAATTGGTTCCCGAATGAGTACCTTCCGAGGTCCTGAAAGATGCTTCCCTTGCCTGGTTTCACACGGACTCTGCGAACGGATGCTGTTTGACCCATGTACCGTTGTGGTGGTCCCTGAGGTTAGTGTGGGCAACCCTTGGGGCACGGGCTAGTTTGGCGGGCTTTCTGTGCCTGGGAGACAGAGGCGGAAGCCTTTTTCCCACACTTTGACTCCCAGGTACAGAGGCTTCTGGGATGAAGACCCCTCTGACATCTGGAGCAGGAGACCATGGATTTGGGTGGTGGGAACGGGGGACAAAGGGAGCCAAGTCCCTGTCCTGCGCTAAGACCCCTGGTAGGGGGAGAACCCTGGGATGGGATACTGTTGGGGTTTGTTGGAGACCCCATGCATGGGCCTTTGCATAGAAGAAACATTTTCTGCAATGCTTTATAATTCTAAAATGGGGATATCTGACAAGTAATTTACATAAAGAATATAACAGACTGGGTGTAGAAAGCCCTGCTAAAACCATACTACAGTCCGATACAAAGCTTACAATACAACTGATCATGACCTACTAATAATACAGACTACATACAGAAGCACGATTGGCTTATACTTGGTGAATTAAGGGAGACCTCTGCTGAACACACTAAATATGACACCAGCCTTAAACCAATTCTATACTAGTAAGAGGGTCTGATATGTCACGTGCCCTGAAGCTGTACAATGTATGAGAACACACTTGTAGAGCATGAAGCTTAATAGTGGCTCTAAACCTAACAATGCTTTAGATTTTATACCACAGGTGAATGTACTGTATCGTAGAATTGTCTGCAATTTGGCGGTTTGTAAATACCTGAATTGGAAAAACTTGAGTAGAAATTTGGCTGAATGTCAGCCAACTGGATGTACAAATGTTTTGAGTAGTGCAATAGGTGAAATGAACTTGAAAGGGAAACATTTTGACATGTTATGACACAAAGAAGCCATTTGTATAATACCTTCTTGGTAGATCAAACATGTGACCCAGCAGTTAGATAACACTACTTTTGGTACTTTGATCGAAGTAGATAAAGATCCTATCGCTTAGTAAGTGTTTGACACTCCAGGAAATATTGCCCTTTGGCGAGCTACATGCCTTGAGTGTGTGTTCATGATTTCAGCTTTATTCGTTCTATCTGATGATGGGATCTTAGAGTCATGAAAGCTAGCAGTTACTACACTCTCCATTAAAAGAACATTAATAGGATATTTTTAACACCATACCAATAAAAAAATCAATAAAATTTGTATTTTTACAATAAAATCTCAACAAGTAAAATATTTATCATTTTTACTTGATTAGTATACTTATCTGATTATAGAATTACAGAAGTGGTCAATTAATTTATTAAGCCTTCATCCTTTCAATATATTCCTTCTCCCCACCCATAATGGTCTCGGATATGACAGTGTCAGGTTATGAAATATTTTAATATTTTTGCAGGGTTTTTATATATCACAATATGTATTTTCATTGGAGAAGCAAACTCCATCGTCACCTGAAAAGGACCACATCTCAGATTAAGAAGAATCCCCATAGGATTTCTTCACCTGTAATCTTAATATTCTGTGTATTGGATCGGCCTCCGTGACGAGCCCTCAATATACAAACTGTCTCTTAACTATTCTTAAAAGGATCAGAAAGCTGGAAACTATATTGATATATGATATGATTTTTTTCAAAGACAAGTCATTTCTAACTTATTTGTTTAGTAAAATTTTGTAAAATTAGGAATTGCTTGGTGAGGGGAGGTTTTTGAAGTCAAATGTAACTGATTTTAAAATGTGTCAATAAAATTCTCATTACTTTTCTTGAAGTAACATAAGGGCCGGTTAACGGTTTACTGTTAGCTCATTATGTTATGACGAATGATAACATTTTAAAGAACATTCTAACAAGGCTTTCTGTATCCTTTTTGCAGTTAAACAAGATCTTTTCCACAAAGTATCAAAGCGAATTTCTTCAATCGACCATCAAAAACTTTTTGTAAGTGAAAATACTCTTATTATTGTGGTATCCTATGCAAAATAAATCGCAAGTCAAATGTACCCATGCTAATCTTTATGATGTTACCATTTTATTTAACTGCATTTTTCCTTATTAACAGATCTTACTACCCTGGATAATAATACAAACTATAATATTTACCCAATTCACTTCCTGTGGAACTCGCCTCCCTCCTCCGTTAGATGCTCACCCAGTCTCCACTCCTTCAAAAAATCTTAAAAACCCACTTCTTCATAAAAGCGTATTGTAACGGATCACCTGGCACCCCGACTGGGTACCTCCATTGAAGGATGCTCCTACCGCTTCCTGAGGACTCCAAGCACTGCAGCAGACACCACAACCACCGTAGACTCCTTTAGAGAGCAAAAACCGGAACAAGCACTTACAAGAGCTTAGTGATTATAGCAAGGGAGGATGCAGAGCATAGCAATCCCTTGTAGCAGATTCCCCCCAATAAGAGACTCCAAACTGAGGGTGAAGTAGAACTGACTTTTAATGATACATACTCTGCTTTTATGCAATTCTCCCCTGCAAGGGAGACACCCACAGAGAATTACACAATACCCAATCACACAATGGTTACATCCCACACATCTCCTCCTCTTAGCCGGAGAGGTAACCCAATTATCTATACATTTTAAAACACTCTTTTTACCCAACTTTCATAACTCTAAAACCATACATCCAATATTAAGTCACATATTATTAATCCGCACATTCCAAATACAAACATACCCAAAAATCATTCGAATCCGTTCAGGAGATACATACAAGTCACTTTTTTGACCGACCGCAAGCACATTTTCATGTCCAAAACAGTTCCGTGGATTTGGGCTGTGCGGTCGGTCTATTTTACACTGAGAAAATGACTAAGTCCCATTCGAATGAGCGTTCGAATCTTCGAACGGGACTTAGTCTCCAGCCGCAGTGTTGAAGTAGAGTAGAACGTAGGGGGTCAGCTGTGTTCGTGAAATTGGGTAGCTGCAAACAGTTCCATAGATTTGGCTGTACACACCGCTGACCGCGTTCGAATTTTAGCTACCGTGCTGAACAAATTGTTGTTCTCCTGGTTTTCCACAGATGGTGTGTAATGGGTTATCAGTTTGCTTGTGCAGTAAGACCTACACGCACCAGAAAGCTAAACAGTGTATGCAGTGCAACTTTATTCTTAAAGGGATTCTATAGTGTAAGGAATACAAACCGTCTCCCTACCTTTTGGAAGAGCTGGCCTGGATCCTTTCTCTATGGTTCTAGTCTTCGTGCTCTTCCAACGCTGCTGTTAAAGCACAATATATACCATATGAAATACCTTGAATTGTTTTCTTGGTGGGCATTCTGTGGGCTAATTTGAACAATCAAACTGCTATAATGCCACAAAATAAGTCCGACCAATCAAATCCATCTATTAAAATTCTAAGTGTTAAACAGTTTGGTATATAGGATTGTGGCAAAGGCATACGTTTGTACAGGCGTAGTAAATCAGGTTGATGAACTAGTTGTTTTGAAAACAAAAACTTTTTGTTTTGTGTGTATGCTAAAAGTAAAAAAAAAAAAAAAAAAAAACTACATTTTTACTGCAATATTTAGCAAAGACTGTCAGTTTGCATCATAAAGTGTTCTGCTGTGGAGGTAGGTGATAACTATGCTTCACCGCTGTTACTTCAAGATGATCTAATCCTGCTTGCAGAGTATATACTATAAAATCTTATTTCAAAGGTTAAATAGACATTTGTACAGAGATTTAGAAAGATTTTAGGACTAGCAGAATTTTTTTTTTTTTTTTAGAAACACTTTAGTGTTGCTACCATAACTTAAAGGAACACTTTAGGGCAGTGTTCCCAATCCAGTCCTCATGGCCCACCAACAGTCCAGGTTTTGTCAGTATCTCCACTGGAATAAAACGGAGAAATGCATAAATACTGGACTGTTGGTGGTCCATAAGGATTGGGTTGGGGAACACTGCTATAGGGTCAGGAACACAAACATGTATTCCTAACCCTATCATGTTAAAACCACCACTTAGGCGGCTTGCTGCCCATAAAAGGTAATAAAACGCATCTTGTTTCTAGCGCCGTGCGGGTCTGCTGGGGCTGGCCCTGCCTCCAATCTGCCTCCTTGTTGATTTCATCAGAATTTTATTTCAGCCAATCCAATGTTTTCCCATAGAGAAAATATAATCAATGCATTGAATCAATACATCTCTATGAGAAAAGTTCAGTATCTCCATGCAGAGTGTGGAGATGCCGAACGGCAGTGCTGCACAGTGTGCAGCACTGTCCCAGGAAACACCTGGAGTGGCAACTGGGGGTGTCCCTAGGTGGCAATGTAAGCACTTCATTTTCTCTGATACATGCTTTATAATTTAAAGCCAATTTTAAGGTACACTAATTTTTTATAGAAATTCTATTTTTATTTTTATTTTGACAGCTGGTAATGTTTCTTACTCCTTTGCATTGCAGGAATGGGTCGGTTATTGCAGAGACTGATCTTGTGTTTGCTAATCAGTCACCCATCCCTAGTGGCTCCAACATTGTAAGGACACTGCTTTCCAGCAACCTGGCACAGCAAAATGAATTTGGATGGCGCATTGATTCCACTTCTGTAGAATCAAAAGGTTTGTGTTCCTTCTTTCTTTAACATAATGTTAAGTGATCATTGCCTTGTGGTGATTACCATTAGAAAATCTGTTAATGCTTTTTTAAAACTTAAAGGAACACTATAGGGTCAGGAACACAAACATGTATTCCTGACCCTATAGTATTAAAACCACCACCTAGCCCCCTGACTCCCTTTTGCCTCCCCAAATATAGTAAAATCTTACTTGTATTCAAGTCTGCTACTTCTGACCTGCCTGTGTGTTCTCTGCTAACCTCATCAGAAGTGGTGGTCTGAGCTAATCACAATGCTTCACAATAGGATTGACTGTGCCTGTCAAAGAGGCAGATCAGGCGCAGAGCTGGCGTATGACAACATATTCCGGCTCCTTCGCTGTGTCTGATAGGAACTCTGCCGCCCGCTGCATGGGTCCACTAGGTGGGCAGTAGGCCAACCTCTTGGGGCTCCCCCTATTACAGGGGGAACACGGGAGCGGTATCTAGGCGGCGCACGGTCGCAGGGGTCATGGCCTTCAGCAGCTATCTGAAAAATCTTTGTTCATTTTGTGTAACTTTGAAGGGGCCAGTTACCAATGGTACAAGATCTTGTAATGGTTCTTCATATGGCCCGAGCACTGTTCTACGTTTAAGGGATGTAGATATCCAAAACCATTCTTCCAGTTCCCACTGAAAGCCTAGATCACTCTCCCATGCCAGCATGAAGTCCAGTTTGCCTGTATTGGTTGGAAACAAATAAGAGTAGCTTAAAGAAATTGTATGCTTGGGGCGGAGCCTGACCGCGCAAGAAAATGGTAGCTTAATTCTTGAGCTCTGCCGAGGGCTAGCCCAAATCCTCAGCCGTCTTCAGCACCTGAGCCCCCTTTACTCCCCTAAAACTCCAACCGCACTCGCCCACTACATGGGTGGGGCCAAAAAGACCCGAAACTCGTCTGTGGCACCGATCTTCAGACGCACACAGGAGAGGGCCCAGACACCAGCGCCGGAACTCTCCCTCCCTGGCGCGGACTCCGAAATGAGCAGCCAAACGCCAACGTACAGAGCGGAGGCTTTCGTAATTCAGTGGCGGAGGAGCTGGACAAGCTGCTCAACCCTATTTTGGAAAAATATGGCGGACATCACAGCCTGCGCGCAAGCCACTGAAGCCAATATGGCGGAGGTACAAGAAAGCGTGCACACACACGAGGGAGCTCTGAGATACCTCCGAGATCAACTGCGCGTCCTAGAGGATGCGAATGAAGACTTAAACAATAGGACACGCTGCAACAACATTAGGGTGCGTGGGGTCCCAGAATCGGTCACCGCCGAGCTCCTTATGGACACACTGCAAAACGTGTTTACTCACCTCCTGCCGGAGGCTACAATGGCGGACCTCCTCATGGACCGAGCGCATAGAGCACTGAGAGCTCCCAGCACGACCTCCACCACCCCCCGCAATGTAATCGTACGGATGCACTTCTTTCATATTAAGGAATACCTCACGCGGGCCACCAGAGAGACCCCCGTGGAAGGAGTACCGATCCAATTGTATCAAGATTTGGCGCCAGCTACCCTCGAGACAGCGGGAGCTCCGTCCACTGACTCTGCACCTAACCCAGCATGGCCTCCGTTATGCCTGGGGCCATCCCTTCAAAATTATAATATGCAAGGAAAACAAATTCTACACCTTAGCGAGGCCGGAAGAGATCCCAGCCGTCCTCGAGCAACTAGGCCTCACTCCGTTACCTGAAACGCTCCGCGCCACTGCAGGCACCTCCACGCTGTGTGATCCTGCCAACAGTCCTCCAACCTGCAGCGAAGCGCACCGACAACAGTGCGCAGGATACCGGCCATCTGACGCCACACTCCCGTAAAGAGATACCGACCACGACCTCCATGCACGACCCTCACGACACCTGCACACCTCACAACTAGAACGGCCGCAACGGATCTGCAGCACAGTGCCTCACTGCCTTGACCTCCTTGGCGGTACTGCTAAGGTCACCGCAAGCCTGAAGGAGAGCCACCGGGATGCCCCCACCGGAAGACGACAATGGACTCTGCCAGTACAACGGACTACTCCTAGCTCGGGTCCGGGGGGCCCTACACAGGTACTGGGTTTGGGGCCACAGCTCGACACTGCACGCATCGAGCCCCACGATCAGCAGGCATAGCCAGCCCAGTCCCCCCCGGCAGCAGAGCACCTGCATGGCGCACGGGGCACCCGGTGGCTGCACCTCAGGGACAAAGACACTCACCGGGGGGAGAAGGGAATTGGGGGGACAAGAGGGGAGTTAACGGACCGCGGGGAATGGACTTGTATCAAGACACTTGTAGGGGGTGAGGGGGGGAGGAGGGAGGGCGACGGGAGAGCACAGGGCGACATACAGGACGGAGGCTCCCATTAGACTGGGCCCACTCACGACGAGAATCCCTAGCCCACGGGCACTGGCTTGATGACCTTATTTTTCTGCCCCACTACCCTGGGACGACACGCCAAGACGACCCCAAACCTGGTAGCCCCGGCCTAACCAGCACTCGGACGGAGGGGCTTCAGGGAGACTATCACTAAGGGCTGTGTTTTTATTTTTTTTTTATTTTTTTTTAAACCTGCAACTAAGGACCCTCAAACACCCTACGGGGACAGAGCCGGCTGACCCCACGCCCTAACTGCCTGCCCACCTTCCATCAGGGGGATTGCAGGACCACCACGGGACACGGTACCCTCACTGATTTACCCCACCGAGGGCACCCCCAGGCCTCACATAACACCCGGGCAGTGAGGTGCCGCTGGTCGACCACACGGGGCATGGAAACTGAGGTCCCACCGCGCAGAGGACCCCCCCCGGGGGGGCTTAGCGCTCACCTGCCATGGGCCACTTCACAAGACCAATCCCACCCTGGGGAACCCTCGCCCGGGGCTAGCAGGGCTCCACCAGACAGGCTCCTCCATTAATACACAACCCCCACAGCTCCCTAACACACTCCTGGATTCCACTTAGGTGCAGGCCCTCCAACAACCGCAGTCAATCATACCTCGCTGTATGACACGCAAACATACTAACGACCCTCCCACCCCTGGCACAGGCAAGACCTTAACAGCATCTCACACCGACATACAGATTATCCAAAAAAGGCGTACATTAGACAGGTAAACACTTCCCACTAGAAATGGACTACATACACCACTCAGGAGCACGTCCTTAACGGCCCATAGAGGTGAGCATACACCACACAGAATAGACCATGACTCAAGGAGGCAGAGACACGGCCACACCCACCTGGACCCCCGGCACTTCCCCGACCCTTACACAACAGTTCTAACAAGACCGCACAGTTACAGCAAAGTTTAGATATAGCTGTTGCTAAAGTTACAGTTACACTGAGGTTCCAGTACTAAATAAGCACAGATGGACAGAACGCTCTGTGCCGCTCCATCCGCATCTAACCGAGCACAGGACCCTACCCTGGGGGATTCGCAGGCCCTGGAACGTCTAACACGGGGCCCCCCACCACCACCCACAGCTCAGCCATTATAGATCGTCATTGGGCGGCCTCGAGCAGGCCACGCCACGACTTGTACACACCTCCAGTGACACACTCACCTCCTGCGGGACCACTACACGGAGCCCCTAACAGAGGAAGGTGTCCCCCACCCAACTGGCCAGATTGATAAGCCCAGTTCATCCCTACCCCACCCCTGGGTCCCGCCACCGGGGGCTGTCGCACCCGCTCCGGCCGAGCTATGACCAGCGGATATCCATCCTTCCTGTGCCCAACGCATTCCCACTCGGCGGGCACGTGCCCATAGCCAACAGACTCCAGATACACTTCCCCCAAGGTGTCGTAACACAGGGAAAAGCCACCACCCTCCGACTCTTTACCCATGACTAGCAACACAACTTTGGCGCTGCCGACCCTCCAACTACGCCTGACATCCCTAAATGTCAAAGACTTGAACACGCCTGGTAAGCAACATGGGATATTGAGATGGGCCAACCGCACCGGCTCCAACATTATATTACTCCAAGAAACTCACTTCACAAACAGCAAACACTTTCCGCTAGCCAATAGACGCTATTTTCTGGCCAACTCCCCAACTCCAAAAACAAAAGGAGTCGCCATTCTCCTACGCAACTCATGCCCCCTAGACGACATACGGCCATAAAGGACCCCGATGGGCGATTTTTCTCTTCCTCATGGGCCAAGTGGGAGCCGTTCCACTGACCGTTTGCTCAATATACGCCCCGGACTCTGGGTTTTGGGAATCCTTCCGATCCCATATTGCGAGCCTAGCAACCAAGCACATCATCATCGGAGGCGATTTTTAACGCAACACACTGCCCAACCACAGACCGGAAGGCATATTCGGATTAAATACCGACCACGACTAGAAACAACAAACTTTAGGCTAATTTCCTCAAGGATACAGCCCTTATAGACGTCTGGAGGGCACAACACCCGTCGTCAAAGAACTACACCTTCTATTCTCATACGCACAGGTCCTACTCTAGGATCGACTGTTTTCTCACTTCGCAGAGCATCCAGCCCTGGATTGTACAAACGTCCATCGGCAACATTGCGTGGTCCGACCATGCCGAGCTAGCACTGACCATACACATTCCTTGAATGTCATGCGAGTGGCGTTGGCGTCTTAACCCGTGGATCCTCCGGGATAATGCCACTATACATACCGTGAACGAAGACATCAAAACATACTTTGACATCAACACAGGGGACGATGTGGCCCCAGCGATAGTGTGAGCGGCCCACAAAGCCGTGATACGAGGAAAACTGATAGCGATGGCCTCGTCACAAAAACGACAACACCTGAAACAACTCACCACGGCATTAGTGGACCTGACAAAGCTGGAAACACTCCAGGCCCCGTCGGACCAACTTTTGGCCCAACTCACAGACACACGGGAACGAATCACACAGCTATGAAAAGCCGATGTGGCCAGGAACCTAATGTGGACAAAACAAAGGTTTTATGAGTAAGGCAACAAAGCTGACTCCCTCCTCGCACACTGCCTAAAGAAACGCCAAGAGGATATCGAAATTACGGACCCGAGCCGGGGAAATCACCAATGATCCGGAAAAAATCGCTGAAGAATTTCTGCACTACTACACCCACCTATACAACCAAGGCACAAAGCACTACTACACACACAAACACCAAGGCACAGTGGGAATCCGTTACCGCATTTCTGGAACCCCTGGGCATGCCAACCCCACCTGCCGGGGCTAAAGAGGTACTTGAGGCACGTATCGACGCTAATGAATTCGCGCTCATCCTCAAAACACTCAAGACGTTGAAGAGTCCAGGCCTGGACGGTTTCACAACACTTTACTACAAGACGTTTCAAACGACGCTCATTCCACACCTATGCAACACGTTCAACTCGCTTTTTACAGGGACAACCGCTCCCCTCAGAGATGCTCGCCGCCGATGTATGCCTCCTACCTAAACCAGGTAAAGAACATATGGATCCGGGGCACTACCGGCCAATCTCACTCCTCAACACTGATCTGAAAATCATTACAAAAGTGCTTGCCAACCGCCTCAATGCATACTTGCCCCACATGATCCATCCCGACTAGGTCAGTTTTAGCCCCAAAAGACAAGCGGCAGATAACACGAGGAGAGCATACAACACTATTTGGTACGCCCAACACCGGCAAATCCCGACTGTAGTGCTCTCATTGGACGCAGAGAATGCTTTAAATCGCCTCCTCTGGCCCTACCTGTTCAGCGTGCTTAAGTACCAGGTTTTCCCGGACGGATTCCTTAATATTCTCACCGCAATTTGTGACCACCCAACGGGACAACTTCTGCTACTGAACACTGTCGCACGGACGTTTGCTATTGCGAATGGGACCAGACAGGGCTGCCCCCTCTCCCCCCTCCTGTTTGCGATCTCTCTGGAGTCGCTATTACAGGCTATCAGCGTTCACCCGTGTATCCAGGGAATCCGGATACGGAGGGAGACCTACACAGTAGCGGCCTACGCGGACGCTGTCCTTCTCACCCTAGTAGCCCTCATAGCAGAATATTCCACCTTTTCAGGATACAAAATTAACCTGGCAAAATCCACCTTGATGCCGGTAGCAATGACCCCCACTCAATTCGCCCCCTTGAAACCACTATTCCCATTCCGCATCACCCCCACCTCCCTCACGTACCTGGGCATTAATCTAACCACCAACATGGGGTACTTCTATGACATAAACTACAAACCCTTGCTCACGACGGCGCACCAAGACCTACAAAGATGGGATAAACTAGGTGTGTCATGGCTGGGCAGAGTGGCCACAATTAAAATGAATCTGCTACCGAGGTTCCTTTATCTTTTCCAAACACTCCTAATCCCAATTCAGCGGCAGGACTTTAGACACCTGCAATCTGCCATAGACAGATTCGTCTGGAAATCTCGGAAACCTAGAATCCGCAGATCAACGATGTATGTTACCAAGCTCACGGGTGGCCTGGGGCTCCCCAACTTACAACAATACTATCAAGCAGTCCAATTGGCTCACATCCAGCACTGGCACCTACCACCAGGCACCAAAAGATGGGTGGATCTGGAGCACGATGTCATGGGGTGGGAACTCCCGTCTTCATACATGTGGGTACCACCGAAGTACAGGCTCCTACCTCTCCAGCAATCATGCATGCAATAGCCCTCTGGGACAAGCACAACCCCAAATACGACCTATCCTCCTTTCTCTCACCGGTGACACCGATATACCGGAATAAAATTTTCCCGCCGGGCATGACAGCCAAACACTTTGCTGCATTCGATCAGAGAGACATCTCCAGACTCCAACACTTATATCGACAGGGAAAGATCGTCAAGTATCCTGAATTACCTAATGCCGAGGCCCTGACCTCAGCTGACTCTTTCCGCTACATCCAACTGCGAGACTTAGCACAACAGCCAATGGTCAAGCAGGCAGGGCTATCGCCACTAACACATTTGAAAAACAATGTTTTGACGCACCGCTTCGCCGAAGACAAATTTCAGACATCTACACCACGCGTATCTCCCAAATCAACCTCACCTACATCACGGCATGGGAAAGAGACATTGGCCCACCAGACGACCCAACCGACAGGGCCAAGATATGGGCTGCCTCCAACTCCCTTACGACATGCGTTACGCATAAAGAACAGGCATATAAAACGCTTTTTCGGTGGTACCTGACACCCCACAGGCTACACCAAATGGGCAAGAAAACCACTGACGAATGGTGGAAGCTTTGCAGAGAGAAGGGCACGTACCTCCACTGTTGATGGACATGCCCTAAAATTCAGCGGGTCTGGACAGCAGTACGGAGTATGATCAAACGGGTGGTGGAAAAGCCCATCACAGTGCAGCCCTGGACAATGCTACTCAAAAACCACTGGACACCTACACGAGACAAGAAAACAAGCTGGTGGCCCGTGTAACCCTAGCGGCGCACAGGGCAATTGCAGAACTCTGGGCGGACCTATGGACCCCGGAGATCCCGGCCATCATCCGCAAAATAAAAGAAACGAGACTTAGATGAACTAACGGCGCAGATACACGACTCGTACACAGCGTTACATCGCACATGGAGTCTCTGGGACGCTAACCACCAGAACTTGGACACGCGATACCCATAGAAAAAAAACACAGTTGTGACTAGACCTTCAGGGGCACTTCACGGACTGGGAGTATGCCTGGGGCCCGTGGGGGGGAGAACTCTAACCTCTGGAGGCTAATCACATGCAGACACCACAGTCCCAAAGCAAAGGGGCGCGCGGACACTGGGCGGAACACCCGACCACACTCCACCCCTCAAGGCCCTCCCAAGGGCACCTTGGAAACTGTACAATGAGCTACGACATGGAGGGACGGAGACACGTACACTACCACTAGAGTACCCCGACACGATGGCACCTTGGTAGCAGAATTCCCAGTCTCAACACGACCCGCAGCCTCTCCTGGAACTCAAAGCGACACCAAGGGCAACCACAGCGAGACGTAAACAGCATAGAAGGGATGCTACACCGGAACCATAGCCATTGATGAGGCCGAATACAGCCCCCCAGTCCCTCTAGCCTAAGTCCCCACCCCCGCCCCCTCCTATCTTCCTACCTACTCCCCACGACTCAAAGAGCACACCCAACCCCACACGCAAGAGTACACTAGCTCCCAGGGCAACTGATGCACAAAACAACTCCAAGAGAGCACTGCGGCCTCAGGGGCCACCCAATCTCACCCCAACATCTAGAAGCACCACCTGGGAAAACGCTACCACGTAGACCCCCCAACCCAAAAACAAGATTCAAATTCAATTTTTCACATTTTTGATCTAATTGGGAAATATCAAATTTTTCTTGCAGCCTCTAGAAATAAGAGTATTGGAGCGCCAGATCATCCTCCAAATCCTATTTTGTTTTTAATTTGTTAAATGTCATCAATGGGTTATTTTCAAAAAAATTCTCAATACTATAAATTGATTTGACATGCCATTCATTTAAATCCAATTGTGTCAGATAATGTTTCAAAACGGAAAGCAGCACGGCTCTAGACCAGGGATAGGCAACCTTCGGCACTCCAGATGTTGTGGACTACATCCCCCCCCATAATGCTCTTACACCCATAATGCAGGCAAAGCATCATGGGAGGTGTAGTCCAAAACATCTGGAGTGCTGAAGGTTGCCTATGCCTGCTATAGACAAATATGAATTGGGTTTTATAGTTTTAAAAAGAATATCCCGTGCTTTCATTGAAATATTTGTGGATGGAAAAATTTCATATAATTTTCGGTATTTTTGAACTGGGAACCCACATTAAATCTTTGATTGAATGTGGATATAAGTTATCAGTTTCCATTTCCAACCATTGGAACATGTCGGGAAGACACAATCCAATCCTTTTGCCTTGGCCGTAAAGCATACCCAAGTGTTGGAACCATTTTAATTAACATTAAAACACAAAGTTCAAGGGTACAAATTTATCTTTTTTTAACCCCTTAAGGACACAGATTCAGAAGCATGTCTTGCGCTTAAGGACACAAACCATCTCTGTATTTTTTTGCGGTTTGTATTCAAACGCAATTTGCATCTGTCATTTATTGCACCAACACATATTATACATCGTTTGTTAGAGGGCAAACAGGGCTTTAATTTGATGTCACATATACATAGATACATTCTCATTAATTAAAAAATGCATACGTTTTAAAAAAAATAAATTTATTTTTCTCAGTTTTGGCAATAATAGCGTGTGTATTATTATTATTATTATTTATTATTATTATTATTATTTATTATTCACCGTCGAATTCCGCAGCGCTTTACAATGGGTGGACGAACAGACATGTAGTTGTAACCAGACAAGTTTGACACACAGGAACAGAGGGGTTGAGTGCCCTGCTCAATGAGCTTACATGCTAGAGGGAGTGAGGTAAAATGACACAAAAAGGTAAGGATAGTATTAAACTAGTGACAGTTGCGGAAGAGGAATCAGTCAGGAGCTATTAACAGTTTAATTGATACGCTTTTATGAAGAAGTGGGTTTTTAACGATTTTTTTGAAGGAGTGGAGACTGGGTGAGCATCTAACGGAGGAGGGAAGAGAGTTCCACAGGAACGGCGCAGCCCTCGAGAAATCTTGAAGGCGGGCATCAGAGGTGGGAGTACGGACAGAAGATAGACGTAAGTCTTCAGCAGGTCGTAAGGGCCTAGATGGGACATACTTGTGTGTAAGGGAGGATAGATAGGTGGGAGCAGCATTATGTAGAGATTTGAAAGCAAGAACCAGAATTTTAAATTGAGCTCTATAGTTTATAGGAAGCCAGTGTAGGGACTGACAGAAGGGTGAGACATGGGAGGTGCGGGCGGACAGGAAGATGAGCCTCGCCCCCGCATTCATTATGGACTGTAACGGCGCAAGTTGGGAGCACGTAAGACCACTGAGAAGCGGATTACAGTAGTCAAGGCGAGAAAGGACAGTGGAATGGACCAACACCTTAGTCGCATCTGGCGTTAAGTAGGGGCGGATGCGCGCAATGTTTTTGAGATGGAAATGACAGGATTTGGCGATAGATTGAACATGAGGCTTGAAGGAGAGGTCGGAGTCAAAGAGAACACCTAGGCAGCGAGCCTGCGTGGTGGAGCTGATGGTAGCACCGTTGACTTGGAGGGAGACAGACACAGGAGTAACACTTGAGGGAGGAAAGACCAGAATTTCAGTTTTGGTCAAGTTTAGTTTAAGGAAGTGGGCAGCCATCCAGTTAGAAACAGCAGAGAGGCAGTCAGACACTAGTCAAGAGGGACGGGGAGAGATCAGGAGAGGACAGGTAGATTTGCGTGCCATCTGCATAGAGATGATATTGGAAGCCAAAGGAGCTAATGAGTTTACCAAGGGAGGCAGTATAGATGGAGAACAGTAGGGGACCAAGGACTGAACCTTGGGGGACACCAACAGAGGGGAGTTGGGGAGAAGAAGCGGAGTCAGAGAAAGAAACACTGAAAGAGCGCTGGGAGAGGTAGGAGGAGCACCAGGAGAGAGCAATATCTTGTAGACCGATATTGCGGAGGATGAGAAGAAGCTGTTGATGATCAACAGTGTCAAAAAACGCAGACAGGTCAAGGAGAATTAGGATAGAGTAGTGACCACGAGATTTTGCAGCGAGTAGATCATTGGATACTTTGGTCAGTGCCGTTTCCAGAGAGTGCTTAGCGCGGAAACCAGACTGAAGCGGGTCTAGCAGAGAGTTGGACTCGAGGAAGTCAGTTAATCTCGCATACACAATTCTTTCAAGGATCTTGGATGCCAAAGGCAGTAGCAAGATAGGATAATAGTTGGATGGGGAGTTAGGGTCAAGGTTGGGCTTCTTTAGAATTGGGGTTACAGTTGCATGTTTGAAGGGCAATGGAAATATACCAGAGGGGAGGGAGAGAGATTGAGAATTTTAGTGAGAGTCAGAGAAAGAGGAGAAGACAGAGTATGGATGAGATGCGAGGGAATTGGATCTAGGGAGCAGGTGGTGGGGTGGGAGGACTGGAGCAGAGCAGAAACCTCTTCCAATGTAGCGGCTGCGAATGAACATAAAACAGCAGAGGGAGTGAAGTTAGGAGAAGTATTGTAAGGGGAAGAAGAAAGATGAGATCTCTTCTCTGATTGTAGAGATCTTGTCAGTGAAGTGAGTTGCAAAGTCTGTGTCCAGCTTAGAAAAAGTAATTCAAAATAAATTAATTTGTGTGTCTTGATTTATAGAGTACATAATGTATAGGATTTCAGCTTATTTTGAAAGTTACAGGTCACAAAATACAAGAAATAAAATGTCAATTTGCAACAATTTTAGAAGTTGGTATGTTTGTCTTGTAGGTTTAGTTGCCATCACAGGAAAAAAAATTGCCACACAAGTATATATTTATATAAAGTAGATATTACAGGCCATTTAACCAAGGTTATTTTGACACTCTTTACGTAGCCATTTCATCGCCAATCTCTGCTAAATATTGGCGTAAAATTGTTTTTTCTTTATTTTGGCATATCAACATATAACAAGGTTTTCGTAATGTGTATTTCGTAAAGCTGCTGTGTGCTATTCCTGCACAGAACTCCATATTGTGTTAAGCTACATCTGCTGTGTATAACGATACCCCCATTGTATGATTTTGGCACTATTCTGTGAAGCTACAATGCCATATATGAGACAAAGCTATTTCATTTTCGTAAATGGATTTGACAGGCCTATGTCTCATTTTAGGGTATTATAGCAGTGTGACTGCTCAAATAACCCCTCAAAGGGCTTTCATTTGATAAAGCAGACGCCCAAGGGTATCTTATATGGTTTCTATTGTGCATTAACTTGTCACCAATTTATGTCAATGTTTGTGGTGAGGGGAGGGGAAATGGCATTTTTACATATGTTGCATTTTTGCAGAGTATTTCTTACACTTAATATGTACCACTGACATAAAACCCCCCAAATTATGCTCAGTTAAATCTTCTGAGTAAAACAATATGCCCGATGTATGACCTAGACACTATTTTATGAAGTTACAGTGCTGTAAAAGAGACGTGACAAGTTCAGGTTTTTAAGTGTGCGTTTTCATGGAGGGTTTTGATGCGTCCGTGTCCCACTTTGGAGCACTTGAGCAGGCTACATATTCCAGCTACACCATAAAGGCATACCATTTCTTACAGAAGACATCCCAGGGTATTTTGAACATTAGCACGGGATCATTTTTCTGCTAGCTTGTACCAAGTGTAGTGGTGATAAGCGTTTTTTTTTTTTCTGCCTTTTTGATACACAAAGTATATTTTGCAAACCTTGTGTGCTACGACTGTATAATACTACATATGTGCTCAGCTATGTTGTCTGAGTACAGCAATACACAGCCATTCAGTTTTTTTCTAACTTTGAAGTTATACACTGTGTCCATGTTCCATTTTGGAGTATTTTAGCTGGTTGGTTATTCAAACTTCCCCACATACTATTTATTAAGAATACACTCTGGGGTAATTCAAAAGGCATATTTGTAACCTTAGCGTGGAATTTTTTTTTTCTCTATCTTGTTCAAGGTGTAGTGGAAATGAGGAGCTTTTTTTAAACTTTTTTTTTTTTTACTTTTTAAACTCGTGTTTAAACTTTTTTTTTGCTTATTAAATTTTTTTAACTTTCCTAAACTTTCTTAAAACTATTTTATTTCCAGATTTAACATTTTCTATAAACTTTTCTTTTTTACCATTCACCCCTAGCTAGCAGTAAGCAGCACTAACTGTAAATTCCCCAATTTCCTATAACTCCCACCCACCCCAGCTAGCAAAATATATAATTTTAAAAAACTTAATACATTTTTTTTTTTTTAAATCAGATTACAGTATGCTACTGTGATATGTATTTTGATCACTGTAGGTAGTGATCAACTGGCAGGGAAGGGGTTAATTTTTATTAGGACTGGGTAAAGGGGGGGGGCGATATTTTTTTTTTTTCCTCTTAAATGGTATTAAAACCTTTTTAACGTTAACCCCTAGCTAGCCTAACACCCAGTTCCCCACTAACTTCCACCCACCCCATATAGCTAACTATATCATTTTAATAAAATTAACCCTGAGGTTACAAAAAAATAAAAGTTGACCCTCAGGGGTGTGTGTGTAGTAAAAAAAAAAAAAAAACAGATCACAGTAAAATGTAGTCCCTGCCAATTGATCACTGTAGTCGGTGATCAATTGGCAGGGAATGTGTTCATATTTTTTTTTATTTATTTTTTTATTTTATTTAAAATGGGTAAAGAGGGGTGGGATTTTAAACTAACTTTATTTATTTTGTAACCGGGAGAAGATCACTGATCAGTCTCCCTGTACTTCACACAGAACGCGTAAGAGCAGGGAGGCAGATTGTGAGTCGGGTGCTCCCGGTCTGCCTTGAATACAGAGGCAGACCGGAGGAGCGTTAACCCAGCGATCACAGTGATCTAGGTTTAACTTTAGCGCATCATGGACCCGGTCAGTCATTCGGGGGTTAACAGTTTTCCCGGCATGACGGACCAGGTCCGTCATTCGTCATGAAGGGGTTAAAGACTATATAAATGTTCTAATTTTTTTCATATGGTTTGATATTTTCTCTAGACCAGGGGTTCCCAATTAATTTTTTTCCTGTGGAACCCTTTGACATATTGTATCAACATTGTGATTTGTGCAATTTTTTTATTTTTATTTTTTTTTTATGTATGTGCCGGTGTGTAAATCTGAGCTTGTATGTGCCAATGTATATCTGACACACGCGCGCCCATAGATCCATACAGTGTGTATCTGTGGATCTCTGACAGTGTGCATCTGTGTGTATATGTATCTGACTGACACACACACACACACACACACACACACACACGCACACAGGCACACAGATACACACTCACACACACTCTCACACACATTGACACACACACACACTCTTGCACCTACATGTATGTATGTATGTATTCATGCACAGACACATACAAACACACTGGCACATACACAAACTTAGGTACACACATACTCTCACTGACACACACATTCTCTTTGACAGACACGTAGAAAAGAAAACCTTTTTATTTTATTTTACTCCACTCAGCCCCACTAACTTTAGGAGTGCTGGCGAGTAGGGCTGCTGAGCGGCTGGCGTGCAGGCGGCGAGGCAGCAGTGATCTCCCTACTCTGCTCCCTCGCGCGTCTCTTAGTGATGCCGGAGCTGGAGTGACATCATATTCCGGCTCCAGCATCACTGCTGTGCACGCAAGGGAGCTGAGCAGGGAGATCGCTGCTCACTTCTCCCTTGCCGCCCGCGGCCATTTTATTTTTTACATATTTGCCGGAACCCTAATTAGTGAAACGCTGCTTTAGACTGTATTTTCAGAATTGCTATTAAAACTTCTGATAAAGTTGTTTTTCTTTTTTTTTTCTTTTTTCCATTTTCAGGGTTTACAGTGAAGAACTTGGAACCAAAGTCTTTGTCCATATACTTTATTGTTCTGCATGCTGGCTACAGGGCAGTATTGGAGAGTAACAACGAAACCCAGAGTTATTTGAATGGCCTGAAACTAGAGGTATTTGTTGTCTAGCTCTGTTTTCTGTTGATCATGTTTTTATTTTTGTGCACACCAAAGTGGCAGTCTGAGGTTTGATCCATGTTTTAGACATTTGCTGAAAATTTTAAAAGCAGCCATTCATGGTTTCATATTCTCTCTGCTTTAAACCGGTTTCCTTTCCATAGGTAACGCGTTGCATTGGAGTCTCTCTTCCTGTGAATTTTTCAATTTCTCGTATTCGGTAAGGAGTGTGTGCTGTGTATTCAATATTATTTAGAATCTCTAGATCTAACAAAACGTTTTTGTTAAAATTATAATATTCATAAAAGCGAGACGTCGTACAAATTCAAAGTTCTCGTTTAAAAAAAAAGTTTTATTTCCACCCCCATCTTATAAAATGAATAGAACATAATTATGAAGATCCCAAGTTGAGAATGCACACCACATCTTTATATACTGTGTAGCCCACTCCTTATACGTGATAACCTGTATGAATTTATTCTGAACCCACCTTTTGGGTTAGGTTTCTACCACAATTGTTAAATTAACCCAAAGGAGGAAGCTTTAGGACAAACCTCTATGTATGTTGTAGGTCTCTCTGTTGTATCACTGGATCCATACCAACAGGATGAATATCCTTAGAATCTTGCTCTTGTCTCCCTTTATTACTAGAGACCTGAATGGCGACCTCGAAATCAGTGGTAAACTGTATTTGGAAACCCAAGTTGATACTGACCTGAAAGCTTTGATGAACACAATGCTGCCTCTTGCGAACGTATCTGTGGACCTCAGCTCCGTTATTTTGGATGGTTGGTGATTATGTTACGTTATAGTTTAGTGTATTCAATAACTATTGTGACTTTTTTTTTTTAATTTTTTTTTTTTTTTTTAGGTTACCGCATGGAGCTGCAAGTTTTTCCAATAACTTTCCGAATAACAAACAGATTGTTTCAGGCCAACTTGTTGGACAGGTCATCATCTGGGTTCAAGGAGCTCAGTAACAACCTGTCTGTAGCGGTGAGTTCTCAATTCTTACTAATGCTAGTTATTTTATACGACAACTAGTCTTGTATTTAACGGCCTACATATCCTTTAGTGCTGTACATTGCGCGATAGTGAGACACACAAGTAAAAAAATTAATTAGTTTGTGTTAGGACATATACCAACTGGTTCTATGCCTGTGGAGATGACTATTATATGTACAGAGACACCGATTAGTGGGAAAAAAACACTCCGTGGGTAATAGAAAAAAATATCAAGTTACCCTGTTAACTGATGGTATTGTAGACAAAGGAGGACTCCTAGTCCTCAAAACAATATAGAAAAGATACACAAAGGTAATCTACAATACAATAACAGAAAAAACATAGTGTAATATTGCAAAACGAAAAAAGGCAGGGGGGTTTGGGGGAAATAGTTAGCACTCACAAACCAAATATTGATTGTAGGCATATCACTGTGATCTTATTGTAGCCTCAGGAGATATGGAACATTGTTGCATGTAAGGAAATGAAAAAAATGATAGTGTAAAGTTTACCAATAAAATAACTAATTTAATACAAGGCACACTTACAGGATAAAAGTGGCATATAGGCACATCACAATCTGTCAAATGAGTATTCCTGTCCTTGGATTCAGAAGAACAGGAAAACCAGGAAACAGTGGATAAAAATAAAATTAGCATTAATAAACTTTATACACTAAAAATAGTCTTACGCGTTGCGTTGAATATGCTTTAAACTTCTTCAGGGGCATAAAGCAAAGTTCATTTCCTCTTGAAGACTAGTGGCACCAGTCGTCTGTTTTTAAATCAGTCTGGCGTTGGCGTGGGAAATTTCAGACCAAACTGTGTGTAACAAGATCCTTCCGGGTGTGTCCCTTGGATGCTTATGGATTTTTAAGTCAAGCCTCTCTTTCGTGTTGCGACTGAACGGGCGGACGTCGGCATCAAGTAAGCGATGCGTTCCACTGCTCATTAAGTAGCGTAAATCAGTCCATAATGTCCATAGAAAATATAAAAATTAAGCCAATATTGCAAAACATAATTGGTAAATAGCCAAAAGAATGAGGGAATTGATTACATAAAATAGATAAAAATATAATCTTACAAACTCACTAAAAGGAGTCTAGAATAAAGTAATAAAAATAATAATTTATAAAGGATGAAATCTATAAAATCAGTCTGAAAAGGGCACGATTATAAAAAGCACATTAAATCGAAATCAACAATCAGTCCTCTTGGTTGTATCGTTTTTAGTGTATGTATCCAATAACCCTCTCTTTTCCTTAGATGCATCAGAAGGTCACCACCTCTTTCATCTAAAGTTACCTGTTCAATGACTGTACATTTAGGATTATTAATATTAAAAAGAGGGCATTTACTACAGTACACTGGTACTAAATGTGTCAACATACGGTTTTAAATATTGTTTTTATGTTCTTGAAATCTAACTGGTTTTCCTTCCCGTCCTCCCTACATATTCCAAACCACGTCCACATGTGAGGCGGTATACAGCATGCGTGGAGGAACAGGATACCAGACTTTTAATTTTACATTTTTCCCCAGAGTTTGTGTGCTAGTAAAATTCTTAATGCCCTTGAATTGATGATCACAGCTTTTACAACTGCCACATGTATAAAAGCCCTCCTTATGCTTCATTTTATTTTTCCCAGAGCAAAAAGTGCTTGTTGCTAATATTTGCTTAAAATTGACTCTCTTCCTGAAAATAATTTTAGGGACATGGGGGATCTGTTTATTTAGAAACTCCTCTTCCACGAGTAGCCCCTAATGTTTTCTAATGATTCTTTGTATGTCAAAAGCTCTTGAGTTGTATTGGGTATTGAAAGCAAAATCAAAATTAGGATTTGTAATAGTAGCATCTTTCATTTTATCCATAAGAAGGTTATTTCTATAAATTTTCCCCACCCTTTCAATCTCCGCATCTAAAAATGCCGGAGAATAGCCCTTTTCTAAAAAAATGATTCCTCAAAATATCTGCTTGTGAATAAAAATAATCAAGGTCACTGCAGTTTCTATGTATTCAAATGAATTGGCTTTTGGGGCACCCTAAGCCAATTGTGGGTGATGCCCACTCTTGTCAATAAAACTATTAGATTCTATAGTTTAAAAAAAGTTTTAATCTTAATTAAATGATTCTCTATATATTGATACGTCAAGAGATGGCTATCTTGGGGGTAAGAACCAATGATAAAGAATGATTCACATACATAAAATAAAATCATTAAGTCCGTCTATGGGGCCACGCCAAATTACAAGGACATAATCAATGTAGCGCCTCCAGAGCAACACGTTTGCACCATAGGTGTTATCGGACAGTCTTTCCCAATAGTCCATAAACACATTGGCATAGCTTGGTGCAAACTTTGTGCCCATGGCTGTGCCTTTAATCTGCAAGAAATACTACTCATTGAAACTGAAAAAATTGTGAGTTAAAATGAAGCGGATGGTCTCTTCTAAAAAGGAGCAGAAAGCAGGTTCCAAAGTTGTATCTCTTTCCAAATTTCTTTTAACTGCCTCTATACCGAGATCGTGGTCTATCACGGTATAGAGAGATATCACATCTAGAGTTGCCCAAATATAATCCTCCTCCCATTCAATCAACTAACTCCTGGATAAGGTGCTTGGTGTCGTTTAAGGTAAGATACACTCCCTGAGCATATTTCTGTAGATGAAAATCAATCTACTCAGTTTAGTCGTCAGTCATTATGGGCCTTCCAGGTGTTTTTTCTTTACATTTATGGATTTTTGGGAGGAAATAAAAAGTGGGTACCTTCGTAAATTCAGCGAAAATAAAAGAATGTTTAATCATAAAGAATACCAGCTTGTTTTGCATGGTTTAAAAGTTGTTTGAGTTTTTGATTAAACTTATGATTAGGATTGATAAGTTTTATATAAGTATGGTGATCATTTAACAATCTATAAGCTTCCATCACATAATATTGGGTTGACATAACTACACCTCCTCCCTTGTCTGCATTTTTAATAGTTAAATCTTTTCCTTTTTTCAGCTCTAATAAAATTTTGCTTTCTATCTGGGTTAAATTCTTATGTTTAATTCCTTTTATCTGGATTTTTTCCAAGTTTGTCAAAATCTCTTATTTTGTTGAAGGCTTCAATCTGACTTCCTTTATTGTTTGGACAAAATTTAGACTTGGGTTTAAATTTCTGAGGCTCTTTGTTGTGGGTAGGATTCAGTAAATCATTTGAATATCCATCCATAGATGGGCTTAATGATTAATGATTTAAATATATATATATAATATAATTTTTTTTTTTTTTTATGTGAATAATTCCTTATCATTGGTTTTTACACCCTAAGATAGCTTTTTTTTTTTTTTTTTTAAACTATATAGATTCTAATAGTTTTATTGACACAAAGAGTGCACATCACCTCAATTGGCTTAGGGAGGTCCCCAAAAGCCAATTAATTTGAAACTGCAGTGACCTGGATTATTTTTATTCACAAGCAGATATTTTGAGGAATCATTTTTTAGAAAAGGGCTATTCTCTGGCATTTTTAGATGCGGAAATTGAAAGGGTGGGGAAAATTTATAGAAATAACCTTCTTATGGATAAAATGAAAGATGCCACTATTACAAATCCTAATTTTGATTTTGCTTTCAATACCCAATACAACTCAAGAGCTTTTGACATACAAAGAATCATTCAAAAACATTAGGGGCTACTCGTGGAAGAGGAGTTTCTAAATAAACAGATCCCCCATGTCCCTAAAATTATTTTCAGGAAAGCAGTCAATTTTAAGCAAATATTGGCATCAAGCACTTTTTGCTCTGGGAAAAATAAAATGAAGCATAAGGAAGGCTTTTATATGTGTGGCAGTTGTAAAAGCTGTGATCATCAATTCAAGGGCATTAAGAATTTTACTAGCACACAAACTCTGGGGAAAAATGTAAAATTAAAAGTCTGGTATCCTGTTCCTCCACGCATGCTGTATACCTCCTCACATGTGGACGTGGTTTGGAATATGTAGGGAGGACGGGAAGGAAAACAAGTTTAGATTTTAAGAACATAAAAACAATATTTAAAACCGTATGTTGACACATTTAGTACCAGTGTACTGTAGTAAATGCCTTCTTTTTAATATTAATAATCCTAAATGTACAGTCATTGAACAGGTAACTTTAGATGAAAGAGGTGGTGACCTTCTGATGCATCTAAGGAAAAGAGAGGGTTATTGGATACATACACTAAAAACGATACAACCAAGAGGACTGATTGTTGATTTCGATTTAATGTGCTTTTTATAATCGTGCCCTTTTCAGACTGATTTTATAGATTTCATCCTTTATAAATTATTTTTATTACTTTATTCTAGACTCCTTTTAGGGAGTTTGTAAGATTATATTTTTATCTATTTTATGTAATCGATTCCCTCATTCTTTGGGCTATTTACCAATTATGTTTTGCAATATTGGCTTAATTTTTATATTTTCTATGGACATTATGGACTGATTACTTTACTTAATGAGCGGTGGAACGCATCGCTTACTTGATGCCGACGTCCGCCCGTTCAGTCGCAACACGAAAGAGAGGCTTGACTTAAAAATCCATAAGCATCCAAGGGACACACCCGGAAGGATCTAGTTACACAGATCCGAAATTTCCAGCTCCAGCACCAGTCTGATTTAAAAACAGACCACTGGTGCCTATTGTCTTCAAGCCTTCGGGAAGAAAGGAACTTTTTGCTTTATTCCCCTGAAGAAGTTCAAAGGATATTCAACGCAACGCGTAAGGCTATTTTTAGTGTATAAAGTTTATTAATGCTTATTTTATTTTTATCCATGGTTTTCCAGTTCTTCTGGATCCAAGGGCCAAAATACCTATTTGACAGATTGTGATGTGCCTATATGCCACTTTTATCCTGTAAGTGTGCCTTGTATCTCTGCACTATCATTTCCTTACATGCAACGATGTTCCATATGTCCTGAGGCTACAATAAGATCAGTGATATGCCTACAATCAATATTTGGTTTGTGAGTGCTACCTATTTCTTCTCCCACCCCCCCCTTTTTTTCTTTTTGCAATATTACACAGTTTTTTTCTGTTATTGTATTGTAGATTACCTGTGATTGTCATGTCCATAGAAAGGATACCAAGACACCTGTTTACACTGATCACTTTGTATAGACATGTTCATTGGCATAAATCTGGAAGCATACAGTTTTTCACAGCTAAAACTATACATCGGCACTAAATATTCTGTTGGTAGAATGGACTGCCAGATCTTTCATGCTTTTGTTTTTCTTAAACCGTGAAACATATATATATATGATTTTTGAAAGCTACACCAGATTTTTCCTAAATGAATGAAAATGTTATGCTTTAGTGATCAGCACTCGCCTAATACTTGTGAATTTCATTTATCTTTTATTCCAGCCCAACGTTGTATAATGTAAAAACACTCCAGAACTTCACCTGCTCTGTTGCATTTACCGTTCTGTATTTTGTGTAAATGCACTCTTTCTGATCCTTTTTAGGTCCGATCCACCCTGCAGGATTATGGCCCCCTGCAAGTGATCATTGGGGAATTTAGGTGAGATTCTGACTCTACATAATTCTCACCCCCTCCCCCTAATGAACTTAATGGCACTTAAATTTTTTTAATTTTGTTTGCTCACAATAATACATTCTTTTAAAATCTGAAACTTTGAATTAGTCCCTCTATGCCATTGTGCATTTCCTGGTTATTAGAGTTCGTAGCTCTATACATGTTATGCTATGTACCCTTTTCTGTGAGGACATTATGTTTAGAGATGGAATTCCTTAATAGATTGACTGAATAGACTGATTTTAATGGGTCAATCACTACAGCTATCCACTGCTGTCATGTTATTAAAAGGGCCCCTATAACCGCAGTTAATATCACAGTTTACCGAGGTTGTTTAGATATATTCAGTTTTATATTGGGGTACATGAGGTGTTTTAAGAGAAGTTTAAACCTAGGATTAAGATAAAGATTTTTTTTATTTTTTTTGCAAAGTGCTTACCCTCCTATTTCTTCTGTAGTCCAATCAGCCTCCTATGATTTAATAACAAAGATTTAGGGGCTGGTAAACAATGTGCATCACTCGATGCTGTCCCTGCTACTCCTGGAATGCAATTCCTGTGTGAGGCTGTTAGTAGGAGGTGATCCCTTCCACTTCCTGTCCAGCCTCACACACAGACACAGGAGGATCCGGGACAGCAGTTTTACACCCTCTATAGCTGTTTTTTTTTCATCGTTACACTTCTTTCCCAGATGTTAGGACAAAGGACAACAATACTTGTCAAATGCTATCATTTCAAGAAGTATTCTTTTAGAAACATACACTTTTTTTCCTGTCTAGGAGTGGCTCCATTGTGTGTAAAGGGAAGCTTCTGTATTCATTCCCAGCTCCGGGCAGTGGGGAAGTCCTTCGTGATTTTGTGGCCTCTCTTCGATCCAGTGGTAACTTGGGGTCATCCCCCTATAAGGTCGAGCTGACATCCTTGATTGTTGGAGGTGATGCTTTTATAATGGAAATGATATAATTTGAAAAGTAACTCCAGGATCCTTCATCTTCAACACCCCTCCTAATTTACATTATACATTTTATTTTCCCCTTTCATATTGCGTATAGTCAAGTTGAGAA
This sequence comes from Pelobates cultripes, assembly GCA_933207985.1. Taxonomy (NCBI): domain Eukaryota; kingdom Metazoa; phylum Chordata; class Amphibia; order Anura; family Pelobatidae; genus Pelobates; species Pelobates cultripes. Next base: position 48,610,479 of record OW240914.1, read on the forward strand.
TACAATTTATGTTCAACTTTCCAGAAAAGAGAAACTGCCATTTTGAAATGAAACAAAACTTTTTTTTTTTTTTGCTTTCCAAGTGAGGACCGTTAAGAAATGGCATTCACTGAGATGCACTTTGTTTAACCTTGCCCACCTAGCTTTATAAATTGCAGTATATTCCTTTTTTTTATTTTTATGTTTTTATTTTTTTTCTAACCTGATACAGCAAACGCTAGCACTATGTAAGGAAAACACACTGGGATATTAAAGGGACACTATAGTCACCAGAACCACTACAAGTTAATGTTTTTGTCATGGTGTCTATAGCTTGCCCCAGCAGTCTTTTTAATGTAAGCACTGGCTTTTCAGAGCTTGGTCCTGGCCTCCAAAAAGGGGTTCCCAGACATCTGGGGAAAGGAGCACTCAAGCTTCAGGTGCAATCCGGTACATCCTTGCCTATCCTGTCTCCCCTCCAAATAGCGCTCTATTTGTGGGGACCAAGCGATACCCACTTAAAGATTGACTGGACCATGGCACAGTCCTGATCAGAGGAACTGTTCCAGACTGTATCGGGGTATCTCTGGTCAAGTGCTTAATGTGCAAAATGATGAGGCCAGATGAGCCCTAGAGGTCCTTTTAATTCAGCTGGAAAAGCACAGTAAGCATCCTGGACAATCCTACCCCTCCCAACATTGATAATAGAATTTTAGTGGCTCTTGGGATGTGGACCTTCATATGTGGGCATAAGGCTGGCCTAAAAGCCTCTCCAAATGGCTGTGGCACAGGAGCTTCCGTCACACCATTCAAGAAAGTTTGGAAATGAAAAGTAAGATATGAGTTGTAGTTAAAGTTGGGTCAAGGCAGGACAGAGACCATTTTAATGTCTCCTTGCTCTGTGTAGGTGTACCTTCAAGCCAGCCGTGCAGAGATACTGTGTGCACCTGACCTGGTATCAGTCACCATCTGTTCAGTACTGGTGGCAAATTGTGGTTGGAGGACATTCATGGATCATGTAATGCTAGCAGTCATTTTTATATATTATGAAGTTGCATTTTCAGGTTGTTCTCTAAAGAGAACTTTCTTGTTTTAGACAACCATGGGGAATAAATTATAGTCTGTAGCAAAGACAGCATGTAAGAGCAATAATCTAAGATTTACTCAGTTTTTGGAAGTATTATTTTTTTTTATATTTTTCTTCCCTTTTTTGTGTGTAGAAAAATAATTTGCAACACAATATTTTTACTTTTCCAGAGATTGATTTTTTTTTTTTCCCTCTCATTGACTTTGTCATAATTTTCTGCCTTTATATCCTTCCAGATTCAAAGCCCGAGACAAACTTTGAATATGTTGATTTCCCAGGATTTGCTGTGGCTATTATTGTCATGTGTGGACTCAGCATCTTGATACTTCCTGGACTAGTCTATGTGGTATGTGTGCTTAGCATGTGGTATATGGGATTTTTTTTTTCTTTTCCTTTCCAAAATTTTATGCAGTTCTACTCTCTGCATTCGTGGTAAGGTTCAACATGGGAATGGTAAGATCCTGTGAAGGTAGGTCATGTGCTTCAGGTTGACAAAGCATTTATTTATGAAACGTACAATCAGATGTAAATGTGATTATAGAATGTTAAATATTGTATCAATTATGTTTTACTTCGTAAGTGATATCTGAGTTCTATTGGGTAGTGATAATTGCAAAGTTTAATTTCCCAGAATATGATGTTCGCATAGACTATATATATGTAAATTCAAAACTTATGAGAACTTAGTCACTCTAAAAGGTATTTGTGCAAGAAACCATTGGTTAGAAAATCACGCAGAAATGTTGTCCTCTCCCTCTGGAGTCTCGCTTACAGCATATTGGCTTAACACCAATATTATGGGATAGCCCCAAAATCTAGAGCAGCATTTCCATATAAAAACAAACAGAAGGCACATACGGACCGGACATAGCCAACGGCATTCATTTACTAATCTGCTATTCGTTTTCCAATTCTGTTGGGTATGTTCCAAAAATGGGCACATTTGCCAATCTTTTCGAATAATTGTCTGGGAAATGCCCCTTTTTGCCCAAGGGGCATAAAATGAGAACATTGTTGCAATCTTGGTATAATGTTCAATGCTGAGTATTTTGAAGTGTGCACATATCCATACATTAATGTATTATCTGCTTCATGTATAATAAGGGCTTAACAACATTGGAATAATATTGCATTTATTATCTGCTACCAATGAAATCAAAGGACTATTGACTGGGACGAAGTTCTATAGAATGCGATATTGGTAGACGGTAGTATCATGTGTTTACTGTTACTGCAGTGCATCAAGACAAAGGTTTTTGGAAAGAGACAGAAGGCTAGCTTTACTCGGCGCAATGACCCAGATCAGCAGAGCCACCATTTTGAGATGGACAACCGGGCATTCCGTGCAAGCATAGAACAGGTATGTTCATTGGAGAGCTCGGGTACCTAGAGTCAAAAGTGCAAGTGCAGAGCACCATTAAAAAACACTCCATGTGATTTTCATTTAGCTGTATGGAACTTCTATGTTTTTTTTTCTTCTAAAATCAGTGTTTTTAAACAAAATGTATATATACAGTCATGGGGAAAAAACAGACAGAGGTCTACTACTCTGTCCTGAAACTGAGCACTCCCCGTCAATCATTGTTATAAGACTTGCCCTTCGTAGCTGTCAGAGAGAAAGGAGAAACAGAAATGGGGTCTTCTCAGTTTGGATTGATTTCAATTGCTCAAGTCTTAATATACATTTTAAGGAAAATGGATCATTGCAAGGGGAAACAATGCTTTATTTAATGGTGTGAAGTGATTGTTAAACAGTTTATGAATGTACCTTCTGTTAAAATGCACTTTATTAGATTTTTCTTGTAATTTTTTTTGACTACAGTAAACCTTAAACAGATTTGCTTACAGTAATTTTTTTTTTTTTCTGTGTAACAGCCTTAACTTGGGCAGATGGGTGTACGCACTTCACTAGAGTACTGATGTGTGGGGAGCAGCCGCCAAACGCATTGGATACAGTCTTGAGATAAAAAGTGGAAGGAAGGCAGCTGACTCGTCATGCGTTTAATTAATTTATTAGACGGCCTGGAGGGGCGATCATACAATATAACAGAGCTGATGTTACATTTCCATTTTTTGGTGCAATTTCTGAATAGTAAGCTTTTATGGTTGAGCTGAAATAAAATTTTGGTTTCCATTATTCACCTTGCTCCAGATCCCACACTGTTATGATTTACAATTCGGACAAGAGAAACTGCATTACAAACGTTGCCCGTTAAAATGGCTGCCACCTTTGTCTATAGCAGCTGAAAATAGACTTTTTGTTATAGCTTGCTTTGTTTCTACGGAGTAGATGACTGCTAGGCTGAAATCTATCTAATTGTGTGTTCTATGATGGTAATAGTAAAGTTATTTTCTGAAGCCAAAGCAGCATGTTTATTTTTGTAACCTATTTATGTGCTGTCTCTATTGTGTGTTGTGTTTGTTAGACGGTGGGCAATATGCAAACTGGACATGGGTCCCACACAGCAACTCTATCTAGTGTTCTGTCTGTCCTTTAAATGTTTCAAACTTCAAGAAAATCGGACTAAGGATAATTAGACTTTAATATCTTAATTTCTAAAACCTATTTTATGGCTTTATTTCCTTTTTTTTTTTGTAATTGGCTTTTTTGTGGAAGAAGCTCACGTTCCTTGACTTTTTGATAACTGGTGTTGATTTATATCTATCTTTTTGTCACATCGTTGGTTTTTACTGTTTCAGTGGTAAGAAAAACTTTATATTTCCATTTTTATGAAAGGATGTAGCTTGATTTTATCTTTTGTCATCGTGAAATAAAAACCTTAAAACTCCTTCCCGTGCTAGTCATTCAGTCTTTACCAAGAAGCAGTTGAACACAGAGCACAGCATACAAAATGTCTGCCAAAACCTTTGTGTCCCTGCACTGTACCCCCACACAATATGTATTCCTGGAAAGCTTGGATATTCTTTATCAGTACAAATAGTGCTCTTATCCAGAGTGCTTTGAATAATTGCCAATTCTTTTTTGCATATATTTTAGAGTATTAATAAATACATACACTGACTCAAAGGAAGATAACGCTGCTGTGGGGGTTAAACCTCCTGCGAGATACTATGCTAGAATGCCTGTGACCTTCCAATCTACATTAAATAGACATAGTCAAAAGGTTTTGGGGGAAAATACAGATGTAAGGAAACAAATGCGGTAATAATTGTGCCACTATAAAGTTCACCATTCCCCCTTCTGTTAATTTTTCACTTGATCTGTGATTAAAACAATTTGGCAGCTGTGTCCCCTAACCATAAACCCTCTATGTACCATGGGCATAACTCTGATTCACAAAACGGTTCACCGTGATTTGTTTTGCGATAGGGCAAAATGGAATGCGGAGGATCCCCCAGATCGACCAAAATTCGGATGACAAAAAATAGAAATACAGAGTCAGTGCGATATGGAGAAGGCACCAAGATTACTCCGTGTGTCCAAAAAACATACCGCTCAGACTCAAATCTTACCCATATACAATAGTTAGCTCAAAAGGATGAAACCAATGAAAAATAAAATATAAAACATAAAACAAGGAGCTAATAGATCAAATATCTTATGAACACCTATAACTAAATGGTACTTAAATCTATATATATAGTTGTTTATTCCACAAACTAGGATCAGCAAATATAGTTCAAAGTAGATAGTTAAGAAGATAGCCGTACCCACCAGAGAGCACTAAAGGATATATTTGTGAAAGAGACAAGCTATCAATTCATAAAGTATTATAAGTTAATAATAAGCTGGTGAAGCTCAAAATTAGAAATACAGTGACAACACTATATTGTAACAAGAAGTGTCCTGAAGGAAAAACGTCTATTATTCAGTCCAGCCACTAAAACTCCAGAGCTTGTCAATTGAGACACTAGCAATTTTTTTTTAAACAAAGTATTCACAAGACTGCATATAAGGTAGGGTGAATATAGTATTGTTGAAGCAAATATATATCAGTGTGAGTCCTTTAAGTTTAGACACACAGGTTGTAAAAAAGGCCAGTATCCCAAGCCCACAAGTAAACAAAGCAAACACACACAGTCTCAGCAGTCTCAAAGTATCTGGGAAACAAAAAGGCAATATAGTTCCCCAATTAGATACTTTGTACTGTGCCCTCAATCTAATTTACAAAACATAAGTGTTCTTCATAGTGTGTCAAGAGAATAGTCCCTTGAAATTAGACCTCTACGTTGAGCTCAGTAAAAATCCATTTGGGTCCCCATTAAATTAAAAAGCAGCTAAACAGCAGCATAATCAGGCTTTAACCAAGCCTCATAATCCGGCTTTAAACGATATTTTTCTTTTTCACGTTTATTTTTATCGTAGTTATTTAAATAAAGGTTAAGATTATTTTTGTTTTATATTTTATTTTTCATTGGTTTAGCCTTTTGAGCTAACTATTGTATATGGGTAAGATTTGAGTCTGAGCGGTATGTTTTTTTTGGACAACCAGAGTAATCTTGGTGCCTTCTCCATATCGCACTGACTCTGTATTTCTATTTTTTGTCTTTCTTAACTATATGGGGTTATGCCCCTATCTTACCCATTTAGTCCAATCTTTGACTATTGGGCTAACATTTGTTTGTCCCTTTAGTCTTTGTCTCTTTTTGCAAAATTTGGATGAATTAAAATTCCTTTAAAACCAAATTCACGAACGTATGATGAAAATAGAAATTAGAAGCAACAGTTTTGCCCTTCATATACATTGGATATGGACAAAATAGACAATTTGCAACTTTTATTTTTTTTATTTTATACTTTTATTTGCAGACTCAAAGAAGCAAGAAGTCTGGAGGAACCCGTGCTCAGGCACACCTGCAGATAACGTTTAGATACAAAGCACATTTAGTTTCTTCTCTCAATGTCTAATTCCTTAAAAAGATTCAAATGTGTCTTCTGGGCAATCCTGTGTTTTTGTTTTTCCATCTGTGCTGCTAACTCTTAAAAAGCAGAATGTGTATGAAAGCAATAAGGAAATGGATTTTGACAATTGGAGGAAGAGAGCCAATCCCACTTTTGATCTTAGCAGAAGGAATTCCTCAGTTTGTACAGGGCAGAGCTCTCTATAGACCTCTTCCATAGAGCTTCTCTATATACCTTTCCTATAGCTGCTACAGAATTGTAGTGAGGGGCTTTCATTATTGTGCAAACATAATTTTGGTCTTTCCAGACTGCAGTTCTCCCACTGTTGAGGGAGTACCAGAGCGTGAGGCCACCTTCTGATAGCCGTATCCACAGCTCGCTGTGACTCTCGCCTGCCTCGTCTTAGATGGGTCTCCCTGTCCCTTTTACTTATTTAGGCCATGTGAGTGTTGAGAAAGTGCCTTAGCTCCCTAGTAGCCATCTTATTCTTATATCAGCCGTGTTTGCCCTCTGTGTGACTTTGCATGCGTGAAGGGTTAAGTGTGGATGCGTATGTGTATCTTTTGCTCCAAGTAGTTTTAGAAATTGTTTTTTTTCTATTTAATGATCCTAATGGAAGCAGGTAAAGGTGGATTATCACCTAAGGGCGAATAGTCAGAAGTGATACAGAAGTAGACTGACCTGACCATAGCAGGATGAGTAGGTTTGGAGGCAACTAAATACAGGAGACTGTGTTTTGCATATATCAATACATTGATCTTTTGTCACTATGCTGTTCCTGGCACATGAGCTGTGTTGTTTAAGCTGTATATAAGATGTTTTTCATATAGAGGAGGGCAGTCTTCTTTGACTCTCTCCTTGTGCACAAGCATTAATGGAATCTGCTTATTTAACTCGTGTGAAGAACCTGGACAGCTGGGGAATCTTCTGCTTTACTCATGAAAAGGGTGTTTCATTTTTTTTTTTTCATATTAAAGAGTATTTTTTATAAGTACAATCACTGGCTCCATCAGATGCTCCGTATGCAGCCCTTTATAGCCATAATTCCCACTCCATTATTACTCAGAGGTTGCTGGCTCAGTAACCACATGAGATCAATTAACGCATGATAAATTATATGCAAGATAGAAAGCTCTCTAATATACAGATTGTCAAAATGTGTCTGGCAATATAGAATGTATTAAACCCATGCTGTAGCATCCAATGTGCTATTTAATTTTTTTTTATTTTAGGAGGCAAGAAACCCACTGGCTGGCCCATCCCTGATTTTTGTAGGGACTCTGATCTCATTTCATTTTTCTTTATTTTCCCCACAAAAAACACACACAAATATTTAGCGTTATGCGGCACTCTTGTAGACTTCAACCATTCAATTGTGTATTTTATTTTACTGTGAATCTTACAATTTACACTTTATTGAATAACCTTTTTTGAAGTGCATGCCTTGAGTATCAATGTAAAGAGATGCTTTATTATGCCATCGCCTTCAATAAGAGGGGCAACAGGACCAAACATATTGAAATGATAGGGTTTCTGCTAACATCTTTCCTCTAAACTACCAGGGGCACCAACACATTCTCACACAGTATTTTGTAGAAAAATGTTTTATTAACATTAAACTGGCACAGGTTCTTAGGGGTGCATACATATAGTAAAGGTAGATAAATATTATAGGTACAATACAGATAACTATAGAATAATACATTCTATACATGGATATGAGAAGTACTTTATACATGTGTGCAAATTGGTTGTATATGTATACAATAAGGAGTACCTTTTATCGCTTTATGTACGTGCATTTAAAAAGCATTTCTCGTACATTTGGGTGAATACAATAAGTAAACATCAGTATTTAGTGAAAATGCTTATATCCTGCATCCTGCAGATCTATTTACATATATAAAAAAAAAAATATGATTGCAAAAATAAATACATTTTTTTTTTTTTTGTTCCGAAAGCATTCTATATATTTAAAATGCAGAATAATTACTTTGAATATTGCTTACTATTGTCTTCAACCTTTCATCCTTTTAAAAGAAAGGGTTACATATAGGTCAAGACATTGAATTTCATTTATAATACTTTCTGCTCTCCATGCCCTAGCTCTTGTCCTCATTTAAGCCCTATGAATGTCATTGTGTTCGCCTGTATTAAACCTTTTGAGTGCCAAATATGTGTTCAAAATATTTCTTTACGCTTGGGTATGCCTCCTGGCTTTCAAAGTGTTAAAGGCATATGCTTTGTCTGTAAATAGTGGGGCGGTTTTTTGTTTGTTTTTTCCCCTTCTCCTTTTTCATTTTACAAAAACTGCAGATTTCAATAGAAATTGGCACATTTATAAATTATCCTCGTGATACCTTCCTGCCTGTCAATCACACCAGCCTTGTTACTTCCTAGTTTGTTAGCGAAGTGTAGCTAAACTCAACAAGCAGCAGTTACCCAGAGCACCTGTCTTGCAAATACTTCCAAAGGAACTGCATTGGGAGGTCTGTGATTGGACAGCCACAGAAAGTCTGGGCGTGGTTAGAAGGGGACGGATTACAAAGGCTGCTGATTTTGCAAGCAGTCTTTAGATAAATCCCAATAAAAAAAATAAAAATACATAATTACTTTCCCTATTGGAGTGTTCCTGTAAACACAGATCATTACAACACATACATAACAAGTGTATAATTCTGAGGGCATATGTTTCAGTCTGTTACACAGTAAACTGATCTAGGTTAAAGTCCAACAAATGATAAAAATGCTGCAACATTTGGTGAATAGTAAGATTAGATTAATTTCTTCTGTCTTTGGCAGTGATTGTAGTAGCTTGTCCATACCCTTGATCCCAGTGGTAACCGTTCAGTACAAGATGAATGCTGGTTTTGAAGGTGCATGGACTGTGGAAGGTAACTAATGGCTGAGATCATATGAATGTGTCTACAGGGAGGAAAAAACACCATTAACTTAATAATGATTAACTTAACGCTCCACCAAAGTGGGACAATTATAACACAAATGACAAAACTCCACTAACAGTATTAGATTCTTCCCCCGTGCCCTCCAGTATGCCGGCTCTGTTTATGAAAGAAAGGGTACATTTGTTATATTCCTTTACAAAGGAATTTAAGATCAAAATAGCTGATCTGGAAAAATTCTCAAAGTCGGCTATGCTTTTTGTTTCGCTACTCTGTCCTTAAAGCGGCACTGTAGGGACTACTTTGTCTCAGTATTTTTCGCATGTCTGACACTGAGGGGGAGCTATCGCTGTCTAGAAGTGTCAATCTCCCAGCCTTCACCAGTGATGGCTGCAAAGAAGCAGAGATATTAGCAGTAGCTGTGGAGGATCTGGCAATCTTCTGTTGACCTAAACTCTGAACTCTCACACACGTGCAAGAGTATTGCAGTTACATCGGCTGAAGCGCCAGGGGTTGAAGAAGAGTATCCAGCAAAAAATGGCGGCACTCGTGATGGATAGGTTCAGATGAGTAAATCCCACCTTTCCTGGCCACCAGACCCCCCCCCCAGTGGTGCTGTCACTGTTGGGGGAAAGGGGGTCTTAAAATATGCAAAGTCCCCAGATATTGACAGTGCTGCTTTAAAATAGAAATTCACTTTGAATTCTCACTTTAGTGAATAGTCGATATCACAAAAACTTGACTTTTTATTTGTCTCTTGCTGGATTTCAGCCATTTATCCTGGAAATAGATGAGAAGGTGATTTAGTCATCATGTTCTCCTCTCATTGTGTATCCAATTGATAGCCTTTATTCTCTCTTCTTCTACAAATCACAGTCCGCTATCGCTTTCCAGGCTCAGTCTCATGAGGTTTTGGCCAAGGTACTCTTGTTATGAGTGACTGGTATTTCCATTTATTTTACTGGCCAATCTAAAATTTTCTTTCTATATAGGACCGTCTCATTCTAACATTTTAATATCCCCCCTTTAAATGTAACTTGCAATGCCCACCAACTCCTACAGAGAGAACTATAAACATATGATCCCTGATTGATTGAGAGGAGTTTATTCATTGCACATTGACTGCTTCACTCCTACAGCTCTGCTCTGTCAATCACCAAAGAATCTCCAAAGTAGTTGTAGGCCATTAACATCTGGGGTGGCCAGATCCCTGTTTGAACGCTGCAAACTAGAACAACATTCACTTCTAGTCACTTTGTTCAGTTCAATCATATATTGGAAAATTCCCCCTTCCCTCAAACCCCCCAAAATCTATCCCTACAACGAGCCTTGTCAAAATGCATAAATCAGTAGTACTTAGCCATGAGCACCGTTTCCACATGTGATTATCCATGGATCCCCACCAGCTTGAACCAGCAGATCCCTTAAATGGACACTATAGTCACCAGAACCACTGCAACTTAATGTAATGGTTTTGGTGTATACAGCATGTCCCTGCAGTCTTGGCACTGTAAACACTTCCTTCTCAGAGAAAAGGAAGTGTTTACATTGCTGCCTAGTACCGCCTCCAAGTGCAGTGAACAAAGATGGCCACTAGAAGTGCTTCCTAGTCCCTTGCTGCACAGTGTAAAGCACCTATGTTCACCGTCTCCATGCTCTGCACTCAATGTATCTCTATGAGGAGATGCTGATTGGCGCAGTGTGGCGTTTTGCTGCACATGCAGAATAGCCTCCCAATGCTTTTTCTATGGAAAGGCAATGGATTGGCTGAGATCATCAAGATTGGAGGCAGGGTTAGCTCCGGTGAGAACGGCATGGCGCTAGAGAAAAGGTGAGTTAAAAATATTATTTCTCCACAGAGAGGGGGTGGAGACCTTAAAAGGTAGTCCAACATTACAGTGTTAAGAATACAAGTTTGTATTCCTAAAACTCTAGTGTTTCTTTAAGACATGATTTATTGTTGAAGCACATTCTTCTCAAGGATAGTTGGAACTCCATGACCCCAGGAAGGTTCTAATGAATGTGATTTGCATAATGTAGATTAGTGCATTCTGTATTACAATTGAAGAATGGTTCAGAAGGTCAAAAATGATCCCTGGGAAGGATTGTGTGCCATGTGGATCACTACAGCCACAATCATGACATTCTTTAATTTGAGACACTCTTTATAACTGTAGTAAAAAACAAACAAAAAAAAACAGATCTCTCCATTTTAATCAAAACCCTGTTTAATTAAGTAAGGTACACTTACCCTGTAACTTTGGATTGAGATCTGTGGATAGGAGCGCCCTACTGAGTCATAGCCACCTGGCGACTTGAGCTTGCAAGCATTGGCAAGTCTCCGAAACACGTCAGTGTAACATGCCTATGAGACAAAAAAAAAATTGGAAGCAAGGGACATACGCTTGATTTTCAGCAATTTCTGAACAATTATATTGGCTATGCATGTATTGATTTTTTTTGTTTAGCAATACATTAATGCAAATAAACTATGAGACAAATATCCAAAACCCAGAGATGGCATTCTATACCCCTTATACACGCCTTACGTATTTTTATGTTACATGATACTTTTAGGTTAAAGGACCACTATAGTGCCAGGAAAACATACTCGTTTTCCTGGCACTATAGTGCCCTGAGGGTGCCCCCACCCTCAGGGTCCCCCTCCCGCCCGGCTCTGGAAGGGGGAAAGGTGTTTAAACTTACCTTTTTCCAGCGCTGGGCGGAGAGCTCTCCTTCTCCTCTCCGCCTCCGTTACGCCACGCCGGCTGAATGCGCACGCGCGGCAAGAGCTGCGCGCGCATTCAGCCCGTCGCATAGGAAAGTATTTACAATGCTTTCCTATGGACGCTTGCGTGCTCTCACTGTGAAAATCACAGTGAGAAGCACGCAAGCGCCTCTAGTGGCTGTCAATGAGACAGCCACTAGAGGATTAGGGGGAAGGCTTAACCCATTCATAATTATAGCAGTTTCTCCGAAACTGCTATAATTATGAAAAAATGGGTTAACCCTAGAAGGACCTGGCACCCAGACCACTTCATTAAGCTGAAGTGGTCTGGGTGCCTAGAGTGGTCCTTTAAGCTTGGTGCTAGAATAATAGTTAAGGTAGAGTGTGACATGCCAATGGTTAGTTTAAGGGTGCTGTAGATGTTTGTTTAGTGTTAGGGTTAGTGTAGCGTGCTAGGGTGAAGTAGGGGTTAATATGTAGTGTAATGTGTTAAGGTGGTTAAGGGGAGAACTTTACTACAGGGACATCATTGGAACATACATGTCCCAGCGCTGCCTAAGATAACTGAGTTAAAATCCCAGTGGCAACTATTTTAGCTGCCATCATTACAATGTCAGCATTTACTGCATGGGAATGTAACTCCCACTAATTATGGCAACAGTGTGTTGCTCTTATGTGTCCCATGTTCAGTTTGTGCCTTAAAAGAAATAGATGTACCTGAGTGCAGAAACTATATTATTTCCTTTACTATCATTATAAACATGTTTTGGCTATTTGAGCCAAAGTGACAACCCTCCTACTCTACAATATGTCCCCTCAGGGGGCAACTGATAAAATTAGGCCAAGTGAATGAAGCCACACTTTATTCCACTGGGTTTAGCATTCACAGGTTTCCAGATGCATTCTAATTCTCAGGGTTAGGAGGTTGCATAATTTAGGCCAAAATAGAAGATTTGGAAAAACTTTCAGACTCTTTCCTAATCACAGCACGACTATTTTTTGCCTAAATTTGGGGTTTTATTCACAAACATAAGTAAGTTAGCCCGTATTTTCCCCAATCCTTGCTATCCTTGTGCCAGATTCCATCCTTGTAATATATCCAATCCACTCATAGGACTTAAAAACATCCAACATAAATTCTTTGTTTTTAAGCAGATGTGCAAAAACTTACATCAATCCTTTTACAGGACTTTTATCAAGGTAATAGGGATTGAATTTTGATAGTGTGCTTAAAATAAAGCAGTTACTTTGTTTAATTTGAAGTCTTTTGAGTATGTTTAGTCATATTGGACAAATTATTTTCAATTACATTTTTTCCCACCCTTTCTTCCCATTCTGGTGCAGGCTCTGTATAACAGGTTCACGGGTGCCAATACTGGCTAGCTATCTCCTTGATTAAACAGCAATTTTTATATTTTCACTAAATATTTTTATACATATACTGGAGTCCCATCTACATCTGCTATTTTAGATACCATTCTAAGCAAGTTCATCCTATGGTAACATCATCCCTATTGAGTTTTACTGGGAAGGTGTACTTACTGGTTTACATTTTTATTGTAATTGGCGGTTTATGTTTGGTGTATAAGGTAAGCACTAATATACCTGTTGCACAACCCACGTAGTGTTTTTCTTTCACGCACTGAAGTGCCACAATAATTGTGAAGCACCTACACACTTTTGTTCTTTTACCCCATATGCTTTTATGCCTAGTCTGGCACTGAAAAGGATATTAGAGGAGTCCAGTGGTAGATGTCACATTAACAGCACCACACAAACAGCAATGGACACATTTTAGAGTAAAGCTCTAAAACAGTGATGTAAACCTATGGGCCACAAGTGGCCTCTCTGCTGGCACACGAGCCGGAGATTTTTCATGTTGCAGTTCTCTTGGGGGTGACTGCACTACCATAAGTCAGCATGAACGGCCATCTTAGGACAAAACAGCAGTGGTGCACTGTGTTCAAGAATACTGCTGTCTCTAATCTGCAATATAGTAAATAAAAATAATTTCTTGGTGGTCAGGTGGTGCCATCTGGTGCAGACCATATTAATCGCTCCCTTGTGGTTCCAGCGCTCCATGACGTAGTCAGCACGGTCAACGGGATTCCCACTTGCTTAATGAGTGGCAGGCCAGAAGGAGCAATTAATATGATCTGCACCAAAAGGGTCTGCAGACCATGCACTACAACACTTGGACCATTTTTAATCCCCATTAACCTCAAGGAAACCATTCATCCCCAATGGACCACCAGGAAAGTTAACCTGTTCCCTGCAAATAATAGATAAGCAGGAGAGGAGTAAACAATTTTCTATTTTATTAATGCAGTTAAACTAAAATAAAAACACACCACTCACATATCACACACACCCTGACTTATGCTTTTGAGTTTAATTGCAGTGTTGGAACTTTAGGATAAATAAGTTGGGTTCATTGACCAAGTAGCTAAATTGCAGTTTGGCCACTTAGGCTCAAAAAAGGTTTGCCATCACTGCATAGAAGAATACATGCAGAAATGCATTTTTGTTTTACCCTTGGGCAGCGATATCGAAATAATGGCACTGCATTGATTGGCAGTCACTGTTTTAGGATGAGTTTCCACTGAACTTACCAGCAGCCCCAGCACTATGATGGCTAGTAGAAATAAGATGCCCATGATGATGATGGCAACTGCGTAACCTGGGAACGTATTAACGGGTGCAATAGTTGGTGCACTTACTGCTGGTGCAACATCTAAAAAGGGAGGGAAAAAAATATTAAAAGTCTAAGTAATTATTTTCAAGATTGCGTCTTTTATAGGGATTCCTAAGCATCAAAACAACTTTAGCTTAATGAAGCAGTTTTGGTGTATTGATCATTCCAACCAGCGGTGCTCTCAGCCAATGAACTGGCCCGCCACTGCATCGTAGCTCTGGAGAGCTAATGGAAGCTCCCAGTTTCTATCTTTCCTGGTTGCAGAGAGGAGGCGACAGGTACAGCACGCTCTAATGCTTATGGTGTTGGAAGTGTTCCTTTTAAGTTACTTTAAAAATAACATGACCACTAGAAACTGTATATGTGAAATGTGGAACTGGTCACTTACAGACAGAGTTAGGATCCAACACTAGCCCATAGTTCTTTAGAGTGTCCGCATTATTAACTATCTGTACAGCAATAGCATCTGAAGACGTTGTTGATTGTGCAAAGGTCAGTTCTGTGTCAGAGATGACGGATCCTTCCCTGCATTGTAAAAATCATATAGTTTAGAACTAGCCAAGAGACGTCTTAATAAAAACTTTGGATGTTTTACATTGAACAGGTCACCTCTTAGCAAACTGCCTTCCCAATAAACCAATTCTATATTCTTAAAATTTGACATAAAAATGTGATTTAAATTTCTCCTGTTTATACGTTGATATTGACATTTAATTTTTTTTTACATCCGATTTTGCTATTTTAGGTAACATTTATTAAGCTGGTGGTCAAAGGGCCAAAATCAACTGCGTACACAATAACCTCCGTTGTAGCACTGAACAACAGAATTCCCATCACCCAGAGATCAGAAACTCCCTGACCTCTCCAACATTGATTACAAAAAATACTTACCTAAATGATGCTACTACAATTTGTTGAGGGTTGATATTTTGCAGGATTTGTCCAAACTAAAACAAAAGAGAAAAAAAAAGTGTGAGTTTATCAATATTGCTGGTTATCATATAAATAATATACACTGCTCAAAAAAATTAAGGGAACACAAAAATAACACATCCTAGATCTGAATGAATTAAATATACTTCTGAAATACTTTGTTCTTTACATAGTTGAATGTGCTGACAACAAAATCACACAAAAATAAAAAAATGGAAATCACATTTTTCAACACATAGAGGTCTGGATTTGGAGTCCCTCACAAAATTAAAGTGGAAAAACACACTACAGGCTGATCCAACTTTGATGTAATGTCCTTAAAACAAGTCAAAATGAGGCTCAGTAGTGTGTGTGGCCTCCATGTGCCTGTACGACCTCCCTACAACGCCTGTGCATGCTCCTGATGAGGTGGCGGATGGTCTCCTGAGGGATCTCCTCGCAGACCTGGACTAAAGCATCTGCCAACTCCTGGACAGTCTGTGGTGCAACGTGACGTTGGTGGATGGAGCGAGACATGATGTCCCAGATGTGCTCAATTGGATTCAGGTCTGGGGAATGGGCGGGCCAGTCCATAGCATCAATGCCTTCGTCGTGCAGGAACTGCTGACACACTCCTGCCACATGAGGTCTAGCATTGTCTTGCATTAGGAGAAACCCAGGGCCAGCCGCACCAGCATAAGGTCTCACGAGGGGTCTGAGGATCTCATCTCGGTACCTAATGGCAGTCAGGCTACCTCTGGCGAGCACATGGAGGGCTGTGTGGCCCTCCAAAGAAATGCCACCCCACACCATTACTGACCCACTGCCAAACCGGTCATGCTGGAGGATGTTGCAGGCAGCAGAACGTTCTCCACAGAGTCTCCAGACTCTGTCACGTATGTCACATGTGCTCAGTGTGAACCTGCTTTCATCTGTGAAGAGCACAGGGTGCCAGTGGCGAATTTGCCAGTCTTGGTGTTCTCTGGCAAATGCCAAATGTAAGCACAACCCCCACCTGTGGACGTCGGGCCCTCATACCACCCTCATGGAGTCTGTTTCTGACCATTTGAGCAGACACATGTACATTTGTGGCCTGCTGGAGGTCATTTTGCAGGGCTTTGGCAGTGCTCCTCCTGTTCCTCCTTGCACAAAGGCGGAGGTAGCGGACCTGCTGCTGGGTTGTTGCCCTCCCACGGCCTCCTCCACGTCTCCTGATGTACTGGCCTGTCTCCTGGTAGCGCCTCCATGCTCTGGACACTACGCTGACAGACACAGCTCGCATTGATGTGCCATCCTGGATGAGCTGCACTATCTGAGCCACTTGTGTGGGTTGTAGACTCCGTCTCATGCTACCACTAGAAAGAAAGCACCACCAGCATTCAAAAGTATAGGAACTGAGAAGTGGTGTGTGGTCACCACCTGCAGAACCATTCCTTTATTGGGGGTATCTTGCTAATTGCCTATAATTTCCACCTGTTGTCTATCCCATTTGCACAACAGCATGTGAAATTGATTGTCACTCAGCGTTGCTTCCTATGTGGACAGTTTGATTTCACAGAAGTGTGACTGACTTGGAATTACATTGTGTTGTTTAAGTGTGCCCTTGTTTTTTTGAGCAGTGTATATATCTATATTATATAAATCATATATATGTATATATATATAGATATATATATATATATTATATAAATATTGTTAAAACCCTAGTAGAGATGGCTTATAGAAACTTAAAATCTCTGCTTTCATTTAATCATAAATACATAAATAAATAATAACATGACATTAATCATTGAATTTGGACTTGTGAATAAATGACACGTGAAGGTCTGTTTTTGAGCAGTTAACCTCAAATTTGTCTTACAAATGCACGTAAATCATAGATGGCCTATTTTTCTGCCTAAATTCACTTTCCTATACCACATGCTGTACCACGAGGCAAGTCGTAAAATGTGTCGGAATGGCCATTTCAGTTACTTACTGCAGTTACAATGTTGCTCTCGAAAGTCTTGAACTCGGTACTGCTTCTTGTTTTCAGGTTCGCAGTGTACACTTCGTTAGTGAATCTTGGAGAAAATGTGAATACTTGCAAAGATGGTTTTGCGCCTGAAATTAAAGAAAAAAAAAAAATATATATATATAAAAAAATATATTTGTCTCCACACTGATAAAGTTGCAATATATAGGTTTTATAATTATAAAGCAAATTAAAAAAAATATATGAATGTTTGTCTAAAACTGGGTTTTTCAAGTCATCATAACTCAAGATTAATTTTTAGAGGTTAATATTCTGTACTTTCTGAAATATTTGCTTATTTCCATTGAGGACTTTTGCAAATTGACTGCAACAAACATTCCTCTAATACCATTTACTTTTGCACAGTGTGTGTGTGTGTGATATCCAGATTGATGGAGAATCATCTCTATTGGAATTCTCACTCAAGAGAAAAATTCTCAATTCTGCATTTACTTACCATTAACATTCAGAGATGCTTTGCGGATCAGGCTGGTAAAACTTGAGTTCGCTAGGAGCAACTTCACTGTGTTCGTATTGTCAGCTGAGATTGTGGAGTTGACGTTATACTGAATCAAAGCGGCTGCGGAGCCTGCATTCTCACTGAAAGATGATAGGAAAAGGAAGTGAGTTCAGCGCGGATATAGGGCTTTAGACAAACTGAGAAAATTGAGGGTATCTAATAACATGCTATCTATATGTTAACATTTTAAATTGAGAGTTTCTTCAGTATTCACGTAGAACCCTGCAGCATGTATTTGCGCTCTGGAAGTTAGATGTTGTTACCGATTTTGTGTACTGGTTTGTATATATACTCTGGTAATTTTAGGCAGTATTACTTATTTTAATTCCGCAATGTGTACAGGAGAAGGGACATTCTCCATAGGGATGCACTTCATTAGCCATTGATCATTTATAGTTTACTTGAATTTCAACTCAAGGACATCATGAGACCTATACGGACCCTTCTAAAGTAAACATGGGATGATGGATGCTGGAATCTAAAACCTCCTGAACCACAGGCCCATATAATCCCTCTCCTAATTTTAGGCACTCTACTCCCCTGTCACCCTTGGCCAGTGCTCCTGATGAGGAGGTAGTTGTTGTCGGCTCTGAGACTTTGAGAAAGAAACTAACATTCTAAAAAGCTCAGTATACTGTTTTGTGCTATTTGTACATCTATCTTTCTGCACCAAAGGATGTACGATACCTGCACTAGGATATTTTAATGCGTGCATGCCAATTTCTCTCAATTACGTCACCAGGCCACATGAGAGAGAATAGAGCACTAGGCTAAAAGTATCAAATTCTAGATTAAAGTTAAGAGTGGAGGTGAAAGTGGTGATTTATTGTAATAGGGTGATAACAGAAAATGAAGTAGATTAGGACATATAGAAGTCAATTCTAGAAAATGGAGACTGAAATATGGCGGATTAGTTGAGTTTGTGAGAGGTAAGTAACTATCTCAGAGGAGTGAAAGGTTAAGTGTAGGATGAAATGCGGTAAGTGAGGTGTAATGTCAGGAATGTTGGACTTTTGCATATTAGGGGTGAACTATGGTATGGTTGTCCAGAGCCAAGCTTGTCAGATAAGTACTGCTGGTTGGACTGATATTTAGATGGGGAATCTAGACTTGCATGGTGAGAAATTTCAGTTTGGCTCAGCAGAATTTCAGAAAACTGATTTATAAAAACAGATCAGATGAAGCAACAGGGCGTGAAAATGAGCCAATTTGTGTACTGCAAAAAAAATAAAAGAAAACAGGGCCAGCAGTTAAAAAAAATCTCTATTTAAATATTATATATGCATTAAATATAAATATAAATCTGTATTTCTAATTATAAATATAGATTTTTTACTACTGATCCTTTTTTGCTCACTTCTAACTTAATCTGTAAATAAAATTAACATTTATTGACTGTCCCCTAGCTAATCATCTTTTTCCAATCATTCATCTTTTTTTTTTTTTTTTACACCACAGGCAGAATTCAGAATCATGAATCAAATTGACAATGCTTGGCCATTGCACATTTCTGTTGCTTTGTGATTCAGGCTACATTTTGGCATGGTAGACAGCCACTAGAGATGGAGTTAACCCTGGCAGGTAATTATTGCAGTTTATCAAAACCACTACAGGGTTAAGGGACCTGGGAGTATGCACCCAGACCGCTTCAATGAGCCAAAGTGGTCTAGGTGCCTATAGTGTCCCTCTAACTCCTAAACAGGAGTGAAACGGTTT
The DNA here is from genome assembly GCA_933207985.1 of Pelobates cultripes. Lineage (NCBI taxonomy): Eukaryota > Metazoa > Chordata > Amphibia > Anura > Pelobatidae > Pelobates > Pelobates cultripes. The sequence continues at coordinate 48,629,897 of OW240914.1, forward strand.
CTGCATGATCTATGCACCAAAACTGATTAAGTTCAAATTGTTTTGGTGTTTAAAGTGTCCCAGTAATGAATTTGATAGGCTTTAGGCACAATAATATGCTAAATATTTTGCATGCTGAAATCTTTATAGATTCTCACAAAAAAAAAAATGTTTTGCAGAATGCTGCACCATAAGCCTTAGCCATTATGTGATGATGCTTTGAGTAGCAAGGTTACAAGCTACCTGCCTTAATGATGTGGAATGTAAACCTACTAACCCCCCTAAACCTAAGCCCCCCCCAAACCTCCCCTAAACCTGACCACAGTGGTGAACTTTTCAAAGTGACACATTTTCTCAAAAGGGTTTAACAATACTATGATGACATAAATGTCTTATAGAAACATAGAATGTGACGGCAGATAAGAACCATTCGGCCCATCTAGTCTGCCCAATTTTCTAAATACTTTCATTAGTCCCTGGCCTTATCTTATAGTTAGGATAGCCTTATGCTTATTAGAAGGTTATCTTTTTTTAATGGCAAAGATGTATATTAACTAGAAAGTTGGCGTACTAGAATGTGAATTTTAATAAATGCTGTATTTCAGATACATTGCAACAGATCTACCATATATCAATCACACAAAAAATGAGCACAGAGTGCTGACCAGGGTTAAATTAAGCCATACCTGAATGTCACTTTGGGGGTATTCTGGAGGGCATCAGAGTAACTCTGTTTGAGAATTGGTGTCACCTGCAAAAAGAAATGGAATGCAATCAAAGTTAAACACATACAGCAAACTGAACTTGCTGGTCTGTTGGAGGATAGTTATGTGTACGACGTCACTGTTGCTATCGATCATTTATCACATGAATGTTCTAATGGTGAGCCAGATGCTAAGTAATGGTAACCTGTGATTAACTAAGTAATGGTAACCTGTGATTAACTAAGTAATGGTAAACTGTGATTAACTAAGTTATGGTAAATACTCAAAAAGAAAGGAATGCACACCAACTGATACAATAGTATCTATCTATTTTATTGCAATACAAATCCAAATCATACATGCAAAAAATGCAACAATATAACAGTGACCAAATAGGCAAAAAAAAGGCTAAACCATATATTTACCAAATTTCACAAGCCTATATGGGCAGAAACACGAGTCACAAACAGTCCCCCAACGTTTCGGCTCCTCCTGGTAGCCTTTATCAAGGGTAGATAAAGGCTACCAGGAGGAGCCGAAACGTTGGGGGACTGTTTGTGACTCGTGTTTCTGCCCATATAGGCTTGTGAAATTTGGTAAATATATGGTTTAGCCTTTTTTTTTGCCTATTTGGTCACTGTTATATTGTTGCATTTTTTGCATGTATGATTTGGATTTGGATTGCAATAAAATAGATAGATACTATTGTATCAGTTGGTGTGCATTCCTTTCTTTTTGAGTATTTAGTTTATTGGTATTGGAGGGAGTACCTTGTTGGAATAGCACCCTTAATTGTGGTGGTAATTATACTAAGTGTCTCTCCACATGTTACATTTTGTATAACTAAGTTATGGTAACCAGTGATTAACTGAGTTGGCTTTTAACAGGGTGAAAGTCTTCTTTGAAATGTTGGCAATCATGAAATCCATATTATAAATGTAGGAATTCTGTAATTGACTGCTGAATTAATATATAGTAAACAGGCATAGGCAACCTTCGGCAATGCAGATGGTTTGGACTACACCTCCCATGATGCTTTGCCTGCATTGTGGGTGCAAGAGTGAAGGTTGCCTACCCCTGCAGTAAAACAACACATACTTTCCCTTTAAACTGTCCCACACTGTACGCGTCCGCTAAATCTATTTTCTATGATTGCTCAACAGTGACGTATAAAGATCAGGCTTTTTACTTTGTGAAATACATTTCCATAGATTCCGTTTATATCTTTTACTTAGTTTTAACCCACATTTTAAGATAACATTCCCACTTGCAATTTAAAGGGACACTATAGGCACCCAGGCCACTTCATCTCATTAAAGTGGTCTGGATGCAGTTTCCTTGTCCCCTTAAAGGAACACTTCTTTGTCCGAATGGAAAACAAACCCCAACATCATTATTTAGTAGATCTACCCCAATGAATATATGCATACATTTTTCATACATGTATTCATTGGGTTATATCTTAAAAGAGCTTGCAAATGCTGCAGATCTCATGAACTGCAGCCTTAGCAAACCCTCCTCTCTTTTACCAGAAGAGACTTCAGTCTCTTAACAGGGAAATAACCATTCAGAAGCTTCTGAAATGGTGCACACATGCATGCCTACAGCGGCTCATGTGCATGCGCACATGTCGTCTGAGGTTCGCAGGAGCTGGTCTGTGCTCAGTGTGGGATGAGGCAGCCAGGCTCAAGAGCGTGCCTGCCACTTCCATTAGCTCATGGGAATTAACAGAAGGAGGCCGCAAGCCTCTATGGTCGTTTGATTGACTGCCAGGAGGGTGTTCCCTAGTTAATTTATAAACTGAGGTACAAATAGGAAGTGGAGTGGTCCTATGACCTTCCAATGTAAACCAGTTTTAGAGAAAATTTTCAATGTTTACATCGTCTGGCTAAGACTGACTCTAGTAGACAACCCTGGACGTACTCACTCTTTGCACCTTGGTGCTAGAATAAGGTAAATTGGGGAAAAAAAAGTTCCCCAGCACAGAGGGAGCCCGGCGCTGAATTAAGGTAAGTGGCTGAAGGGGTTTTAACCCATTCAGCCCAGTGGGAGAGGGGCCCTGAGGTTGGGGGGGACCTAATGACCCTATAGTGCCAGGAAAACGAGTTTGTTTTCCTGACACTATAGTGCTCCTTTAAGCGATGTTTCTGCTTTTACTTGTTCGATTTCATGCTGGTTCGGGCAGCGCCCTCTTCACATACTGTTACTGTATTTTGTCAGAATTAATAGTTTGTCTTGTTTTACCTATTGTACAGCACTGTGGAATATGTTGGCGCTATTTAAAGAATTGGTATTGTAACTTGCTTGTAAAAGAAAGATATATACTTATACTTCGAAATTTGTCAAAGAAGACCACACAAAGTTACGGCATTAAAGTCCGTGTTTTCTAGAGCCTTGCTAACCTGTCTCTGTGTACTGATGTTGGTAAATATTATTGCATTTTCTTTCCTGAGACTGTAGCGCATTGTAGCAATACTCACCAAGTTTTTAATGGTGTTTTGTAGACTTATAGTATCAGGTGAGGTAAGATTTGAGAGGGAAGAAATGTAGTACTGTATCAGAGTGAACTGCACTGTCACATTCACTGACAAAGAAAAAAAGTATTTATCTTAATTAGGGAAAGATGTAGAATATAAGACAGCACAGCATACTTAATTGTAGACTTTGATTGTGTATGTTTTCAAATAAATTGCAATTTGCTTAGGATATAGCCGCTAACAGAGTTGGTTACTAAAGTGAAAAATCACAATGAATTAAAAAATATGGGTTTTTAATTTTTTTAAAAACTTATTTACTTCATTTATAAACACCAATATTTTGGGGTATTATTTTCCAACAAAAATATCCCGCAAGCCACACTGAATCTCTGCGTATTGACTCACCTTGAGAAGATAATGTTAAAGGGTCCAAAGTGAGACCATTGTTTGTGAACACTGCTCCACTGGCTACTGTTTTAGCTACAACCGTAGTTATATTCACACTACTTTGGAAGTAAAGATCCACAGAGGCCAAAACATCACTGAGCCATAACCTGTGGGTAATGAATAAAGTTATATAAAGTTACATGTTGCTGTGTTTTCACTACACAGAGAAGCTGCCAGTATATATAATAGAATTGGTCTAACTTAGCGTCAGGTGACCTCCTGCACTCCAAATGTTGTAGACTACACCTCCCATGATGCTTTACCAGCATTATGGCTATAACAGCATTGTGGGAGATGTAGTCCGAAACATCTGGAGTGCCGAAGGTTGCCTACTCCTGGCTCTAGCTCATTGTCCTGACAGAATTGTTAAAACTCAGCTCCCATCAAGAGTCCCCTTGCGCCGTCTCTCAGTTTATATCAAACCATCTAAAAATGTTTCATATCGTGGATCTTTCCAGAGGCCCACTCTATCTTGGGGATATTGATAATGCAGAATTAAAGAGTTACTCCAGGCACCATGACCAATTCAATGATTTGAAATGGTGATGGTGTTTGGAGTCTATATGTGTGTCAGTGTTTTGCTATGAAAAGCTGCACCTATGAAGTTTAACCCCTTTGCTGCCGGATGTGTGACTCTACCTCTAACAGCATCACTGGGAAATCATTAGCCAGCATAGGTGTGTGCATATTTCTATGCACATAATGTCATTCATTGGACGAGAGCGATCAGCTGACACTTAGCTAATGAATGGCGAACTGGACCAGCATCTAGCATCTGTAACTCTGCAAAAGCTGGATGTGGTTTGACCGCCATCATTGGACCGTCAGAGCCCAGCGGTACCAGGTAAAAGGGGGGAGAACGGTTTTAAAACAGTTTGCCCCATAACTGGGGAATATTGCCAAGGTACTCCACTATAGTAGACAGTAGTGGTTATGGTGTTTGGAGTAAACCTTTAACACTTCTGCATTATACATGTCAATGGACAACAATGATTGGCTGAGAGCTTGGGACTAAACCACCCCTAGAGCTGTCAACCAATCAATTTTGTCCAGTTGGACGGACATAACATTGATAATGATATATATCATTATATAATTTTTATATATATATATATATATATATATATATATATAATTAGAATAATTTGCACTGTTTTAATAAAGAAATGATTCTTGTGAATTAAATTAATAAGATACATACCTATAGCTGGTTACAACGGGCTCCACTAAATCACTGCCAAATATGTCCTTGAACTATGAGAGAAGAAAACTTTATAAGCATTTAAAGGACAGAACTTATTCTACAAGTCATCTCACTTGCATTTCTAGATCCTGGCTAACGCAATATATTCATTTAACAGATTAGAGCCATAGAAAGAGATTTTGAAATGCTGGTAATTTGCTCCAGAAGAAACTGTAATCTATATATTATTAATAATATTATAGCTAACCTACTGTATAATATATTTCAATGACCGTTACTTTATAACACCTTCATGGCAGTTGACTTGTGAGAACTGCCAACGTATTTAAAGGGACACTATAGTCACCAGAAGAACTACAGCTTAATGTAGTTGTTCTGGTGAGTATAATAGCTCCATTCAGGCATTTTCCTGTAAACACTGCCTTTTCAGAGAAAAGACAGTGTTTACTTTGCCCCCAGAGACACCTCCAAGTGGCCACTCCTCAGATGGAGACGTTGAATTTTCCTGAATTGATTCAATGCATCTCTGAGGAGGTCCTGATTGGCCAAAATGGCAATTGGCCCCGCCCCATGTCGACTTTAGTTTATAACTTAGAAACATAGAATGTGATGGCAGATAAGAACCATTTGGCCTATCTAGTCTGCCCAATTTTCTAAATACTAATTAGTCCCTGGCCTTATCTTAACTCTAAGATAGCCTTATGCCTATCCCACGAATGCTTAAACTCCCTCAAAGTGTGTTACGTATTCCGAACATAAAAATGTGATTAATAGCATTTACTGTTCTGACAGGAAAAGTTGCGCCGAGCAAAATTACTGTCCTGACAGGAAAAGTTGTGCCGAGCAGCAATCAATCCACAGGAGGGTTTGTGCTGAGCAGCAATCATACAAATAGTAACCTGGTAACTGCCTTTGGGTTCAAAGGCCGGTTACAACCAATCGGATCCACAGGCGAGGTATTTAGGCCCAGTTCTCCTCTTGCTCAGTGCCCTGTCGTGGTTTCCCTTGTGGTTGTCCGAGAGCGCGTTCTTGATTCTGTTTTTTCTGGTTATTTGATTTTGTCTTTGAGTTTTACTTCCCCGTTTTCTGGCATCTCTGACCCTTGGCTTTTGCTTACCGTTGTGTCTCTTTCTGTATCCCTTGACCTCGGCTATTCCTGACTATTCTTTGGTACGTTAGTCTGGCCATTTTAAGGTCCGGTATACGTTACCTATCAGTCCTCTGTGTTACACAATTCTACGTGCTGGATCATACTGTAATCCTGATACAGTGTTAACTTCTACCACTTCAGCTGTAGGGCTATTCCATGCATTCACTACCCTCTCAGTAAAGTAATACTTCCTGATATTATTTTTAAACCTTTGCCCCTCTAATTTAAGACTATGTCCTCTTGTTGTGGTTGTAGTTCTCCTTCTTTTAAATATCTTCTCCTCCTTTACTGTATTGATTCCCTTTATGTATTTAAATGTTTCTATCATATCCCCCATGTCTCGTCTTTACTCCAAGCTATACATGTTAAGATCCTTTAACCTTTCCTTATAAGTTGTATCCTGCAATCCATGAACCTGCCCTTGGGTTTTTACATCCAAGGTGCATTATCGTGCACTTATCGACATTAAATGTCAGTTGCCACAGCTTTGACCATTTTCCAAATTTTTCTAAATCATTTGCCTTTTGGCTTATCCCTCCTGGAACATCAACCCTGTTGCAAATTTTAGTATCAGCAAAAAGACATACCTTACCACCAAGACCTTCTGCAATATCACTAATAAAAATATTAAAGAGAATGGGTCCAACTACAGATCCCTGAGGTACCCCACTGGTAACTAGACCTTGCTTTGAATATACTCTGTTGACTACAACCCTCTGTTGCCTGTCATTTAGCCACTGCCTAAACCCACTCAACAATATTGGAATCCAAACTTAAAGATTGCAGTTTATTGATGACTCTGATGAGCCTTCTGTGTGGAACAGTGTCAAAAGTCTTATTGAAATCTAGGTAAGCAATGTCTACTGCACCACCCTGATCTATTATTTTAGTTACCCAATCAAAAAAATAAATTAGATTAGTTTGGCATGATCTCCCTGAAGTAAACCCATGTTGTCTCAGATCTTGAAATCCATGTGATTTTAGATGTTCAACAATTCTATCCTTCCACATGGTTTCCATCACTTTCCCCACTACTGAGGTTAGGCTTACTGGCCTATAGTTGCCCGACCCCTCCCTACTACCTTTCTTGTAAATGGCTACAACACACGCTAATTTCCAATCTTCTGGGACTATTCCTGTTAACAATGACTGGTTAAATAAATCCGTTAATGGTTTTGCTAGTACACCACTAAGTTCTTTTAATAACTTTGGGTGTATTGCATCAGGCCCCATCAACTTATTTGTCTTTACTTTTGACAGTTGAAATAGAACCTCTTCCTCTGTAAACTCACATGTATCAAATTACTCATTTGTCCTTTTTCCTAACTGAGGCCCCTTTCTAGTCTAGCTGACAACTACAACTCTTGCGTCGGGACCGGGAATTTGATCAGCTCCCTCTGTTTGCATGCTCTTTCTGTGTATCATAACTGGTAGAAAATGACTCCCTTTATTCCGTAGGTACCAGCCAACACCTGTAGTAGTGTTTACTGTAGTATCACTATCTTCCACAGCGCAACTGATATTATTTTAATACTTTAAAGGGACTCTCCAGTGCCAGGAAAACAATCTGTTTTCCTGGAACTGCAGGTCCCCTCTCCCTCCCACTTCCCATCCCAGGTTGCTGAAGGTCAAAACCCCTTCAGTGACTTCTTGGTCCACCCACACTCCTCCCCATCACCACGTCAGCCGGCGGGGGAAACTGATCACGCCGGCCGGCGGGGGAGACCAAATGCGCATGCGACCTCCCCGTAGAAAAGCATTAAAAATGCTTTACTATGGGGATTTTAGCAACACTGGAGGTCCTCACATAGTGTGAGGACGTTCAGCGACGCTATAGCACAGAAAATCTGTGCTATAATTCCGGAAGTGCCCTCTAGTGGCTGGCTAGTAGACAGCCACTAGAGGAGGAGTTAACCCTGCAAGGTAATTATTGCAATTTATAGAAACTGCAATAATTACAGTTGCAGGGTTAAGGGTAGTGGGAGTTGGCACCCAGACCACTCCAATGGGCAGAAGTGGTCTGGGTGCCTGGAGTGTCCCTTTAAATTATTATCCTACTGTTGTAAAATGGAGTGTCCCATATTTCAACTATAGAGATATTTTTACATTTAAAGAATATGTATCCAACATACAATATAGGTTTCTATCAAAAAAGGTGAAAGGAACAAATGTGTATTCCTGACCCTATAGTATTAACAACACTATTTAGCTTCCTTGCCCCTCTTAAAAAGGTACAAAACATACCTTTATTCTAGCGCCGTCTGAGTGACTGCCACTGGAGGTGTCCCTAGGGAGCAATGTAAACACTGCCTTTTCTCTGCAAAAAGCCTGCAGGGACTGACTATATTAAGCTGTAGTTGTTGTGACTAGAGTGTCCCTTAAAGGACCCCTGGATGAGCCTGACAGCTGATGAGATTGGAAGCGAATAACGAACACTGTTATGATAGCTCATTGAAGGAAACAGAAATGCACATAGCAGATTAAATTTAAATATAGTACTATTTGGTAAAATTCAGTCATCTACTTTTATTATGCTTACCGATTTCTGTATAAGTTTGGAAAGATTCTGGAACCCGGTACTGTTTCTACTAGTGAGGTCGGATGTTTGAGCCACGTTGAGAAATCCAGGTTCAATGGTTATAGTATTGAAAGTCAAAGTGCTCCCTATTAAAATGTATAATCCAGTTAGAGTAACATGCTTCACTGTGGTGAGAGCAAAACACTGTGACATTCAAAATATCTCACCTTGGATGGTTAGACTGGCTGGTATAATGGAAATATTTCCTCTAGATGATAAAGTTGTAGTCAGAGCATCAGTGTTATTCAATAGCTGGAGGGTGTTAACAGCAAAGTATGCAGTAAAATTGGTCCAGCCATTAGAATTCCTGAAATGATGCAAAATAAAACGTAAAAATGTATTTACTCTCTATTTTACAGACAGTGTTCTCAAGAATTCATTATTGCCAGCCCTAGACCAGCGGAGCCTGAAAGGTATATTCCCGAATTTTCTTAAATTACAGCTTCCATGATACTTCCATTCTAAAGGCATCACTAAGAAATGCAGAGCATCATGGGAGCTGTACAGGGAGTGCAGAATTATTAGGCAAGTTGTATTTTTGAGGATTAATTTTATTATTGAACAACAACCATGTTCTCAATGAACCCAAAAAACTCATTAATATCAAAGCTGAATATTTTTGGAAGTAGTTTTTAGTTTGTTTTTAGTTTTAGCTATGTTAGGGGGATATCTGTGTGTGCAGGTGACTATTACTGTGCATAATTATTAGGCAACTTAACAAAAAACAAATATATACCCATTTCAATTATTTATTATTACCAGTGAAACCAATATAACATCTCAACATTCACAAATATACATTTCTGACATTCAAAAACAAAACAAAAACAAATCAGTGACCAATATAGCCACCTTTCTTTGCAAGGACACTCAAAAGCCTGCCATCCATGGATTCTGTCAGTGTTTTGATCTGTTCACCATCAACATTGCGTGCAGCAGCAACCACAGCCTCCCAGACACTGTTCAGAGAGGTGTACTGTTTTCCCTCCTTGTAAATCTCACATTTGATGATGGACCACAGGTTCTCAATGGGGTTCAGATCAGGTGAACAAGGAGGCCATGTCATTAGATTTTCTTCTTTTATACCCTTTCTTGCCAGCCACGCTGTGGAGTACTTGGACGCGTGTGATGGAGCATTGTCCTGCATGAAAATCATGTTTTTCTTGAAGGATGCAGACTTCTTCCTGTACCACTGCTTGAAGAAGGTGTCTTCCAGGAACTGGCAGTAGGACTGGGAGTTGAGCTTGACTCCATCCTCAACCCGAAAAGGCCCCACAAGCTCATCTTTGATGATACCAGCCCAAACCAGTACTCCACCTCCACCTTGCTGGCGTCTGAGTCGGACTGGAGCTCTCTGCCCTTTACCAATCCAGCCACGGGCCCATCCATCTGGCCCATCAAGACTCACTCTCATTTCATCAGTCCATAAAACCTTAGAAAAATCAGTCTTGAGATATTTCTTGGCCCAGTCTTGACGTTTCAGCTTGTGTGTCTTGTTCAGTGGTGGTCGTCTTTCAGCCTTTCTTACCTTGGCCATGTCTCTGAGTATTGCACACCTTGTGCTTTTGGGCACTCCAGTGATGTTGCAGCTCTGAAATATGGCCAAACTGGTGGCAAGTGGCATCGTGGCAGCTGCACGCTTGACTTTTCTCAGTTCATGGGCAGTTATTTTGCGCCTTGGTTTTTCCACACGCTTCTTGCGACCCTGTTGACTATTTTGAATGAAACGCTTGATTGTTCGATGATCACGCTTCAGAAGCTTTGCAATTTTAAGAGTGCTGCATCCCTCTGCAAGATATCTCACTATTTTTGACTTTTCTGAGCCTGTCAAGTCCTTCTTTTGACCCATTTTGCCAAAGGAAAGGAAGTTGCCTAATAATTATGCACACCTGATATAGGGTGTTGATGTCATTAGACCACACCCCTTCTCATTACAGAGATGCACATCACCTAATATGCTTAATTGGTAGTAGGCTTTCGAGCCTATACAGCTTGGAGTAAGACAACATGCATAAAGAGGATGATGTGGTCAAAATACTCATTTGCCTAATAATTCTTCACTCCCTGTAGTTCTATAACATCTGGAGATCTACCTTTAGGGTACCCCTTACCTGGACCTACTTCTTCCTGTATTTACATAACTTTTCAAAAGATATGATACTGATATACATTATTATTATTTATAAAGCACCAAACAATTCCACAGCGTTGTACAACAGGTGGACAAACAAGACATGCGACATACATATGTTGTATGTCTGTGTTTCAACTTTCAAGTTTTGTATTCCTATGTATTCTGCTAACATTTTGGGCAATGCAAATCCCTAAAAGATCAGCAGAATTAAAGAATTGTACATGTAGGCACACTATCCCCTACAATGACAATCCAAGTAAAAGAGCAATTGGTGACAAGATGGCAAACCCTGTATCAAGCACTCCCCCAAATCTTGGGTAACACAAGGTAAGGGGTTATACTTTGTAATATAGCTAAATAATATGAACAATAATTGTAGCATCTCTTCACAAGAGCTCAAAGTATAGATTCCTTACAAGTAAAATCAAATTTGGGATCCTAGTTTTCAAATATCCAATTAATTTGCAAACACTTTAATTGTAAACTTGTTTTTGATGTATCTGTAGTACAGTGCTGCAGACTATGTTGGAGCTATATAAATCAATGTAATTGTAATTCTATCTTAATTACAAAACCAGTAAACATGCTAATCAGTTACAGCCAGTGGTTAATGGCTAGAGTTGCATAAAGGAAGGAATTTAACTCCTAAATGGCAGAGAATTTAGCATGTGACAATACTGGAGATATTCTTTTAATAAAGTGTTTTTGTACTTTTGAAGCAACTGTAGCAGGTAATGTTTCACATTGTATCAGCACTTAAGTAAAAAGGTAAATGCCAATGGTATATTTTAGGGTTATATTTAATATTATCATACACTTGTACAGCTCAGTTGTCTGCAGCCCTCCACGTACGATTTAACCCTTATGGGTTAAAGGACATTTTTGATTCAAAGTCAATGGGGACATTGTTTTACAGGGACACTGTGGGCACTCAGACCACCTTATCTCAGTGACAGAGACAGGGTGCAGAGCCCCTGGCGTTTTACTCCCGCAAAGTAAAACGTTGCTGTTCTAGGGATATGGCAATGTTTCCATTACAAGGCTTAAACTGTTACACTGACAGTCACAAGATGGTGCTTCCTCTGTGAGAAGCAAGTTAGACTCACTTCTCGACACTAACAGAAGCACTGTATTGGACAAAAAGTAGAAAAAGGTGTTGGAGAGGGCGGCTGCACAGACTTAACCTCTGTGCTAGAAAAAAGGTAACTAACAGATATCTATATATTTACTTATAAACATGTTTTCCAGTATAGATTTTGGACAGGACATTGTCTTTCTAGTTTTCAGACCAGTGAAATATTGGTGTTTTTACAATGCAGACATTACAGGGTTGACATCTTTTAACTAATATAACTTGAATATGTATCACTTACTCGGTTAGAAATATGGTGGAGACGGTTGTACCATTGAGAAGGTTTAGTAAAATTGGCTGCACCTGGAGAAACAACAATAATAGTAGATAATTTTCTAAATATTGTTACTTCATATGAAACATACGCATTGATACTATATAATAACTGTAATGCTTATTTATTGAGTGCTAACAGGATACGTGTGGTAACATAACCAGTTGTCAGATTGAAAGTCATGAGGTGTAATAAGGTTAATTTCTAAAACTGCCAAGTTTTACTGGAAAATGCACTTTTTGTAAAATGAATAAAAGAGGACACATTCTTCACACACCAAGCTTTACAGCAAGCTAAAGTCCTTCAGGGGTCCAGAGAGTGTCACTTTAAACACATTTTCAAAATGTTTACAAAAAAAAAACATGTTTGTGTCTTTTGACAGAGCCCTTGGCAGGTAAGATATGTGTATATTCTGTGTGAAGCATTCCAGCCAGTCAGGTTGATGGAGGCATTAATCATCCCTCTTTGAGACCAACTGATAGAAATCACAGTTTTACTCTGCTATTTTTCGGAGGGAGAGCCTCTAATGCTGGGGTGCCCAAAAGGTAGACCCCCAGATATGATAAAACTACAACTCCCAAAATGCTTCACATGCCTTTACATACATTTGGAATGACAAAGCATCATGGAAGCTGTAGTCTTAAAACATCTGGGGATCTACATTTTTAATGCCCCTGCTCTAGTGGATGTCAAAGTGTCAAACACTGGAGGCATTTAAACCCTGGAATGTAAATATTGTAAGCAATTGTTTATTGTTGTACAGTGTGGCACTGAGCAAATTCATGAGCTGGTACCTGAAGCTATTTCACGATATCCGAGACTAATTTATTTTAGTTTAAAGATGATTCGTTTTGGCAGTTCAGTTAATTTGAGAGTTTATTTTTTTTCATACTTGAAAAGCAATTGGCAATATATCAGCTAAAATTGTCAAGCTATGACTGTAGCTAAATTAGAGTTTTCTCTAAAAATAAAATACTGTAATTCACTACAATTGGTGTTTAGTGAAAAAGAACCCAAAGTCTCTAAATCAGTCAGAGTAGGAAATTCATTCCGTTAGGAATTCCTTTCAGAGAATGTCTGTGGAGCTTCTAATAAGCCATGTTTTGATTGGTTGTTACCAGGTGTTATACTTTGATACTGAAACATAACATACCCATGCCACAATCTGAGTCTTCAGGTCCCCTGTTTCTGACGCGTTAAATGGTCTTACAAGAACACAGCTGACACTTACATTGAGAGGAGACAAATTACTTATATTGACATCTGTGGGCATAAAAAAAAACATAACATTTGTAATAAACAAATGGACAATATTGCGCGTACATACACATATCATTTAAGGATATCTTTAAAGGTGTACTTCAATAAAAAAAAATCAGTGTAAAAAACAAAAAAATCATGTTACCCCTGGTCAAAGTTTAAAAATGTAAATAAAATAGAAAGCTAAAACTTACCTGTGTTCCGTTAATGAGGCCAAATTCTTCCCTCTGCCTAACCCTCTTCCTCTGATGTCACTAGCTGCAGGGGGAGGGATATAGAGGGAGGAGGGGCTTAGGCCAGGATATGGGCGGCATGGAGAGGGGACTGTGCCTCCATTTTACCCCGGTCTTCAGCATGCTGTGCGTACTGACAACTGATGTCTACTATGCGCACAACTGACATTAACCAGCCAGGACTCTTGTTCCAGGCTGGAAAATGACACTGCCAGAGGTGAGGTTACCCCTTCAGCAGTGAAGGGGTTAAATTCTGCATTTGGAGGGCTTCATAGCAAAACTCCAGGCACCATGACCACTTCAAAACACAAAACCCTAAATGAGGGGCTCGAAGTAACATAACCACTACAGGTTATGGACACCATTAAATGCTTTTTTTTCAGTGTAAATTCTCCATTACCAATGTAGGGTTCTCTGGGTGAGAACTGCTTTTTTTTGTAAAATCATACCCGAATTGTTGGACAAAAAATAAATAAAACCCTCACAGGGATGTAACCCATTCATGTTGCATATACTGTCCCCTTTAGAGTACCTCTTAAAAAGGCAAAACCATCAAAAATGTATCCAGTCCGTCCTGTGCTGAGCACATAGGAGTAGAACCTGTTTATGCGCTATATAAGTCAATAGATATTTATACCACATGATCTATGCCCATGCTAGAAACTTGCCAGAACATTGAACTCTGGGGTAGGACATTGTTATATCCTTATTTGGTCATGAAACACAGTGGTTGTGGTTTAGCCAGGGGATATCACGCTTACCTTTAGAAGTGATGCTGGTTTGGTCTAGTTGAAAAGTCCCAAGAGATGTATTACTTGGTAGGCTACTGACCAAAGCACGCACTGTGTTATCTGGAGTGGGTGCTGATTCGGATGTGACGTTAAATTGAAGCTCAGAGGTAACAATCACTGAGCCTTTACTATGAGAAAAAAGTTACAAGAGGTTATTAATGAGCAGACATTTAAACATAAATGGGTTATGTAATATATTTTACTATCAGTCTTCATTGTGTTGGCCAACAGGTAGACCCAGACTCCCAGCATTTGTTCTTGGTGAGAGGAGGTCTAAACAAAAATATCTCATTATCTGCTGTGGGTTCCTTAAAAAAAATAAAATCAGAGACTGGATGCATCATATATTGAAGATTTTAAAGAGGAAATGCCCATCTTTCAAGAGGAAGTTTGGGCTTTTTGAGACACCACATCAAAGATTCACCCAGGTATTAATATAGGGTCAATGCTCTTTATTAATATAATATTGTAACAGCACATAGTTATAGGCTCAGATAAAGGCTAAAATAAGTAACAATAATTGTTGTAACAGACATCATTAATATATACAAGATACATATCACATTGAGTGCACCAACCAAAAAATTTCTGAATTTCATCCATGAGTTATAAAAACTGCCCACTCTTTTTAAATTAATAATAAATTAACACTGACACAAATTGTTTGCTTAATAATTAATTCTATTTGTAAATATATGTATTCATTTGAGCTCTCCAAACTTTAGATCTTTCCTAAAAAGCAAATATGTCCCATCCCAACCTCTATGATCTTCTGCCTCTACATTGACCTCCTCTGGTCACATTTTCCCACTGACTCTCGCCAACAAGACGTCTCTATGTCTGAACTGTTGTTACGAAACTCTTCTATAGGGCTGCAGTGTTATTACTGTCACAAACAAGATGCTGCACTGTTCTTACGAAATTCCCTATCCAGCCCAAATAGCCTTTCCCCTTTACATAGTTACATAGCTGAAAAGAGACTTGCGTCCATCAAGTTCAGCCTTCCTCAGAAATGTTGTTGCTGTTGATCCAAAAGAAGGCTTTCTTTCGTCTTTTAAGAAAATGTAACCCTTTACCCCACTTCTTTAGGAAAGGAAAACAAATTGCGAGTGGGCATTTTCTTTGACTTATCTTGAATTTGTTTTCACTAATTACAGTTTTTTCTACTCTATCTAAATATTTAAATGATGAATGCACCCACCAATCAATCATTAGTTTTAACAGACTGCAGTTAATCATTAGTTGTGTAAATCGACCCTCCCTGTAGAATGTAAACTTGTTTGAGTAGAATCCTCATAATCTCTTGATCATGTTTGACGGACAAATACTTTTCTGTATTCTTAACCATTGTAAAGTGCAATGAAAAAAGTTCATGCTTTATAACCATCAACTAAATTTTTTATTACTATTTTTTATCTTTATTTCTCATGTTTTCCCACCCGAAATGTATCGTATGTAGAAAGGCCATTAGGCCTGAATTTGTGGGAGGAGTAAGTCCCCTACTTAAACTCCCAGTCCCTACTCACCTCTGCCGGTTCAGTTGATTGTCTATCTTCATAGCAACCAGCACTTCCGGTCCGAGCTTCCCGTCAAACAGCTCCAGTCTCGTGCAGTAAGAGGTGTCCAGTGGAATCCTCCGTCCGTCCTGCAGCCCTGCCACCAGCCGTCCTGCAGCCCTGCCACCAGCCTTCTTCCTGGCCGCGGTACTTTGCTTCCGGTCACGAGACCGGCATGCTCACGTAAGCTTAGGAGGGAAATAGCGTTCGGCTATTTCCCTCCGTTCGGGCCTAAAAACGTAGGGGTAGGCTCCCTTTTGCTATCACATTATCTATTTTCGTATACTTACCTATTTGTGCATTTCTGCGTTTGCGCCACTAAACTAGACGAACGCTCGCTATACTTACGTTTCAGGGGGGCTTTCGCACGATCTAAACTGCCGAACTACGTACGTACGAACATAACTGTAAAGCTAATCTTTTCAATTCTGTTTTCCGTTTGATCATACGCACGAATCATGTACTTATTACCTCAGGCATTTTAAGTGAATTGTGTAAAACTGTTCACCCCTCGCTAACCTTCCTAATTCATGCTATTTCTATTCGCGCGGGAGTATACGAATGCACACTTTATATAACCTAAGCAGGTCCCCCGTTCGGCTAAAACTACCGATCCCCTTTCAGTATAATACAAACATTTCGTGCACACGAATTCATTTGATTACTCATACTGTCTGTTTGGTTATTTAACTGTTTGTACCACTGTCAGTAGGAGTTATTAAATACATGTAAAAAAACTACAACCATTTATCACCTAAACTGTGTTTTCCGGTTAACTATGTCTAATATATTAAAACCATAGCCACTGTATCTTAATAATCAGTTCTTTTTCTACACCCATGTGGTTAGTAATCTATGTTTTACGTTCCTTTATCTAATAAAATAAATTCCGCCTGACACCAAACAAAGGGCAGAATTCTATTAATTCCACAACAACCCTGTTCAAAAATACATATATTATTATTACACGATGATCTAGGGTAACACTGGTAAAACCCCTAATATTTTATTTTAATTTACTACATTTTCTCCTTAAAGTTACACAGTCATTAATCCTGCCCCTGTCACATTTTCTTTGGCTCCACAGATTGCCTCAGTTTCTCTTATTTCTGCTTAAAGTTAGCAAATTCAAGGTCTTGTATTTACAAACCCAGGTATAGTATTTACTCACCATGCTTTCAATCATGTCCATGCCTCTATACTGCATGCACTCTAAACTTATCACAGTGAAATCACAGTTAAATATTTAATGGATTTAATCCTTAGCTCCAGAATTCTTCTAGGCCTCCACCGGTTTCTACGAAGGAACACCAGTTACGCTCATCCCAGTACCCATATAACAAATCAAGATATATTTCTCTACTCATTACAGGACTTTTTCATACAAGACCTAACGCGGTCTCGATTCATTACGACTAACTCTTGGTCCTACGTCCTTTGTTTTAAAATTCTCTCCTTTTTTCTTAACCAGGAATACTGTCATACTGCCATCAGGCAAGAAATTACCAACCTACCTAACCCGGTACTCAGCCACACTACCAGGTACTTACATCCTTATTCGTTACGGCATTCACTACCTCAAGGCCTCAATCAGCCTCTCTCTATAACGTAAACTCGCCTCATTCGTAGTATAACCATTCAGATCCCTCACTTCAGGATCTCACGTCGCGCTCCTATCAGTCAATCCTTACCACAAATCATACGCCACCACGTTACGCATAAATACATCAACATCCGTCTTAATCCTTAGGCTTCTTCTACGAGGACAGCAGCAGTCAAGACTCGCTACATATAAAAATTTGAAGGTTCCAGCTCTCTATTATAAACCCTTCAAGGTTAGTATCCACACATTACACCAGAATTACCATTCAACCTTTAGTATACATGTGAACTGGCTTGCAGGGTCTAGGCTAGTTCACCCTAATAAGAAAAAAAAAACGTCCAGCGAGGCCATCTCCCACCTCAACACAGAGGTACAGCCCCACGCCCAAATCATAGTTATATGCCTCGCCTGCCCTACTACAGGGCTGTAGTCAGGGCCTCACCTGTCACGGCCACATGTTTGAATCTCTTTACAGTCACCGAGAGGCCAACACCCCGCCACCACGTCTGTGGCCACGATTTCTCTAAGCCAAATCATAGGTAGAGCCTCTCACCGCCACTTGGCATTAGCAGGGCCTCACCTATCAAATTCACAGTTACGTTTTTTGCTTCGGCATTAGCATTACAGGCCAGTTCATAAAATACCCCCCTCATATCCCTCCCGGTTCCCCTACTCACCTTCTAATATTTAATTCACTGAATCATTTTTAGAATGTCTCAAGAACCAGCCCCCATCGAAGAGTTGCCAGAGGAGATCCCGTTTACGTCCATCAGACCAGAGTCTCCATGCGAATCTCTCACCCCCTCAACTCCCACGTCCTTGAGAGCATGGACTATCCCTAAAATTAAGGCCAAACTTAGGCTCAGGGGAATCCCCTTTCCAGATACAGCTACAAAGGCGGAACTCTACAGACTGCTCACCTACCAAGCCCCTGAACCTAGGCCAGGCACTAGCTCTCAAGGACAGCGCTGGCACGTCCACCCAGGATACCCTAGCAGCAATCTTGGCCAACTTACAGACTTTAAACAACAGGCTATCTAAGGTGGAGAGCGCCATCGCCTCCCCAGGTAATACCCCGGGCCTCCCAGTCGCCACCCCGGCGGTCCCTGTTGTACCCCCCCATACTCCCTCCTCCAGCACCAGCCACAGCTACTTCTCCTTTCGAGTCACCAGCTCACTCCGTCCCAGACTCCATCAGGAAAGAAATCCTAGATGGGAAGGACGTGTGTCTGGTGTCTCTGCTTATAGCATCCCAAGACATACTGGAGAACAGGGCATACAATTACGGGGACATCTCAGTGGTGCTTAAGACTAGAGACCCCAGACTCAATAAAAAACTAACCATACCTCAGTTCGTGATTGCCTTTGGGATATACCGTGATGTCATCTGCACGGTGTATCCCCACAGAAGAGAAGAGCTAGACCTCTACCTCCACAAGGTGGTGGCTTTAGGTATCAAGTATGGGGGCTCCTCTTTTTACGACTATCATAAGTCGGTATCAGCGAAGGTGGCGACCCATCTGAAACAGTTCAATGTCAGAATTAACTGGTGTCAGATGGACACAGAACTATTCTGTCGCCACTTCACTGGTCTCAGGCCCCCATCTTACGCCGTATGTAACTCTGCATCTCATACGGCAGACTTATGTCCTTCAGAAGCCTATCCCACCACCTCCACTCCCACCCCTAATCCCATTTTCACCCCTCACAACAAATCAGCGGACGGTCTATGTGATAAGCTGGGTAGGCCCATCTCCTTCCTAGGTAAAGCTCAGGTGTGCAATAATTTCAACGCAGGCTCCTGCAGTTTCAGCGCCTGTAGATTGCTGCACATCTGTTCTATATGCTTTAGGGCACATACCAAGACCATGTGCCCGGCAGAACACACCCTAGCAGACATTTGGCGGAATATCTGACCACTGGATTCACTCAGCGTTTTTTCACGGTTTCACACTGGTATGTCTCAATTTATTGTCAGCATGCCAAGATCCAATCTCCACAGATACCCTCCTTTCCGCAGAAATTACCAACGGTTTCATGATCGGCCCCTTCACCTCCTCACCGTTTTCCTCCTGGCGCACTAAAATGGACATCACAAACGCTTTCAAATTACTACCCATACACCCCTCACTCTGGCACTTGCACGGTGTTAAATGGCGAGAAAAGTACTACTTCTCCACTCGACTCACTTTCGGTTCTAGAAGCAGCCCCAAACTGTTCGATATCTTTGCTGAAACACTATGCTGGCTGCTTCTGAATGTCCTCAGGTGTCACTCTGTTATCCATTACTTAGACGACTTCTTACCACTATCAGCAGTACTACAGCACTTTTTTCCACACTTGGTGTACCATTGTCGCCATCAAAAACAATTGGCCCCACAACTAAATTAACCTTTTTGGGGATAGAGCTAGACTGTTACCCTAAAAAGCTAGCCTTCCCCAAGACAAACTGTTCCGCTTGAGAGGGGAGATAGACATGTTCCCGCGGAAGGAAGTTAGCACCAGAAGGGAACTTCAGTCCCTTCTGGGATCCCTTAACTTCACCATGCGCATCATCCCACAGGGAAGGTCTTTTATATCTAGGCTTCTTTGCCTGCTCCACGGAGTACCGGACTCAGTTTCTTTGGACCCCCACACAAAGGCCGACTTAGCTATGTGGGGGAAGTTTTTGGCAGATTGGAATGGTATCTTCATGTTTATCTCCCCTCTCTCCACTTGTTCACCCATCATCCACACAGACGCTGCAGCCAACACAGGTTTCGCAGCCATCTTCGGGAACCACTGGTTCAGGGGTCACTGGCCCGCTGAGACGGATGCCTTGCCAGGATTCAGGGAGACCTCAGCCCTTTTCGAAATGTATCCAATCGCGGCGGCCGCACACACCTGGGGTCATCTCTGGTCCGGCATGGCAGTAAAATGCTATTCTGATAACTCGGCGGCTTGCAAATTCATAAACAAAGGGCGCTCATCGTCCCTTACCATCATGCGGCTGATTCGCAAGCTGACCTGGCTGGCAGCAACCGTCCAGTTTCATATAGTTTGTTTTCACATCCCGGGCACCCACAACACGGCTGCTGATGCTCTTTCTCGCTCTCAATTCCAGGTATTCTTCCAGGCACTCCCTACGGCTCACCACCAGCCATCCAGGACACCACGATTTCACGAGCTAATCCTGGATTAAGCACACTTATGCACCACGCTAGGACTCTCATTCACCAAGCACTATCACCCAACACAACTATCTCATACAATAGGGCACTTACCATTTTTAACAAATTTACTGCAGAATTCGGTTTACAAGGCCACTTCTCTACACAAACCATGGTGGCTTTTGCCTCTTTCTGCCACTTACATCTTAAACTTTCTCACAACACCATTAAACTTTACCTCACCGGGGTTCAGCACCATAGCCTCTCCAATTTTCCTAACAACACCCCCTTCTTGTCATCATATCCCATTAAAAAGGTCCTGAAAGTTATATTAAAGGTTTCGGTCCCACTCACCACTACTAGACTACCTATAGACGGACCCATCTTTAGATCACTTAGCAATCTCCTTGATGAATCCCCGTTCGATCCCAACACAAACCTGGTCATCAAATCCGCTATTTATCTTGCTTTCTACGGTTTTCTCAGACCCAGAGAGTTCACCGTTGCTTGTCAAGGAGATATCACGCACAGCCTAAAAACATCACACCTCACTAAGGTGGAGGATCACTACCTACTTACGATCCCATCAACTAAAACTAACCACTCACAACACCCCACCATAATTCCTCTCTTCCCTACCGATAATGCCTGGTGTCCGGTCAAAGCGCTAGATCACCTATGGTCAACCCATCACGCGCACTTACCAGACTCGCCACTCTTATCACTACAAGGGCACCCGCTCACCACGGCTAAATTCACGACACTCGTCAGGACACTACTATCCAAACTGGGTTACAATCCGGCTTCATTTTCCGGGCACTCATTCCGCATAGGAGCCGCTTCATCAGCCTCTAGCACAAACACCCCAGTCCACATCATCAAGAGACTGGGTCGTTGGAAATCCTCCATATATCATACTTATATACCGCAACCAGAAAAAGAGCTTTGTCAAGCTTTCAGGAACTTGGTTATGTAAAAAAGGCAATAAAGTATGTATTTTCTCGAACTTCTCTTTTGCCCTCTTTTATTTACAGGCCCACTTGTATGTTGGTTTCGGCACACCACAACCAACTTTGCCCTTTCAGATACTATCCATTACGTATTAAATTCCGAGCACAAATAATTTATACAGATGTTCAGATTTTTTATTTCAGCATTATAACCATCAAGTTAATCCTTACTTACCTGAAATTTGTGACCCGGACACTTTTGAAGTTACTGAATTTGCTTCTGTAAACAGGAGTCAGCTGCAAGAAAATATGATATGTAAAGATAAGGTATAATTATAAAGTATTACTACAAATAAATAATAGCAAAAATGTAGCACAATAAAAAAAAGTTTTAAAATGGCATTAAAAAGTGCAACATCTGCTATTCATCTGCAAATTCAAATGGAAAGCTGAAAGATGGTATTATTTCATGGTGCAGATACCATATAAGAGTAACCAATTAAATCTTTCTTTAAAAAGCCATGTCTAGTTTTACATCTATTCACATTATTATATCAAAAATGAAAGAAAAATATTACAGGAAAAATATAGGGATCTCCAGCTAGAAAAACTAAAATAAATATATTCTGAAACATTTGATAACCAATACAATGTGTACTTAAAGAGGTTTAACAATATAATGTATACAAATAAAAATGTAATAAAGACCATGGATTTTAATAATCTAAACAATGCATTACACTTGGTGTTTCTTTTTAATATTATTTTCCCATTAATCCTGTTTTTAGTTCTGGAAATGGTGTAAATTGTCTGCTGACTAGCTCATAACATTTACTTTCAAATATTAGTGAAAGAACCTCTGCTATTGTAGGGATAGTTCCAATAACAAAATATAATGGATGTTACAGCAATTAGAATATGACTAATGAAAATTCTTTCTGATTTGCTAACTGTGTTAAAAATCCGAACAGCCCAATTTTAGGGGAGAATACACATCCTCTTATGTTAATATCTATATTTAAAAAACAGATAAATTTTTATCTGTTTTTTATCTTTATTATCTTTGAGGGGTTTTTGAGGGATTCCATCTATAGGTTGCAGCTTCTCTGTTATTTAGCGCTTACTCTTTTTCCTTTTTAATATCTATATTTATCTATTCTTATTACTATTGTCATTTATATAGAACCAGCAGATTCTGTAGCACTTTACAATATTATAAAAGGGGGGATTTAACTATACGTAGGACAATTACAAGAAAACTTACAAGAACGATAGGTTGAAGAGGACACTGCTCAAACAAGCTTACAGTCTATAGGTATCTATCTCATAATGATTGCCTCTTCTGTGGCTATCAACAAGGAATAAATGTCACATACATGTACTTCACATGTTATATTATGTATAAATGTTAAAATTATAAAATAATATACTTTAGCATGTATCTTTTCATATCCTTACCCTATCTTCCACATTGTTCTTCAGTGACTTATATTCGTCAGAATCAGGGTTTGTTAGGTTGTCCATAAATAGAATATTGGTAATTCTAAAATCCAAAGGCACCGAAGCAGTGGCGATTGTAGTGGATACTATTGTGGTATATGTAGTACCAGCTGTAGTAGTGTTACTGATTACTGATCCCGAAGAAGCTGTTAATGACAGTGTGCTACTGGGAGAGGCTGTAACTGGTAAGGAAGTTGTATTGTTTGAGGAAGCTGTGACTGGTAAGGAAGTTGCATTGTTTGTGGAAGCTGTGACTGGTAAGGAAGTTGTATTGTTTGAGGAGGCTGTGACTGGTAAGGAAGTTGCATTGTTTGTGGAAGCTGTGACTGGTAAGGAAGTTGTATTGTTTGAGGAGGCTGTGACTGGTAAGGAAGTTGCATTGTTTGTGGAAGCTGTGACTGGTAAGGAAGTTGTATTGTTTGAGGAGGCTGTGACTGGTAAGGAAGTTGTATTGTTTGAGGAAGTTGTGACTGGCAAGGAAGTTGTATTGTTTGAGGAAGTTGGGACTGGTAAGGAAGTTGCATTGTTTGAGGAAGCTGTGAATGGTAAGGAAGTTGTATTGTTTGAGGAAGTTGGGACTGGTAAGGAAGTTGCGTTGTTTGAGGAAGCTGGGACTGGTAAGGAAGTTGCATTATTTGAGGAAGCTGTGAATGGTATAGAAGTTGCAGTGTTGGAGGGGGCGGTGACTGGTAAGGAAGTTGTATTGTTTGAGGAAGCTGTGACTGGTAAGGAAGTTGTATTGTTTGAGGAAGCTGTGACTGGTAAGGACGTTGTATTGTTTGAGGAAATTGGGACTGGTAAGGAAGTTGCATTGTTTGAGGAAGCTGTGAATGGTAAGGAAGTTGTATTGTTTGAGGAAGCTGTGAATGGTAAGGAAGTTGCATTGTTTGAGGAAGCTGTGACTGGTAAGGAAGTTGTATTGTTTGAGGAAGTTGGGACTGGTAAGGAAGTTGCATTGTTTGAGGAAGCTGTGAATGGTATAGAAGTTGCAGTGTTGGAGGGGGCTGTGACTGGTAAGGAAGTTGTATTGTTTGAGGAAGCTGTGAATGGTATAGAAGTTGCAGTGTTGGAGGGGGCTGTGACTGGTAAGGAAGTTGTATTGTTTGAGAAAGCTGTTACTGGTAAGGAAGTTGTATTGTTTGAAGAAGTTGGGACTGGTAAGGAAGTTGCATTGTTTGAGGAAGCTGTGAATGGTAAGGAAGTTGTATTGTTTGAAGAAGCTGGGACTGGTAAGGAAGTTGTATTGTTTGAAGAAGTTGGAACTGGTAAGGAAGTTGCATTGTTTGATGAAGCTGTGAATGGTATAGAAGTTGCAGTGTTGGAGGGGGCTGTGACTGGTAAGGAAGTTGTATTGTTTGAGGAAGCTGTGAATGGTAAGGAAGTTGTATTGTTTGAGAAAGCTGTTACTGGTAAGGAAGTTGTATTGTTTGAGGAAGTTGGGACTGGTAAGGAAGTTGCATTGTTTGAGGAAGCTGTGAATGGTAAGGAAGATGTATTGTTTGAGAAAGTTGGGACTGGTAAGGAAGTTGCATTGTTTGAGGAAGCTGTGAATGGTATAGAAGTTGCAGTGTTGGAGGGGGCTGTGACTGGTAAGGAAGTTGTATTGTTTGAGGAAGATGTGACTGGTAAGGAAGTTGCATTGTTTGAGGAAGGTATGAATGGGAAGGAAGTTGTATTGTTTGAGAAAGCTGTGACTGGTAAGGAAGTTGTATTGTTTGAGGAAGTTGGGACTGGTAAGGAAGTTATAGTGTTTGAAGATATGACTGGTAAGGAAGTTGCATTGTTTGAGGAAGCTGTGACTGCTGTAGAAGTTGCATTGTTGGAGGAGGTTGTCACAAATAAGGAAGTTGCATTGTTTGAGGAAGCTGTGACTGGTATGAAAGTTGTATTGTTTGAGGAAGCTGTGACTGGTATAGAAGTAGTATTGCTTGAGGAAGCTGAAACTGGTATGGATGTTGTATTGTTTGACAAAGCTGTGAGTGGTAAGGAAGTTGTACTTATATTGACATCTGTGGGAATAAAAAAATACAACATTTGTATTGAACTAATGGACAATATTGTGAATACATACACATATCATTTAAGGATATCTTTAAAGTGGTACTCCATAAAAAAATCAGTGTTTTAAGAAAATCATGTTACCCCCCTGGTCGAAGTTCAAAAATAAACTAAAATAGAAAGCTAAAAAGTACCCTTGCTCCATTAATGAGGCCACATTTTCCCCTCTGCCTAACCCTCTTCCTCTGATGTCATTAGTTGCAGTGGGAGAGATATAGAGGAGGGGCTTAGGGCAGGATATGTGTGGCATGGAGATGGGGCCGTGTCTCCATTTTATGACTGTCTTCAGCACGCTTTGTACTGACAATTGATTTCTAATACGCACACAACTGACATTAACCAGCCAAGCACTGTTGTTCCAGACTGGCAAATGACACTGCCAGAGGGGGAGGTAACCCTTCAGCAGCAAATGGGTTAAAATCTGCATGTGCAGGGCTTCATAGCGAAACTCTGCTCATAAAGACACCAGGCAGCATGACCACTTCAAAACACCAATCCTTAAATGGGGGGCTAGTAGTAACATAACCACAACAGGGTATGGACACCGTCACATGATTTTTTTCAGTGTAAATTCTCCATTAGCAATGTAGGTTTCTCTGGGTACGTTTTGTTTTGTAAAATTGTGCCCAAATTGTTTGAAAACAAAAACAAGGGGCTCTCACCCATTCGTTGCATAAACTGCCCCTTTACAATACCTCTTAAAAAAGCAAATTCATCAAACGTTTATCCTGTCTGTCCTGTGCCAAGTACAAAGAAGTAGCTCTATAAGTGCTCTTTAAGTCAATAGCTATATACCATATGATTTATGCACATGCTAGAAATGGTTCTACATACCCCAGGTGTTCACCAATATTTTGGGGTATTATTTTCCAACACAAATATCACGCAAACCATACTGAATCTCTGCGTATTGACTCACCTTGAGGAGATAATGTTAAAGGGTCCAATGTGAGACCATTGTTTGTGAACGCTGCTCCACTGGCTACTGTTTTAGCTACAACCGTAGTTCTATTCACACTACTTTGGAAGTAAAGATCCACAGAGGCCAAAACATCACTGAGCAATAACCTGTGGGTAATGAATAAAGTTATATAAAGTTACATGCTGCTGTGTTTTCACTACACAGAGAAGCTGCCAGTATATATAATAGAATTGGTCTAACTTAGCGTCAGGTGACCTCCTGCACTCCAAATGTTGTAGACTACACATCCCATGATGTTTTACCAGCATTATGGCTATAACAGCATTGTGGGAGATGTAGTCCAAAACATCTGGAGTGCCGAAGGTTGCCTACTCCTGGCTCTAGCTCATTGTCACGATGGAATTGTTAAAACTTGGTTTCCATCAAGAATTTCTAGAGTCCCCTTGTGCCATCTCTCAGTTTATATCAAACCATCTAAAAATGT
Source organism: Pelobates cultripes (assembly GCA_933207985.1). Classification (NCBI taxonomy): domain Eukaryota; kingdom Metazoa; phylum Chordata; class Amphibia; order Anura; family Pelobatidae; genus Pelobates; species Pelobates cultripes. The sequence continues at coordinate 48,656,482 of OW240914.1, forward strand.
CCAGAGACCATCCCTATCTTGGGGATATTGATAATGCACAATTAAAGAGTTACTCCAGGCACCATGACCAATTTAATGATTTGAAGTGGTGATGGTGTTTGGAATCTGTATGTGTGTCAGTGTTTTGCTATAAAAAATGGCACCTACGAAGTTTAACCCCTTTTCTGACGGATGTGTGACTCTACCTCTAACAGCATCACTGGGAAATCATTAGCCAGCATAGGTGTGTGCATATTTCTATGCACAGAATGTCATTCATTGGACGAGAGTGATCAGCTGATATTTAGCCAATGACTTGCTGACTGGACCAGCATCTAGCATCTGTAACTCTGCAAAAGCTGGATGTGGTTTAACCGCCATCATTGGACTGTCAGAGCCCAGCGGTACCAGGTTAATGGGGGGGCCAACTGTTTTGAAACAGTTTGCCAATTTTACTGGGGAATATTGCCAAGATACTCCACTATAGTAGACAGTAGTGGTTATGGTGTTTGGAGTAAACATTTAACATTTCTGCATTATACGTGTCAATGGCAACAAAGATTAGCTGAGAGCTTGGGGCTAAACCACCCCTAGCGCTGTGTCAGGAATAGCTGATGCCCAACACGCAGAATTTATGAAGAAAATAGATATGAAAAAAATTCCTATGACATTTTACTGGACCTTAGAATGGCCGGATTTAACGTATAAAGGAAAAAAAAACACAAGACAGGATAAAGACAAGACGTATAAATAACAGAAACGATGAACAAGCCACGAGTCAAAGAATGGAGAATTCAGAATAGTCAGGAGTCAAATCAAAGGTCAAGGAATACAGAGATCGGATAGTCAAAAGGGAAGCTAAGGTCAAATACACAAGAATCAATATAAGGAACGCGCTCTTGGATAATCACAATGGAAACCATGACAGGGCACAGAGAAATAGACAAAACAGGCTTATATAGTCCAATGTGCTCCCTGATTGGCTACAGGGAAGCATGTGATCGAGGGCGTGTGTGTGATACACCTGAAAGATAAAAATTGATCTGGCAATTTAAGGGTTAAGCATAAACCCCCTTAAATTCTTGAAAGCTGCAGTGGCCGTCATCTGTAATGTTTACAGACCCGGCCGCTGTGAGAGGAGGAGGAGCCACCATTAGGGGTGAGTGATGGGCGGCATTCCCATAACCACGTGGACCCGACGGGCGGCGACTGGACAGGTAGGAGAACGGCAGCATTCCTCTTAGTGCGTGACATGCTGTCAACCAATCAATTTTGTCCAGTTGGACGGACATAACATTGATAATGATATATATCATTATATAATTTATATATATATATAATTAGAATAATTTGCGCAGTTTTAAAAAAGAAATGACTCTTGCGAATTAAATTAATAAGATACATACCTATAGCTGGTTACAACGGGCTCCACTAAATCACTGCCAAATATGTTCTTGAACTATGAGAGAAGAAAACTGTATAAGCATTTAAAGGACAGAACTTATTCTACAAGTCATCTAACTTGCATTTCTAGATCCTGGCTAACACAACAGATTCATTTAACAGATTAGAACCCTCTAATGTTATTTTGAAATGCTGGTAATTTGCTCCAGAAGAAACTGTTTTATATATATATATATATATATATATTATTAATAATATTATAGCTAACCTATTGTATAATATATTTCAATAACCGTTACTTTATAACACCTTCATGACAATTGACTTGTGAGAACTGCCAACGTATTTAAAGGGACACTATAGTCACCAGAACAATGACAGCTTAATGTAGTTGTTCTGGTGAGTATAATAGCTCCCGTCAGGCATTTTCATGTAAACACTGCCTTTTCAGAGAACCTACATGGTGGGTGTAGCACTATAGGGTCAGGAATACATGTTTGTGTTCCTGACCCTATAGTGATCCTTTAAGAATTTAGTTGTCCAGCCCCTTGTCACAACGGGATAGTTACATTGTAAATCTAGATATGTGTAGTGTGTTGATAGACGTAATGATGGTTTCTTCTGCTTGATATCAATTGTCCAAAAATAGAGTGCCTCAAGAAACCGAATTTGTCTGATCTTCCATTGTGTCAGGATCCTATCATGACAAACAAGACTTGTTGTTCTGTTTATTCTGTTCCTTTAAAAACAAAGTTCCTGCACTGATTTAATTTGCCACTAGTGGCCTCCCTAACCTCTAGCACAGAGATTCCCATCTCATCCTCTCCTGCCTTGACTAATTCAGATCCTATAAAAGGTCACACCCAACTCACCTCATGGCCTTGACATTGAAGTTGATGTTTGCGTGAAAGACTTCAAATCCTGGCTCCAATGTTATAACCTGTGGACTTACCTTATTGGCTTCAAAACCTGCTTTACTCCCCAAACTGCTCCAGACTTGGCTAAACAACTCTACATTCCTCCTTTATTTACAAACCTGCACCATACCAGCCTGAACAACCCTACATTCCTACTTGACTTCCAACCTGCTTAAAGCTATATTGAACTTTAATTTATTGCTACCGGCGTTACTCCTACATTGGATTTACAAATATTCCAGATTATATTGGCATCTATCATAAAAGATCTGTTACTGCAGTACAACCTCTAATCCAAAGAGACTGAACTGCAAACCTATATAAATAATCCTATGCCACTGGAGGTGTCCCTAGGGAGCAATGTAAACACTGACTTTTCTCTGCAGAGAGCCTGCAGGAACTGACTATATTAAGCTGTAGTGGACGCGACTAGTGTCCCTTAAAGGACCCCTGGATGAGCCTGACAGCTGATTAGATTGGAAGCGAATAAGGAACACTGTTACGATAGCTCATTGAAGGAAACAGAAATGCACATAGCAGATTCAATTTAAATATAGTACTATTTGGTAAAATTCAGTCATTTACTTTTATGATGCTTACCGATTTCTGTATAAGATTGGAAAGATTCTGGAACCCGCTACTGTTTCTACTAGTGAGGTCGGATGTTTGAGTCACGTTGAGAAATCCAGGTTCAATGGTAATAGTATTGAAAGTCAAAGTGCTCCCTATTAAAATGTATAAGCCAGTTAGAGTACATGCTTCACTGTGGTGAGAGCAAAACACTGTGACATTCAAAATATCTCACCTTGGATGGTTAGACTGGCTGGTATAATGGAAATATTTCCTCTAGATGATAAAGTTGTAGTCAGAGCATCAGTGTTATTCAATAGCTGGAGGGTGTTAACAGCAAAGTATGCAGTAAAATTGGTCCAGCCACTAGAATTCCTGAAATGATTCAAAATAAAACGTAAAAATGCATTTACTCTCTGTATTACAGACAATGTTATCAAGATTTAATTATTGCCAGCCCGAGACCAGCGATGCCTGAAAAGTAGATCCCGGGATGTTTTAAAACTATAGCTATTGCCATTCTAAAGGCATTCCAAAGGTTTGCAGAGTTCTAGCTCTACAACATCTGGGGATCTACCGTGTGGGCGCCACTGGCCTAGACCTACTGCTTCCTCCTTTGTTATAATTACCTAGTGTTTCAAAAGATCTAATATCATACACTTATACGGTTCTGCCTTATGCAGTACGATCGGGCCAGTATGGCTTAAAGGACATTTTTGATTCAAAGTAAAGGGGGACATTGTTTTACAAGGACACTGTAGACCACTGTAGACCACTTTATCTCAGTGAAGTGACATGGGTGCAGTGCCCCTGATGTTTTGTTCCCGCAATGTAAAGCATTGCTGTTTTAGGGATATGGCAATGTTTCCATTACAAGGCTTAAACTGTTACACTGAAAGTTACAAGATGGTGCTTCCTCTGTGACAAGCAAGTCAGACTCACTTCTCGACACTAACAGAAGCACTGTATTGGACAAAAAGTAGAAAAAGGTGTTGGAGAGGGCGGCTGCACAGACTTAACCTCTGTGCTAGAAAAAAGGTAACTAACAGATATCTATATATTTACTTATAAACATGTTTTCCAGGATAGATTTTGGACAGGACATTGTCTTTCTAGTTTTCAGACCAGTGAAATATTGGTGTTTTTACAATGCAGACATTACAGGGTTAACATCTTTTAACAAACAGAACTTGAATATGTATCACTTACTCGGTTAGAAATATGGTGGAGACAGTTGTACCATTGAGAAGGTTTAGTAAAATTGGCTGCACCTGGAGAAACAAAAGTAACAGTCATTTTCTCAATATTGTTACTTCATACAAAACATATTCCCATTTCCCATTGATACTATAGAAGACCTGTTATGCTTGTATACTGAGTGCCAACAGGATACGTATGGTAACATAACCGATTGGCTGATTGAAAGCCATGAGGTGTAAAAAGGTTAATTATTAAAACTGCCTAGTTTTATTGGAAAATGCACTTTTTGTAAAATGAATAAAACAAAACACACTCTTCACATATGAACCTTTTCTCAGGGGTCCAGAGAGTGTCACTTTAAACATATTTTCAAAATGTTACCATTTTTTAAAAACATGTTTATGTCTTTTGACAGAGCCATTTGCAGGTAAGATATGTGTATAGTCTGTGTGAAGCATTCCAGCTAGTCAGGTTGATGGAGGCATTAATCATCCCTCTTTGAGACCAACTGATAGAAAAAGCAGTTTTACTTGGCTATTTTTCGGAGGGAGAGCCTCTAGTGCAGGAGTGCCAAAAAGATAGATCCCCAGATATGATAAAACTACAAGTCCCACAATGCTTCACATGCCTTTAGAACGACAAAGTGTCATGGAAGCTGTAGTCTTAAAACATCTGGGGATCTACCTCTTGGGTGCCCCTGCTCAAGTGGATGTCAGTGTCAAACATTTAAATCCTGGAATGTAAATATTGTAAGCAATTGTTTATTTTATTTATATATGCTACTCACTTTGGAAATGTTCTACAGTGAGGCACTGAGCAAATTCATGAGCTTGAAGCTATTTCACGATATCCAATACTAATTTAGGTCAGTTTAAAGATGATTAGTTTTGATAGTTCAGTTAATTTGGGAGTTTATTTTCTTCATACTTGAAAACCAATTGCAATTTATCAGCTAAAACTGGCAAGCTATGACTGTAGCCAAATTAGAGTTTTCTCTAAAAATAAAAGTCTGTAATTCCCTACAATTTGAAAAGAACCCAAAGTCTCTAAATCAGTCAGAGTAGGAAATTCATTCCGTTAGGAATTCTTTTCAGAGAATGTCTGTGGAGCTTCTAATAAGCCATGTTTTGATTGGTTGTTACCAGGTGTTATACTTTAATACTGAAACATAACATACCCATGCCACAATCTGAGTCTTCAGGTCCCCTGTTTCTGACGCGTTAAATGGTCTTACAAGAACACAGCTGACACTTACATTGAGAGGAGACAAATTACTTATATTGACATCTGTGGGCATAAATAAAAATATAACATGTGTATTAAACAAATGGACAATATTGCGCATATTATTATTATTATTATTATCGCCATTTATATAGCGCCAACGGATTCCGTAGCGCTTTACAATATTTTGAGAGGGGGGGTGTAACAATAAATAGGACAATTACAAGAAAACTTACAGGAACAATAGGTTGAAGAGGACCCTGCTCAAACGAGCTTACAGACTATTGGAGGTGGGGTATTTGAAACATTAGGACAATAAATATCAAGTAGGAGTGAAGCAGAGCTGGAGGAGAGAGCAAAGCACTGTCCCATAGGAGAGAGCAGGAGACAGGTATGTAAGGTAGAGATTACTCTGGGAGGCCATAAGCTTTCCTGAAGAGATGGGTTTTAAGGCCCTTCTTAAATGATTGAAGACTAGGGACATACACATATCATTTAAGGATATCTTTAAATGTGTACTCCAATAACAAATCAATGTTTTAAGAAAATCCTGTTACCCCCGGTCGAGGTTTAAAAATAAAATAAAATAGAAAGCTAAAACTTACCTGGGTTCTGTTAATGAGGCCAAATATTCCCCTCTTCCTCTGATGTCACTCCCCTAGCTGCAAATGGAGGGATATAGAAAGAGGAGGGCCAGGATATGGGCGGTAGGAAGAGGGGGCCGTGCTTCCATTTTACACCGGTCTTCAGCATGCTGTGCGTAATGACAACTGATGCCTACTACGCGCACAACTGACATTAATCAGCCAGGACTCTTGTTCCAGGCTGGAAAATGACACAGCCGGAGGTGAGGTTACCCCTTCAGCAGTGAAGAGGTTGAATTCTGCATTTGGAGGGCTTCAAAGAAAAACTCTGCACATACAAACTCCAGGCACCATGACCACTTCAAAACACAAAACCCTAAATGAGGGGCTCGAAGTAACATAGCCACTACAGGTTATGGACACCATTAAATGCTTTTTTTCAGTGTAAATTCTCCATTACCAATGTAGGGTTCTCTGGGTGAGAACTGTTTTGTTTTGTAAAATCATACCCGAATTGTTGGACAAAAAAATAAAAATAAAACCCTCACAGGGATGTAACCCATTCATGTTGCATATACTGTCCCCTTAAGAGTACCTCTTAGAAAGGCAAATCCATCAAAAATTTATCCAGTCTGTCCTGTGCTGAGCACATAGGAGTAGAACCTGTTTATGCGCTATATAAGTCAATAGATATTTATACCACATGATCTATGCCCATGCTAGAAACTTGCCAGAACACTGAACTCTGGGGTAGGACATTGTTATATCCTTATTTGATCATGAAACACAGTGGTTGTGGTTTAGCCAGGGGGTATCACGCTTACCTTTAGAAGTGATGCTGGTTTGGTCTAGTTGAAAAGTCCCAACAGATGAATTACTTCCTAGGCTGCTAACCATAGCACGCACTGTGTTATCTGGAGTGGGTGCTGATTCGGATGTGACGTTAAATTGAAGCTCAGAGGTAACAATCACTGAGCCTTTACTATGAGAAAAAAAAGTTACAAGAGGTTATTAATGAGAAGACATTTAAACATAAATGGGTTATGTAATATTTTTTACTTTCAGTCTTCATTGTGTTGGCCCACAAGTAGACCCAGACTCCCAGCATTTGTGCTTGGTGAGAGGATGTCTAAACAAAAATATCTCATTACCTACTGTGGGTTCCTTAAAATCAGAGACTGGAGGCACCAGATATAGGCTCAGATAAAGGCTAAAATAAGTAACAACAATTGTTGTAGCAAACAGACGTCATTAATATATACAAGATACATATCACATTGAGTGCACCAACCAGCATATTTCAAAATTTCATCTATGAGTTATAAAAACTGCCCACTCTTTTTTAAATAATAATAAATTAACACTGACACAAATTGTTTGCTTAATAATTCTAATTTTAAATATATGTATTCATGTGAGCTCTCCACACTTCAGATCTTCCATAAAAAGCAAATATGTCCCATCCCAAACTCTATGATCTTCTGCCTTTCTTTTGACCTCCTCTGTTCACATTTGCCCACTGACTCTCACCAACAAGACTTCTCTAGGTCTGGACTATTCTTACAAAATTCTTCTATAGGGCTGCATTGTTCTTACGAAATTCCCTATCCAGCCCAAATAGCCTTTCCCCTTTCTTTCGCCTTTTAAGAAAATGTAACCCTTTACCCCACTTCTTTAGGAAGGGAAAACAAATTGCGAGTGGGCATTTTCTTTGACTTATCTTGAATTTGTTTTCACTAATTACAGCTTCTTCTACTCTCTTTAAATATTTTAATTATGAATGCACCCACCAATCAATCATTAGTTTTAACAGACTGCGGTTAACCATTAGTTGTGTAAATAGACCCTCTCTCCCTGTAGAATATAAACTTGTTTGAGTAGAATCCTCACTATCTCTTGATCATGTTTGACGGACATGACTTGTTGCAAATACTTTTCTGTATTCTTACCCATTATAAAGTGCAATGGAAAAAGTTCATGCTTTATAACCATCAACTACATTTTTTATTACAATTTTTTATCTTTATTTCTCATGTTTTCCCACCCGAAATGTATCGTATATAATTTATACAGATGTTCAGATTTTTTATTTCAGCATTATAACCAAGTTAATCCTTAATTACCTGAAGTTTGTGACCCGGACACTTTGAAAGTTACTGAATTTGCTTCTGTAAACAGGAGTCAGCTGCAAGAAAATATGATATGTAAAGATAAGGTATAATTATAAAGTATTACTACAAAAAAAATTATAGCAAAAAGTAGCACAATGAAAATAAAGTTTTAAAATGGCATTAAAAAGTGCAACATCGGGGGCGGGGCTTGACCGCCGACGGGATCAGACGTGCTCTGTTTGAGCTCCCACTCCAGGGCCTGAAAATTGGAGCAAATTGGGGGCCAACCGCAAACTTAGCGCCACAACGGTGACTACTCCGACCCCCAAACACAGGAGTACGTGGGGATAAAGCCCAAGACCCTACTCGGCACCGACAGAAACCCGACAAGGGACAAGTTCTCGCTGGAGCTTGAGCCGGGACAAGACGGACGCTGTCCCGGGTCTCCGGCAGGCGTGTTGCTCCCCCCCCCCCTCTGGACCGGGGGGGGGCTATCCCGGTCTGCAAGGGCACCACACACCACCCTAAGCTGGGCCCAAACAACCGCCCTGGCCAGAGAAATCCACTGGGCAAAGCTCCACAAGATGGCCACCGCCAGCCATGTGCGCAAAAGGCCTGTAAGATCGAACTGCTTGAGGAGAAACAGTCAGACCACCATGGCAGCCCGTCCCAAGGCTATGCTGGTAAACTACACTGGGCAAATCAAGGTACAGGCCAGGGGCATCAATCAAGCAGGGAGAAATGGGGCATACACAAAGCGGAACCCCACTGACCAAACCTTATAAAGCATTCCCCCATAGACCAATAGAGCCTAGAACTACCTGAAACAAGCCAGAGGGACAGAAACAACAAGCCACTCACCCTCCACCCAAGCAGGAACAACCTATATAATCCAGCCTGGACCTAAGTCACCATAACCACCGCCACAGACCAACGAAACAGCGCAGGAGGACGCCACTGGGGCACAAGAGGCGCCTACCAAACACCGGAGTGGACTGACACTACAGATTGGGAACCCAGGGACTGCACCTAGAGATACCAGCCTTGTTTCACGATGGCGCTGGGACGCGCGCTTGCTGGGCACACACAACGAGAAGCCCAGATAAACTAACACGATCCAGATGGGCTAGTCTCAGGACTTCACGCTTAGTGTTTGACCTGCTTACCCAAATGACCGCGACTGGAAATACACTCAGACGGTTAAGCTTAATGTGTTCACTACATGCCATTCTACTCTCTCATTGTATTTGCACCCTTACTAAACTACTAAACTTATAAAAGCGACTGTACACACGCTTAAGTTTAACATAGTGACTCCACAGTGAGACAGAATATATCTTGCTAATTAAGCGACGACACTCTACATAAACACTATTTTTAAACTACTGTTATTAATCGACAAAATAATTCCTTATGACAAACATAGTTACCCAGCTTGTACCTAGCCTGTATTACTAACCAAAAATTGTGCATATAACCTGAATGCTGTAGAGCAGTTAACGAATATGTGGTTGTTTTTTTTTTTTTTTCTTCAACTGTTTGCAAATGCTGCTGCGGCATTGTTGACATACGAATGCTATTTCACACACAGCAAAAATAAAGAATAAAATAAAAAAAATAAAAAAGTGCAACATCTGCTATTCATCTGCAAATTCAAATGGATAGCCGAAAGATGGTATTATTTCATGGTACAGATACTGTATAAGGGTAACCAATGAAATCTTTCTTAAAGAAGCCATTCCTAGTTTTACATCTATTCATATGTTCCAAGTTACTATTTCAAAGTGAAAGAAAAATATAGGGATCTCTGGCTAGAAAAACTAAAATAAATGTATTCTGAAACATTTGATAACCAATAAAATATGTACTTAAAGAGGTTTAACAATATAGTGTATACAAATAAAATTGTAAAAAAGACCATGGATTTTAATAATCTAAACAATGCATTACACTTGGTGTTTCTTTTTAATATTATTTTCCCATTAATCCTGTTTTAGTTCTGGAAATGGTGTAAATTGTCTGTTGACTATTTCATAACATTTACTTTCAAATATTAGTGAAAGAACCTCTGCTATTGTAGGGATAGTTAGATAGTTCCAATAACAAAATATAATGGATGTTACAGCAATTAGAATATGACTAATGAAAATTCTTTCTGATTTGCTAACTGTGCTAAAAATGTGAACAGCCCAATTTTAGGGGAGAATACATATCCTCTTATGTTAATATCTATTTTTATTAATCTATTATTATTATTAATAATTATTATTGCCATTTATATAGCACAAACAGATTCTGTAGCGCTTTACAATATTATAAGGGAGGGATTTAACTATAAATAGGACAATCACAAGAAAACTTACAGGAACGATAGGTTGACGAGGACCTGGCTCAAACGAGCTTACAGTCTATAGGTATCTCTCTCTCTCTCTATCTCATAATGATTGCCTCTTCTGTGGCTATCGACGAGGAATAAATGTCACATACATGTACTTCACAGGTTATAATATGTATAAATGTTAAAATGATAAAATAATATACTTTAGCATGTATCTTTCCATATCCTTACCCCATCTTCCACATTGTTCTTCAGTGACTTATATTCGTCAGAATCAGGGTTTGTTAGGTTGTCCGTAAATTGAATACTGGTAATTCTAAAATCCAAAGGGACTGAAGCAGTGGCAATTGTAGTGGATACTATTGTGGTATATGTAGTACCAGCTGTAGTAGTGTTACTGATTACTGATCCTGAAGAAGCTGTTAATGACAGTGTGCGACTGGATGTGGCTGTGACTGCTATGGGAGTTGTATTGTTTGAGAAGGCTGTGACTGGTAAGGAAGTTGCATTGTTTGAGGAGGCTGTGACTGGTAAGGAAGTTGCATTGTTTGAGGAGACTGTGCCTGGTAAGGAAGTTGCATTGTTTGAGGAGACTGTGACTGGTAATGAAGTTGCATTGTTTGAGGAGACTGTGACTGGTAATGAAGTTGTATTGTTTGAGGAAGCTGTGACTGGTAAGGAAGTTGCATTGTTTGAGGAAGCTGTGACTGGTAAGGAAGTTGTATTGTTTGAGAAAGCTGTGACTGGTAAGGAAGTTGCATTGTTTGAGGAAGCTGTGACTGGTAAGGAAGTTGCATTGTTTGAGGAAGCTGTGACTGGTAAGGAAGTTGCGTTGTTTGAGGAAGCTGTGGCTGGTAAGGAAGTTGTATTGTTTGAGGAAGCTGTGACTGGTAAGGAAGTTGTATTGTTTGAGGAAGCTGTGAATGGTAAGGAAGCTGTATGGTTTGTGGGAGCTGCTACTGGTAAGGAAGTTGCATTGTTTAAGAATGCTGTGACTGGTAACGCAGTTGCATTGTTTGAGAAGGCTGTGACTGGTAAGGAAGTTGTATTGTTTGAGGAAGGTGTGACTGGTAAGGAAGCTGTATAGTTTGAGAAGGGTGTGACTGGTAACGAAGTTGTATTGTTTGAGGAAGCTGTGGCTGGTAAGGAAGTTGTATTGTTTGAGGAAGCTGTGACTGGAATGGAAGCTGTATGGTTTGTGGGGGCTGTTACTGGTAAGAAAGTTGCATTGTTTGAGGAAGCTGTGAATGGTAAGGAAGTTGTATTGTTTGAGGGAGCTGAGACTGGTAAGGAAGTTGCATTGTTTAAGAAGGCTGTGACTGGTAACGAAGTTGCATTGTTTGAGGAAGCTGTGACTAGAACGGAAGCTGTATTGTTTGAGAAGGCTGTGACTGGTAACGAAGTTGTATTGTTTGAGGAAGCTGTGACTGGAACGGAAGCTGTATTGTTTGAGGGGGCTGCTACCGGTAAGGAAGTTGCATTGTTTGAGGAGGATGTGGCTGGTAAGGAAGCTGTATGGTTTGTGGGGTCTGTGACTGGCAAGGAAGCTGCATTGTTTGAGAAGGCTGTTACTGGTAACGAAGTTGCATTGTTTGAGAAGGCTGTGACAGGTAAGGAAGTTGCATTGTTTGAGGAGTAAGTGACTGGTAAGGACGTTGCATTGTTTGAGAAGGCTGTGACTGGTAAGGAAGTTGTATTGTTTGAGGAAGCTGTGAATGGTAAGGAAGTTGTATTGTTTGAGGGGGCTGTTACAGGTAAGGAAGTTGCATTGTTTGAGGAGGATGTGGCTGGTAAGAAAGCTGTATGGTTTGTTGGGTCTGTGACTGGTAAGGAAGCTGCATTGTTTGAGAAGGCTGTTACTGGTAAGGAAATTGTATTGTTTAAGAAGGCTGTGACTGGTAACGAAGTTGCATTGTTTGAGAAGGCTGTGACAGGTAAGGAAGTTGCATTGTTTGAGGAGTAAGTGACTGGTAAGGACGTTGCATTGTTTGAGAAGGCTGTGACTGGTAAGGAAGTTGTATTGTTTGAGGAAGCTGTGAATGGTAAGGAAGTTGTATTGTTTGAGGAGGCTGTGACTGGTAAGGAAGTTGCATTGTTTGAGGAGTAAGTGACTGGTAAGGACGTTGCATTGTTTGAGGAGGCTGTGACTGGTAAGGACGTTGCATTGTTTGAGAAGGCTGTGACTGGTAAGGAAGTTGTATTGTTTGAGGAGGCTGTGAATGGTAAGGAAGTTGTATTGTTTGAGGAGGCTGTGACTGGTAAGGAAGTTGCATTGTTTGAGGAGTAAGTGACTGGTAAGGACGTTGCATTGTTTGAGAAGGCTGTGACTGGTAAGGAAGTTGTATTGTTTGAGGAAGCTGTGAATGGTAAGGAAGTTGTATTGTTTGAGGGGTCTGTTACAGGTAAGGAAGTTGCATTGTTTGAGGAGGATGTGGCTGGTAAGGAAGCTGTATGGTTTGTGGGGTCTGTGACTGGTAAGGAAGCTGCATTGTTTGAGAAGGCTGTTACTGGTAAGGAAATTGTATTGTTTAAGAAGGCTGTGACTGGTAACGAAGTTGCATTGTTTGAGAATGCTGTGACTGGTAACGAAGTTGTATTGTTTGAGGAAGCTGTGACAGGTAAGGAAGTTGCATTGTTTGAGAAGGCTGTTACTGGTAAGGAAGTTGCATTGTTTAAGGAGTAAGTGACTGGTAAGGACGTTGCATTGTTTGAGAAGGCTGTGACTGGTAAGGAAGTTGTATTGTTTGAGGAAGCTGTGACTGGTAAGGAAGCTGTATAGTTTGTGGGGGCTGTTACTGGTAAGGAAGTTGCATTGTTTGAGGAAGCTGTGAATGGTAAGGAAGTTATATTGTTTGAGGGGTCTGTGACTGGTAAGGAAGTTGTATTGTTTGAGGAAGCCGTGACTGGTAAGGAGGTTGCATTGTTTGAGGAAGCTGTGACTGGCAAAGAAGTTGCATTGTTTGAGGGGGCTGAAACTGGTAAGGAAGTTGCATTGTTCGAGGAGTCTGTGACTGGTAAGGAAACTGTATTGTTTGGGAAAGCTGTGACTGGTAAGGAAGTTGTATTGTTTGAGGGGGCTGTGACTGGTAAGGAAATTGTATTGTTTGAAGATGTGACTGGTAAGGAAGTTGCATTGTTTGAGGAGGCTGTGACTGGTAAGGAAGTTGTATTGTCTGAGAAAGCTGTGACTGGTAAGGAAGATGAATTGTTTGAGGAGGCTGTGACCGGTAAGGAAGTTGTATTGTTTGAGGAGGCTGTGACTGGTAAGGAAGTTGTATTGTTTGAGGGGGCTGTGACTGGTAAGGAAGTTGTATTGTTTGAGAAAGCTGTGACTGGTAAGGAAGTTGCATTGTTGGAGAGGGCTGAAACTGGTAATGAAGTTGCATTGTTTAAGGAGTCTGTGACTTGTAAGGAAGTTGTATTATTTGAGGAGGCTGTGACTGGTAAGGAAGTTGCGTTGTTTGAGAGGGATGAAACTGGTAAGGAAGTTGTATTGCCTAAGGAGGCTGTGACTGTTAAGGAAGTTGAGTTGTTTGAGGGTTCTGAAACTGGTAAAGAAGTTATATTGTTTGAGGAAGTTGTGGCTGGCAATGAACCAGTGCTGGTTGAAGAGTCTGTGACTGGTAAGGAATTTGAGTTTGGTGAGGAGGCTGTAACTATTAAGGATCCTGTGTTGGTTGAGGCAAATGTAGTTGGTAGTGACTCTGTAATGGTTGAGGACAATGAAGCTGGTACTAAAGAGTTGGTGGAAGATATAGTTACTGCTAATGAAGTTGTGTTAATGAGAATAGCTGATTCAGATAATGAAGAAGTTGTGTTAGTTGAGGTCTCTGATAATGGTAGAATTGTACTGGATACAGAGGTCCCATTTGATGTAAATGATGATGAAGCTGAATCATTTGAGGTAGTAGCTGTGCTTGAGAAATCAGTAGTATTTGCCAATGACACTGTAAACAAAGCAACATTATATAATATTTAAAAAAAAGATATATCCAAATTTGATATTCTATACATATGAATTACATTTTTTTTCAAGGACACTTATGACTGGAAAAATACTTATTTACACATACAGGAAAACAAGCTAAAATTACCCAGTCTTGGAAACAAACTCAAGGTAACTGCAAGGAATAGCAGCACTATTTGCATTGCCCAGCTTTGTTATTCCAGAACACTGCACAAATGCTCATGCACATTGAGATCTGAGGAATGTTTAGACCAAGGAAACACCTTGAACTCTTTGTCATGTTCCTCAAACCTTTCCTGAACAATTTTCAAGTGTGGCAGGCATCTCTGTCATCAGGGAACACCATTGCCATGAAAGCAATGCACACACAACCGGCCATCCATCTGATCTAAAAGAAAACATGATTCATCAGACCAGGTAACCTTCTTCCATTGCTCCATGGTCCAAATCTGACACTCATGTCCCTATTGAAGGTGCTTTCAGCAGTGGTCATTATGGGTAGTTTGACCGGTCTACAGTTGAGCAGCCCCATACGCAGCAAACTGTGATGCATGGTTTGATTGGACACCTATCTATCATGGCCAGCATTATGTTTTTCAGGAATATGAGCAACTGTAGATCTTCTGTATGCATCAGTGAGCCTTGGGTGCCCATGACCCTGATGCCAGTTTTCCTTCCTCACTAACCAAGAACACCCCACAAGACTTTCCATTTTGGACTCCCTCTTGGCCCCCACCCATGAGCGGCTGGTGGGGACCCTAAATGACAATGGGGGGAGGACCTATTGCCTATTGAGTGGCGGTTGGGTGACACACCTATTGTTTTCCCACGGGCCTCCACCCATGAGCGGCGGGTGGGGGCCCTAAAAGACTATGAGGAGGGGACCTATTGATCCCCCTGGGGCCCACCCATGAGCGGTGGGTGTGGGCCCTAAAAGAGAATGGGGGGAGGACCTACTGCCTCCCCCCGGCCCCCAACCATGTGTGGTGGTTGGGGGACGACACCTATTGTTTCCCCCGGGTCTCCACCCATGAGTGGAGGGTGGGGGCCCTAAAAGACTATGAGGGGGGGACCTATTGAACCCCTGGCCCCCACCCATGAGCGGCGGGTGTGGGCCCTAAAAGCCAATGGGGGAGACCTATTGTCCCCCCGGCCACCACCCATGAACAGTGGGTGGGGGGCTGGGGCCCTAAAAGACAATGGTGGGGGAGGACCTATTACCTCCCCCCGGCCCCCACCCATGAGCAGTGGTTGGGGCCTAAAAGACAATGGGGGGACCTATTTGTAGCAGAATGAACATGTGGACATTACTCTTAATTCCCTCTATGGGCTGTCCGTATCCTTCCCCCTGTTATTTCATATGTTTTACTCAGATTTTGTGTGTGGGACAGATCACCTTGTCCCTGGATTTACTGCTATTTGCCCTGGTCGCATGGTTGTTCGGTAAATAGCATTCACCTCCCATACTAACAGTATTCTGTTCGACAACCGAACAAATCACCAAATGCCAGTAGCCGCCGTTCGTATGTCACCCCACTTACCCATAAAAAATAAAATAAAGCCCTAACTACTCCCCTCACCCTAAAAATAGTGAAGCGGAACAATACAACTAAATACCTGTAAATAAAAAAAATAAAAATGCTTACCATTTGATTTCTTTTTCTTTTTTTTTTTTTTTACTTTTTTCAACCACAAAAAAGGCCAAATTAAAATCCATTAAGCCTGTCGAACGTGTAAAATAAAAAAAGACCCGAGTGCAAAAAAAAATAATCCATCTTCACCCAGCGAGGGCACCGTGCAGCTTGAGCTCTGCAGGGCAGGGAAAGCCTTCCAAGGCCCTGCAATTTGACTCAGAGCGCTCTGATTAGTTGGTTTAAGCAGGCATTGAGAGATCACGGAGGAAAGGGTGAGTATTGTGGAAAAATGTATTTGACCCTCAGGAAGTGGGTAAGAGCTGGTCAAGCGTAGGAAAAATACATAAGACAAAGTAGTCCGTACTTTGCCTTATGTTTTAAAGAAAACTAGATTAGATAGGAAAAAAAGAACAGATCTTGAAAGAGGGAGAGAAGAGGAAGCGATTAGGGAAAGGTAAGTTTGGCATGACAGTTAAGGAACCTGGGATACTGCACCCCGACCACTTTAATGAATAAGAGAGGATACTTATTAAAATTAAATTTAAGCTGCAAATTGCGGTAAAGTTATAAAACAAATTAATTATCAATAGAATGCACTTACTGATTTTATTGGTTTTCATGCTGATTGGCACAGTTTGTAGCCTATTGCATCACTTTTATTGCACACATTGATAAATCCTCACTCATATGTCAGACCTAAAGTAGTTGCATGACCAATTAAGGCCAACCTGATTCAGGAGATGTATTGCCTTTCCACACCCACATCTTGGCCAATGCATTACCAACAACAGCATTTTAACTATTCTTCACCTATGTATACAGTGACTCCTTCCTGATGGTTTATATTTGCTTAACAAAATGCATAAAAATGAAAGAGAATATTGTTTCTTAGTAACTGCCTTTTTCTTCTATAAGATACTCACCAGCAAATAACAGGGCCATCATGGCCCACCTCCGTGGGTGCATTCTATGAGAGCAAGTGTCGCCTTTTAAATTTCTGTAAAACAAAAATATGAATGGCATTAAATGACTAATCAAAGTGATCAGTTAAATCGAACACCAAGCTGCTAGAAAATTTCAGAATTGCATAAATCATTTCAAGAATTAGAAATATTATAGCAGATTGGTTGACCCCATGTCTTTGTAAATTATGCAAAAAAAACTAAAAATGGCATAGCTGCTTTAGAGCAACAGAACAGATATTCGGGAGAGGTGGAAGGTTGGAAGGATGATAGGTATAGTATTAAAGACATGTTGGTTGTTGGATGGACTAGCCCTTTAATTCAACAATAGAACATTGAAAATTAAGAACACAAAACAAATCGGCTTTACTGAAAAAATAACAATGTGCAATAAAAAGTTTGCTTACATTGAAAAGGGTGAGAACTGATTGAATATTTTTTACTGAGAAACCTGGGTGTCACACCTTCTATACTATTGAGTCAGGTTCCACTCTACTGATTTGAATCTTATCTACATAGTTTAAAGGATTTTCATGAATTCAATAGAGCTAAAAACAGATGCACTATTTATATGACTTTGCAATGTGCTATTAAGTTTAAAGCCGCGGGCAATGCAAGTGGAAAGAAAAATGTGCCTAAAAATGTCAGTGACTACAAAAAAAACAATATATATATATATATATATATATATATATATATATATATATATATATATGTAATGTGTGCTCTATCATGATCCCATCTGTTTCACGTGTGCACCTGCAATATTCAGAAGGTCACCAAGAGCAGACATTTTATATGGAAGCACTTTTAATTGTCCTTCTTTAATTTTTATAACACAAAATTGAAATATTTTTTTTAATATAAACACTAACGTTAACAGTAAAATGCATTAGTATAAATGAAATATGTTTAAGTTTGTGACTTTGATTTTTCCTGGTTTTTCCTTTGTGTTACATTTCCCACTTGGGGACCACTAATAGACCACTAATAGATTTTACCTCCCTTGCCTATTGTATCATTAGATACAAGGCTCGTATTAGGCAGTTTTTTTTACAGAACTACCACGGTAACAAAAAAATAAAGGAAAATACTTAACATCCACAACGTTCACAATCTATAAATTTGATAATTGTCAAAGCTTTTTTCGGCTGCAAACTATATAAACACAACTGTCCAAAATTCAACAACACTTTTGTCATGTAAAGAATTACAGAGTCAATTAAAGAGTTTGCCCATTTCAGTTTGCCAGATTGGGTGCTGGGCCTATGGCAGCCATATGACAGCCAAGGAATGAGAGCTAACCCATCACGGCATACCATTTGCAAAAGTAGACAACTCAGGGTATTCAAAATGGGATATGTCCAGTCTTTTTTAGTTTTTTAGTCAAAAACCCTGGCCAAATTTAGCATTCATATTTGTTTTTTGTTGTTGTTTTTATCACTAAAACGGCACTTTCACTGATGATCTCATCGTCATTATATATTTGACTACTTTAAGACACTCATATTTGTGTTAAACGGTGTCTCACGAGTACAACAATATGCCCCCACCCCCATGTACAGGTTTTATGAGGTTTTGGAAAGTTACAGGGTCAAATATAGAGTATTCGCACATTAAATTCTCTGGTACTTCTGCCTGGATTGTCAGCCAGGTACCCCAATATATAATTTATAGTATAATTATTTATAAATAATATACAAAATACATTTAGGATTAAATAATATATATAATTTCATTCTAAATGTATTTTATATGTTAAAAAAGTGCTTCAATTACTTATTGTAATTCTATTTATTTAATTTAATAAACTAATATATACTTTATAGTGTTTTCCCAACACCAAACGTAAAACCAAAAAGAACTAAAAGTAGTGTAGCACTTCTACAGCAATATATATATATATATATATATATATATATATATATATATATCTGTTATTTGTGCATAATCATATTATCATATTATTTGTATTAGGTATATGTTGGGGATCTGCCTGACAACCCAGGCAATCCAAGTGCAGTCAGTCTGTCAATCACACTGATCCGAGTCATGTGATCTTGTCAGGCAGTCCTCCGGATCAGATCAGGCAAGTATACAGGCTGCAGAGAGAGCTTAATCATTAGGGCGTGCAATGCTGCCCTAACAACGTTAAAGCCCTCCTTTTGTAGGATGGCAGAGCACATGTCGGGAAAGGGTTATTCAGTGAGGCTTGAGTGATCAAATTCACTCTGGATAAAAATTATTCACACATTAATTCAACCCATCTGTTTCATGTGTGTACCTGCAATATGTGTTTCATGTGTGCACCTGCAAAAAAATATTAACATATTAACTGATTACACATTTACCTGCAAAAAATTATTCACACATTAATTGATCACATCTGTTTTATGTGTGCACCTGCAATATTCAGAAAGTCACCAAGAGCAGACATTTTAAATGGAAGCACTTTTAATTGTCCTTCTTTAATTTTTATAACACAAAACTGAAATATATATTTTTTTAAATAAACACTAATGTTATACAATTTAACATAACAAAATAACTTGATAAACCACTGACAACACTTTTTTTATAACAAATAAAAACATAACAGTACACGTTAAATCTAAAAATGATAACTCAAGCAATACACAATGTCTACTAAATCCAAAATTTCTACTTTAAATAACATGCCTTAATAAACAAACATTTATCAATGCTGAAATAGATATGGTAGGCTTTGAGCGCTTTTAGTTCACTATTGAAGGCAGCTCAAACAACCCAAACCAGAGTCTCTCCATTCTGGTCCAACAAAAGGTCTATGCGATAAAGTAAGGAATTATCAGGCATTACTCTCTTGTTTTGTTGAAGTTATTTCCACACGTATCACCTGTTGTCAATACTGCTGATAACCTTCCACCTGTTAGGTAATCTTAAAAATGTTGTTTGACAATGTCAAGATTGTGTCGTTAATGACGATGCCAATGACGATGGCAAAACTTAAGCCTGGTTTTAACCTGATATTGAAACATGGAATACCAGACAAAGTTCAAAACCACTAACAAACAAAAACAAACACAAAATTATTATCTAGTCTAAAGTTTTATAGGCACTTCAATGGAATTCCCGTCATCCAACCTGTGTGTGGTAGAGTCAATAAGCCATGACCAGCGATCATGAATAATTGTCTTATCGGAAAAAATATTGTCCATAACTGTGATATGTGTAATGGATCCATAAAATGTTTACCTAATAGGGGTGGAATGTCTAATTACAGCACTGGAGGTATTCATTTGGCTACTCTGTTTAGAGGAATTTGCCATTTGTTAGATCACAGGAGAAGGGCTGTGAATTATGTTCCTTCCTGTTAAACCAACATCCCTCTGGCCAGGTGTGATACTTTGCAACCAAGGACATGTACATGTGGACAGACCTGATGGCTTCAGGAATTTTTTGCTTCTTTGCTAGAGCACAGGCCTCTGGCCTTTTGATATGTTAATCAAGCCAAAGTAAAAAAAAAATTCTGCTAAGAGTCATATCCAAATGTTTTGCTATAGTTTCGTAAGTTTCAAGAATGCAGAATATGAAACAAATTGAGTGG
The DNA here is from genome assembly GCA_933207985.1 of Pelobates cultripes. Classification (NCBI taxonomy): domain Eukaryota; kingdom Metazoa; phylum Chordata; class Amphibia; order Anura; family Pelobatidae; genus Pelobates; species Pelobates cultripes. Next base: position 48,676,958 of record OW240914.1, read on the forward strand.
GTGAATAATGAAGCTTTTTATTACATAGATCAATAGTATCATTAAAGAATAGATCAATAGTGTTTTTAAATAATATTTCAAAAATTAAGGGTAGTATAGTAGAAGCTTTCTAATTACAAGGATAAAGTTAAGTAATACATCACCAATTAATGCTGAAAATTAACATCCAAGCTTGCACTAGGAGTCACTCTTAATTGGGAAAAGCTTAAAACTAATACATCACCGATTAATCTATTGTAAAATTACAACTAGACTAACAAAATCATGGCTGGGAGGTCACCTTCATTTTCAGCCTTAGCATACAGTTTCAGATTAACTCTAGGCTAAGCTTTAGTTGACTAAAACTAAAACAATTCAACTAAAACTAAAATGGCTTTTTAGTTAAAAGACTATGACTAAAACTAAATTGAAATTTACCGCCAAAATGAATTTACCATTGGCGGGTAAGACACATGGGGGAAGGAGGAGAAGAAATGAGACACATGGAGGACTGGGGATCCGAGACACATGGGGGGCAGATGGAAATAAATGCACAGGAGGCCAGGGGGATGAGAAACATAGGGGCTGGTAGAATGAGACACATGAGGCGGCTGGGGAAATAAGACACATGAGGGGGCTGGGGGGATGAGACACATGAAGGGGCAGAGGCAATGAGATACATGAGGGGGCTGGGGGAATGAGACACATGAGAGGGCAGAGGGATCAGAGGGGAGAGAGGGAATGAGAGGGCAGAGGGAATGAGATACATGAGGGGGCTGGGGAATGAGACACATGAGAGGGCAGAGGGAATGAGAGGGCAGAGGGAATGAGACACATGAGGGGGCTGGGGAATGAGACACATGAGGGGCTGGGGGAATGAGACACATGAGAGGGCAGAGGGAATGAGAGGGCAGAGGGAATGAGACACATGGAGGGCTGGGGAATGAGACACATGAGGGAGCAGAGGCAATGAGATACATGAGGGGCTGGGGGAATGAGACACATGAGAGGGCAGAGGGAATGAGACACATGAGGGGGCTGAGGGAATGAGACACATGAGGGGGCTGGGGGAATGAGACACATGAGAGGGCAGAAGGATGAGAGGGCAGAGGGAATGAGACATATGAGGGGGCTGAGGGAATGAGACACATGAGGGGCAGAGGGAATGAGAGGGCAGAGGGAATGAGACATATGAGGGGGCTGAGGGAATGAGACACAAGTGTAGACTAGGGTGGGAAAATGAGCACATGGAGGGGTTTAGGGTGAATGAGACAAGTGGAGGGATGGGGTAGGAATTAAGACACATAGGCGGCTGAGGGAATCAGACACATGTGGGAGTTGAGATGCATGGAGGGAATGGGGGAGAAACAGACAAGGTGCAGGGGGAAGAGACACACAAATGGGGCTAGGGGGACACAAAGAGACACAGAGGGGCTGTGGAAGGGGCAAATGAGAGAGATAGAAACTTTAACTAAACCCATTAGATTTTAGTCATGCCAACTAAAATCTACTGGAGATTTAGTCGACTTAAACTAGACTAAAACTAAAAGGATTTAGATGACTAAAATATGACTAAAACCAAATGGCTTTTAAGTCAAAAGACTATGACTAAAACTAAATTGAAATTTGCTGCCAAAATTAACACTGCTTGACTATATATGTTGAATGTTCTGTGGATGGACTATTTGTTTGCCCCATTTTCGCCTATTTTTCTCTTTGGTAGCCTTTCCCTTTGTTATGTATCTCTTTAACCCCTTAAGGACACAGCTTCAGAAGCTTGTCTTACGCTTAAGGACACAAGCCAATTTTGCATTATTTAGCTGTTTGTGTTCAAACGCAAATTGCATCTCTGTCATTTATTGCACCAACACATATTACACATTGTTTTTTTAAAGGGCAAACAGGGCTTTAATTTGATGTCACATATACATAGATACATTCTCATTAATTATAAAACAAACAAACAAACAAAAAAAACAGTTTTGGCAATAATAGCTTGTGCATAATATGTCCAGCTTAGAAAAAGTAATTCAAAATAAATTCATTTATGTGTTTTGATTTATAGAGTACATCATATGTATAGGATTTCAGCTCATTTTGAAAGTTACAGGTCACAAAATACAAGGACTAAAATAAAATTTCAATTTGCAACAATTTTAGAAGTTGGTATGTTTGTCTTGTAGGTTTAGTAGCCAACACAGAAAAAAAATTGCCACACAAAAGTATACTTTTATATAAAGTAGACATCACAAGCTATTTAACTAAGGTTAGTTTGACACTTTTTACGTAGCCATTTCATCGCCAATCTCTGCTAAATATTGGAGTAAAATTGTGTTTTTTCTTTATTTTGGCATATACACATATAACAAGGTTTTCGTAATGTGTATTTCGTAAAGCTGCTGTGTGCTATTCCTGCACAGAACCCCATATTGTGTTCAGCTACATCTGCTGAGTATAACGATACCCCCATTGTATGCATTCAGCACTATTCTGTGAAGCTACAATGCCATATAAAAGACAAGGCTATTTCAGTTTCTATAGTTAGAATTTTCGTAGATGGATTTGATGGGCCATTTTAAGGTATTTTAGCAGTGTGACTGTTCAAATAACCCCACAAAGGGCTTTCATTTGACAAAGCAGACACCCCAGGATATCTTATGTGGTGTATATTGTGCCTTAACTTGTCACCATTTTTTCACCAATTTATGTCAATGTTTGTACCAAGTGAAGTGGTAACAAGCGTTTTTTCTGCCTTTTTGACACACATAGTGAGTTAGCACAGTATATTTTGCAAACCTTATGTGTGCTACAACTGTGTAATACTACATATGTTGCTTAGCTATGTTGTCTGAGTACAGCAATACTCCCGTATGTACCTTTGCCAGGCATATGTGGATGTTCAAGGGGCACATTTGAGACGCAGCAATTCAGTTTTTTTCAAACTTTGAAGTTTTATGCTGTGTCCATGTTTAATTTTGGAGTAGTTTAGCTGGTTGGTTATTGAAACTTCCCCACAAACACATACTATTTATTAAAGAATAATATGGTAATTCAAAAGGCATATTTTGAACCTTAATTTTTTTCTCTAGTTTGTTCCAGGTGTAGTGGTAATGGGCATTTTTAAATGTATTTTTAAATTTTTTAAAACTTTTTTACTTTTAAAACTAGTTTTTAAACTTTTTTTGCTTATTATTTTTTTTAAACTTTCCTAAACTTTCTTAAAACTTTTTTTTTACAGATTTAAAATTTTTATAAACTTTTTTTACCGTTATCCCCTAACTAGCAGTAAGCAGCACTAACCGTAAATTCCCCAATTTCCCATAACTCCCACCCACCCCAGCTAGCAAAATTTATCATTTTAAAATATTTAAATTAATTAATTTTAAAAAGTTAATCCTAAGAGGTTAAAAAAAAATCGGATCACAGTATAATACTATAATATGTAGATAGTGATCAACTGACAGGGAAGGTGTTAATTTTTATTGGACTGGGTAAAGGGGGGGTGGGTTTTTTGTAACTTGAAAAAAAAAGTAATTAAAACTTTTTTATCTTTTTAAAACTTTTTGTAAACTTTTTTTAACGTTAACCCCTAGCTAGCCTAACACCAAATTCCCAAATTACCCACTAACGTCAACCCACCCAGTTAGCTAAATATATCATTTTAATATATTTAAATTAATTAATAAAATAAATTTAACCTCTGAGGGTTACAAAAAATAAAAGTTGACTCTCAGGGGTTAAAAAATTTTTTTAGATCACAGTAAAATGTAGTCCCTGACAATTTATCACGGTAGTCAGTGATCAATTGGTAGGGAAGGGGTTAATTTTATTAAAGCAGGGGAGGGGGGGGGGTTTAATTTAACTTTTTGTTTTCTTTTTACACAGAGGAAGCAGATCAGCTCTGATCCGTCTCCCTGCACTTCACACTGACCGAGGAAGAGCAGGGAGGCGGATCGTGAGTCCCTGCGGCGATCTGGGGTTAACTTTATCGCATGACTGACCTGGTCCGTTATTTGGTGTTAACGGTTTCCCCGCCATGACGGACCAGGTCCGTCATCCGGCAGGAAGGGGTTAAATTTTTTTGGGACAAATTAATTAAAAAACATTTAAATAGAAAACAGCTAAAACTTTTCCCCCCTTTGTGACCCCATCCCACCCCCAAGCATTAGGCCTTCCCCATAGGAAAGCACTGACTCAAGTCTTTCCTATGTGGTTTTTCAACATGTTGGATGTCCTAAAGCAAAGTGTGAGGACATCCAGCATCGTTTCACGGAGTCACTAGAGGCAATCTTAACACTGCAATGTAAACATTGCTGTTTCACCCAAACTGCAGTGTTTTACATTGCTGGGTTAACGGGTACAGGGACACTGCACCCAGACCACTTCAATGAGATGACGTGGTCTGGAACCCTATAGTGTCCCTTTAGTCTTTACTTGCATACTTTGTAACCGTCCCACCCCCCACCACCTTCCAGATTGGTAGTGCGTTAGTTAAATATGCAATAATTATCTTATGTGTAAATCTTCTGATTATGTCTGTATTTGTTATTGTGCAATAAATCTCTCTTCTGTACATAGTTTAAATAGCCGAACTTTCATGAACTGTGCTATAAAATCCAAACAGATTGAGCTACAAAAATACACATAATTTTATTATTGTTTTTATTATTTTATTTTATGATTTTTGTTATTATCATTTTAGCTACATAATGCATTAAAAAAATTGTATAGATAAATAGGTGAAAAAAGTAGATCCAAAATAGGAAATGGAATTATCTACTAAACAACGTGTTCAATTGGTAAAAGAAGCCCCTTCCTAAGCTCTGCAAAATTGGAAACAAAACAGTCGGGACAAACGTGTTACAATTCCAGGAGCAGGTGAATAGGGAGGGATAAGAAAGGGAAGAAGAAAACAAACTGTGTATATTACTTAGATTAATTGATAAGAACCAAATCACCAATTCCTATAAGTATGTAAAAAACCGAAGGTGCTTTAAAATAAACTTGTAAATCTCAATCTAGACATAAAAAAAACCAACATATAAAAAATTACTAAATCACAATAGTTAAAGGACATTCAGTAGAGTTAGCCAAGCTTTAAGAGGATATTATTAAAAATAATATCAGGAAGTATTACTTTACTGAGAGGGTAGTGGTTGCATGGAATAGCCTTCCAGCTGAAGTGGTAGAGGTTAACACAGTAAAGGAGTTTAAGCATTCGTGGGATAGGCATAAGGCTATCCTAACTATAAGATAAGGCCAGGGACATCATGTATACAAGTTTCAGTCAAAATAGACCAAACAGAAACATTATCCAAGTCAGTTATGCTTTTAATTTGCTATTATGGTCCTAAATTTTTAATTCAGTTTGACTTCACAACAATTCTCACGTTAGTGAATAATCCCGTGTGTGTTTGATATACAGAATCAGAGAGGGTTCAAGATAACTAACAATCTATCTCTGAAATTATTAGTCATGCAACTATTATTTTGTACTAAGTAATTTTGAAGGAGGATATTCTTACTTATTTAAAGGAAAATTGTTTTACGGCATTACATTTAATGTACATTTATCGATACAGAATAGGCATTTGTCAGGCAATTAAAGTAATAGTTAAAGGGACATCTTAAAGGGACACAGATTTACTATAGCCCTACCCCTTTCTAAGTCGCAAGATAAAGCATTCAGATTATATCACTTATGTAATTATTATTCAATATAATGTCAAAAAGAAATTTTTTTGTATTTCCCAAAAACTTTCACGCATTATATTTTGATTTCAGTAACATTTTCAAGAGATTACTCTTGATTACTCTTTTCATGATATTACATTCACCTTTGTTAAGGTTCCACGAGGGATTTAATATATGTTTGCATTTATGTTACAAAAAGTACATAACAATTTGACTTATACGAACTTTCAAAATGTAATTTCCAACATTTTCAGTGTCTTATTATTGGAATTTATACAGCACCAACTTGTTCCGCAGCGCTTCACAATATTATAAAAGGAGGATATTGAACAATAAACAACACAATTACTAAATGTTACAGAAACAATAGGTTGATGAGGACCCTGCTCAAACGAGCTTACAGTCTTGAGACGGATCTAACATTTTGCTTAAGAAATTGTTAGAAACAGGTTTTGACAGCCACTGTATTAATGCATTTGGCTTTCACAGACAGCTATTGGAGTTGGTGGTATGTGTGTGTGTGTGGGGGGGGTGGGTACAGGGGGCAGGGGGGCTTTTTTTTATGCCTGGAGCTTCTGTCTGAAGCTGAGGAGGTGGCCGGCACTTCCGTGGACCCCAGTTAACTTGTCAAACCGTTTTAAAACAGTTTGACTACTAACACTGTGGGGGTGCCAGGGCAGTCTTGGCACCACAACTACTACAGCAAGCTCTAGCAGTTATGGTACGTGGGGTATTCTTTTAATATTATGCATTGTACTGTGATTTATCACAGAAAGCTTTGAAGAGAATAGTGAAGCGGTATAAATAAATGTGCGGAGGGGAATTTAGTGTTGAAAACATAAAAATTGTGAGGTAGGTCAGATCACGGAATTCCAAGGGACAACACACAAGCTAACTATGTGCTGACCGTACCTGCGATATTATACATATATTATTACATTATTACATATATTTCCAAAAGTTCACAACTTTCCTTTGTGATTCCAAAAAAACAATAGATTCTAATTAAAAAATATGTATAATAATAATAATAATATGCAAGCTTCATATTTGGCTAAAATAACATTTCCACCTACTTCTGTGTGATTTTGGTAAACCTACGCATTCAGACATTTCAAGGTTGTCAAACTTTATTTAAGATGTTATTGACTTAAGAGTCACCTGCCACACCACTCCCTGTGACTAATGGTCTGCTGTGGACTCATCACAATTAAGCTAACCCTAAGGTCATATTATGCCACATTACGTCTTAGAACACATTATCAGACCTGCTATAACTGTTCCATATTATTTTACCTGTATCATATCATATTAGTGTGCCTGTTGTAACAGTGTCCCGTTATTGTACCTATTGCAACCGATATTGTATCTGTAATAACTGTGATATATCATTGAACCTATTAGACCTGTACTAATTTTTACCCATTCTAATAACAGATCATTTGTGGCATTAACCGTCCCATTTATTTTAAGAATATAAACAGAAATAAACAATGGCAGCTCTTGCTGTTGCAAGTTTGGTATTACTGACAGCAAATACGATTCTAACAAATGATAGGGAGCAGAAAAAAAACACTATGCAGTTTAACATATTTCATAACATAATCCTTCATTCGTAAACCTGGTATATTATTGCACTATATTAAACAATCCATCTTAGTAGGTATAACATTTATAATGGGGGAGATAAATCAAGGAAACAGGTGCAATTTTGGAGAAATGTGCTAAATGACAGATATTCTGTTGGTTTTCATTTTGACTGGTTATTATGTATCACAAAATAGCACCTTCTTTTCGTTCATATTACCCCCGTGTGTTAAAAATGCCTAATATGTAATAAGAATAAATATATGCAATAATTGTGTGTTCAATATGTATTTTCAATGCTAATTACATCCATAGTTGCTTGCCTTAAATGTGATATGTACACACTATATAGGATTAAACATGGTGCATGAAGATTTATAGGTATATAGAAGAATCTCACCTGTTTTTTGGAGCCGAAGGCTAACTCCTACAAAGTCCTTAGCTGTATGTCCTCATAAGCAGTCAAACTACAAATAACAGTATTGTGTCTCAGCCTCCATTTGAAACTGCTGAACAGGTATGGCAAGAATTATAGTTTATCTTCAAGGTCAACGAAAATCTTAAAAATGCAGGTGTGGTCTTTTGAGCGTCACTATCATTTTGCCTAAATTAGCAGGTTTTTTTTACAGATATATGTGTATTATCTGCATTCTTAGAGTGCTATGCTACAAAACAAAATCATCATTATAGTATACAGCAAATTTATAATTAAACAATTATCCCAAATGTAGTTTCATGAGATTGGATATGTAAAAATAATAATAAAAACTGGAATCTTGGCTTTTTGGGTGATGCTTGCACATGCCCTCTGCGTGGCCAATAAGCCAAAGTCATCTACCTCAAAACAGGGGAACATTGCACCTGCATTCCTGCACCACATACAGATCTGCAAAGTGCTTGCATTATAGTCAATGCTATAACTGCCCTTTTCTGGACCTTGTTGGGTTTAATGGGAGCACAGAAAGAGTGGGATTGGTGTTTTGTTGTTTTTTAAATCAGATTTTCATTGGCATTTGCTACATGAAAATCCATTGATTTGATTGGTCAACTTCAATTTCAATGAATGAGAGACGTTTTATTTTACTATATAGTTAATTGTTTTTGGCTTTAATAGAGGTTAGTATGGTTTTCATTTTTGTTATGTTTTCTCTCTATTACTATTACTTAGTGATGGGTGCTGGTATATGTGATGGGGGTGTTGCATGCGAAATTACTATCATTTGGTGCAGTAGGAGCAGGACGATTTTTTGGATCACAAATAGCCTGGGAATAATTCCACTCTAACTCTCTTTCTTACCAATCTTGACAAGTGTTGGCAGATTTTTCCTTGTTGACAATTTACAGGTGGCTCATTATGAATTGTCCTACTCCTAATACGGTTTGATTTGGTTAACACTGTAACACATAATCCAGTTTAATGTCAGTAAAAATAAAGTAAATAAAATAAATGCACACAATGAATGTGTAGTTGCTTACATTATATTAAGTATTATCTTGTTTATTTATTTTATATGGTGTATCTAGAAGTTCACTTTGTGTTTTTGCTCTCCACTTATATCATATTTTCTACTTCTCTTAAATATAATCTCCTCCTTTAATATAACGTAAGCAACTGCACATTCATTGTGTGCGTTTTTATTTTATTTACTTTATTTTATAATATAAAAAATAGATAACCGTGCCTTAACCCCTTAAGGACTGGACTGTTTTTGCGATGTTGTACATTTGCGACCAGGAATATTTTTACACTTTTGTGGTGTTTGTGTTTGGCTGTAATTTTCCGCTTTCTCATTTACTGTTCCCATACAAATTATATATTGTTTTTTCAGGACAAAATGGGCTTTCTTTACATACCATTATTTATATAATCTCATGTATTTTAATTTAAAAAAAATACAAAAATCTGATGAAAAATTGAAAAAAATACATGTTTTTTGACTTTTACTTGAAAAATCTTTTACTCATCTACAAAAGCGAATGAAAAAAAACTGCTAAATAGATTCAAAATTTTGTCCTGAGTTTAAAAATACCCAGTGTTTACGTGCTTTTTTGCTTTTTTTTGCATGTTATAGGGCTATAGGTACAAGTAGGATATTGCGGTTTCAAAACATACATTTTTAAAATTTATCAATAGTGACATTGTAACACTATTATCTGTCATAAATCTCTGAATAACACCCCACATGTACATATTTTTTTTAAAGTAGACAACCCAGGGTATTCAATATGGGGTATGTCCAGTCTTTTTTAGTAGCCACTTAGTCGAAAACACTGGCCAAAGTAAGCATTCATATTTGTTTGTGTGTGAAAAAAGTAAAAAAACTAAATTGAACGCTAATTTTGGCCAGTGTTTGTGACCAAGTGGTTACTAAAAAAGACTGGACATACCCCATTTGCAATACCTTGGGTTGTCTTCTTTTGCAAATGGTATGCCATCATGGGGGTAATTCTCATTCCTGGGCTACCATACGCTCTCAAAGGCAACGTAACCAACCTGGCCATTTTCAATGTAAAATATTTGACCCATATATTTGACCTTGTAACTTTCAAAAATGCTATAAAACCTGTACATGGGGGGTACTGTTTTACTCGGGAGACATCGCTGAACACAAATATTAGTGTTTAAAAACTGGAAAACGTATCACAACAATTATATCATCAGTAAAAGTGCTGTTTGTGTGTGAAAAATGCAAAAAAAGTAACTTTCACTGACAATATCATCGCTGTGATATGTTTTACTGTTTGAATCACTAATATTTGTGTTCAGCGAAGTCTCCCGAGTAAAACAGTACCCCCCATGTACAGGTTTTAGGGTGTCGTAGAACGTTACAGGGTAAAATACAGTGCTAGCAAATTAAATTCTCTGGAATTTCGGCCTGGGTTGGCAGGCAGGTCCCTCAAATTGCAATCAATAAAATTACTGAATTATGTAAAAATATTACATAAATACGCACGTAGAATTTAAATATATATGCATATTTATATATTTGAAGTCTACGTGTATATTTATATAATTATTTATGTAATTTTGTATATGGACGTATGTATATTTCTTATTATTTTTATATTTTTATATACATAGATATATATACAAATTCATTCTAAGTGTATTTTGATATAAATATATATATATTAATTTTAAAATACAGTTAGAATAAAATTTCATATAGCTATATAATTTTTAAATTTTTTATTATTATTTTTAAAAAAAATATTTAATTTAAATTACTTATTAGTTATATTTTATAATAATATATATATACAATATATATAGTTATTATATATATTATATATATACGTGTGTAATTTAATTATAAGTGTATTTTTATATTAATATAAGTACATATTAATATTAAAATACACTTAGTATCATTATATATATGATATATAGACATATATTATATAGATATAATATATGTCTATATATCATATTTATACATATATAATTATTATTATTTTTTTATTACCATTAACTTTAATTTTTTTTCTGATTTTACGTGCAGGGAGAAGTACAGGCAGTCCCCCTGCAGGCACATTGGACACCTATTGTGACCATGTGATCGCTGTGTTAAGCGATCACATGGCCACAGGGGTCCTAATCTGCCGTGGGGAGACTGTCTGGGCTGCAGGCAGTCTACTGATTCAGGTAAGTAGCCCCAGACCGTTTGGACGGTTCAGGACCGTCATCGGTCCTCAAGGCAAAAATGCCGATGACGGTCCTGAACCGTCCTCGGTCCTTAAGGGGTTAAAACACAGTAATGTAAAAAAAATGAAGTCAAATATAAATCATATGTACATACTTTTTTCTTAAAAGTCTATGAAGTCTTTGGCTGTTATACAGTGCATGGTATCTCAAAGAAAAAGGAAAAATGAGAGACAATAATAGTGCAGTAAGTATTTAACACAGTGAAGTAGAGTGCTATAGCAAAAACTCACAATTTATAGAGCTGCAAAGAGCTCTGCTGTGTAGGACGTAGATGGTACAATCCCCGTCAATGGATATATTTTCAGCTTCAGCTACTTTATCTGTGTCTCGATTATATGAAGACAAAAATTGGAATATCCAGTAGTGCAATATTGGATATTCCAATTTTTGTCTTCACATATTTGAGACACAGATTAAGTCTTTCAAGTAAGGTGTTAAAGACATACTGCACTATTATTGTTTCTCTTTTTCCTTTTTCTTTGAGATACCATGCACTGTATAACAGCCAAAGACTTCACAGACTTTAAACAAAAAAGTATGTACGTATGATTTATATTTGACTTTATTTTTGTACATTATTGTGTTTTAAGACGCGGTTATCTATTTTTTGTATTTGTCTTATGTCTCTATTCCTACAAGGTTTTTGGAAATCCTTGTAAGATTTACTGCTGCCTTAAACTCTACAGTATAGTGAGCACCTAATTTTTGTGTTTTATAAGAAATGTAAGAGGGGATAGAGTTGGTTAGAGATTTATAGGTAAGGGTTAATATTTTGAATTGACATCTATAGGATAAATCTTTAGCCATTTGGCTTACCCATCCTGGAACATTAACCATGTTACATATCTTGGTATCATCAGCAAAGGACATACCTTACCATCAAGACCTTCTGCAATATCACTAATAAAAATATTAAAGAGAATGGGTCCAAGTACAGATCCCTGAGGTACCCCACTGGTAACAAGACCATGCTTTGAATGATCATGTTTTGAATATAAATGTTTGAAGCTTTAACAACTCCATATCAATGTTGAAAGAATACTTGCTGAAGTGCTTAAGATCCCAGAAGTCACAGAAACTCAATGAAATCACAAACTCCCCAGGTTGACATGCGAATTAAGGACAGGCATTGTGCCTTAGATTTTACCCTTTATTTCTGCAGGTACCCTTAGCAATGGACGCTGTTTGAAACACAACTTTGTTTCTTTTCTTTTTTTTAAATTGACGGTAGTTCTAAACAGCATCATGAATTCAGTGCAGACACAGCTTTTTGAAAACATTGGTTACGATCCATCATTTTCACCTCACCAGTAAACTTTCAGAGGCCTTACGTTCAACAGAAAAATAAAAACTTTATTTTCACCACACCCAGCAAACTTTTAGAAGCCTTCTGTACATTTAACCATCAAACAGAACCGAAAAGGGATTTTCACCTCACCCAGAAAACTTTCAGAGGCCTTCCATCCATCTAACCATCTGTCATAAAAAAAGATATTCCTTCGCTTTTATTCTATCTACCGAGGTCACCATATTATTATTTTTTTCTAACAAATTTTACCGTATTTACATGTAATTTACAACTGTCATTTTCTGTACATGCAGTTTCTTTCAGTGATTGTATGCCACAAATATGAAAAGGGACACTTTGTGTTTTTGCTCTCCACTTATATCATATTTTCTACTTCTCTTAAATATAATCTCCTCCTTTAATATAACGTAAGCAACTGCACATTCATTGTGTGCGTTTTTATTTTATTTACTTTATTTTATAATATAAAAAATAGATAACCGTGCCTTAAAGCACAGTAATGTAAAAAAATGAAGTCAAATATAAATCATATGTACATACTTTTTTCTTAAAAGTCTATGAAGTCTTTGGCTGTTATACAGTGCATGGTATCTCAAAGAAAAAGGAAAAATGAGAGACAATAATAGTGCAGTAAGTATTTAACACAGTGAAGTAGAGTGCTATAGCAAAAACTCACAATTTATAGAGCTGCAAAGAGCTCTGCTGTGTAGGACGTAGATGGTACAATCCCCGTCAATGGATATATTTTCAGCTTCAGCTACTTTATCTGTGTCTCGATTATATGAAGACAAAAATTGGAATATCCAGTAGTGCAATATTGGATATTCCAATTTTTGTCTTCACATATTTGAGACACAGATTAAGTCTTTCAAGTAAGGTGTTAAAGACATACTGCACTATTATTGTTTCTCTTTTTCCTTTTTCTTTGAGATACCATGCACTGTATAACAGCCAAAGACTTCACAGACTTTAAACAAAAAAGTATGTACGTATGATTTATATTTGACTTTATTTTTGTACATTATTGTGTTTTAAGACGCGGTTATCTATTTTTTGTATTTGTCTTATGTCTCTATTCCTACAAGGTTTTTGGAAATCCTTGTAAGATTTACTGCTGCCTTAAACTCTACAGTATAGTGAGCACCTAATTTTTGTGTTTTATAAGAAATGTAAGAGGGGATAGAGTTGGTTAGAGATTTATAGGTAAGGGTTAATATTTTGAATTGACATCTATAGGATAAATCTTTAGCCATTTGGCTTACCCATCCTGGAACATTAACCATGTTACATATCTTGGTATCATCAGCAAAGGACATACCTTACCATCAAGACCTTCTGCAATATCACTAATAAAAATATTAAAGAGAATGGGTCCAAGTACAGATCCCTGAGGTACCCCACTGGTAACAAGACCATGCTTTGAATGATCATGTTTTGAATATAAATGTTTGAAGCTTTAACAACTCCATATCAATGTTGAAAGAATACTTGCTGAAGTGCTTAAGATCCCAGAAGTCACAGAAACTCAATGAAATCACAAACTCCCCAGGTTGACATGCGAATTAAGGACAGGCATTGTGCCTTAGATTTTACCCTTTATTTCTGCAGGTACCCTTAGCAATGGACGCTGTTTGAAACACAACTTTGTTTCTTTTCTTTTTTTTAAATTGACGGTAGTTCTAAACAGCATCATGAATTCAGTGCAGACACAGCTTTTTGAAAACATTGGTTACGATCCATCATTTTCACCTCACCAGTAAACTTTCAGAGGCCTTACGTTCAACAGAAAAATAAAAACTTTATTTTCACCACACCCAGCAAACTTTTAGAAGCCTTCTGTACATTTAACCATCAAACAGAACCGAAAAGGGATTTTCACCTCACCCAGAAAACTTTCAGAGGCCTTCCATCCATCTAACCATCTGTCATAAAAAAAGATATTCCTTCGCTTTTATTCTATCTACCGAGGTCACCATATTATTATTTTTTTCTAACAAATTTTACCGTATTTACATGTAATTTACAACTGTCATTTTCTGTACATGCAGTTTCTTTCAGTGATTGTATGCCACAAATATGAAAAGGGACACTATGGTCACCAAAACAACTTTAGCTTAATTAGGCAGTTTTGGTGTATAGATCATTCCTCTGAAGTCTCATTACTCAATTCTCTGCCATTTAGGAGTTAAATACATTTTGTTTCTTTCCATATAGCCCTAGTTAGACCTTCCCTGGCTGTGACTGACACAGCCTGCATGAAAACAAAATGGTTTTATGTTTAATCAGATGTAACTTACTTTAAAAATGTGTATCTCCTGTTCTGTAAATTTAACTTTAATTACATACAGGAGGCTCCTGTGATGTCCAGCAAGCTATTAACATAGCAGTTGAATTTTTAAATTAACCCCTTAAGGACACATGACGTGTGACATGTCATGATTCCCTTTTATTCCAGAAGTTTGGTCCTTAAAGGGACACTTCAGGCACCCAGACGACTTCTGCCCATTGGAGTGGTCTGGGTGCCAACTCCCACTACTCTTAACCCTGCAAGTGTAATTATTGCAATTTTTTATAAACTACAATAATTACCTTGCAGGGTTAACTCCACCTAGTAGACAGCCACTAGAGGGCACTTCCTGGTTTCTAGCATAGGAAACCTGTGCTAGAGCGTCGCTGGACGTCCTAACGCTGTGTGAGGACCTCCAGCGTCGCTCATTTCCCCATAGGAAAGCACTGAAAAGCATTTTCAATGCTTTCCTATGGGGAGCATTGCACATTAGGTCTCCGTGGGTGTGATCAGTCTCACCCACCGGCCGACACAATCACAGGAAGGAGCGGCCTGGAGGAAGAAGCAGCGACGTGGGACATCGTCGCTGCCTCTGGTTAGTTACTGAAGGGGTTTTCACCCTTTCAGCAACCAGGGATGGGAGGGAGAGGGGACCTGCAGTGCCAGAAAACGGATTGTTTTCCTGGCACTGGAGTTTCCCTTTCAGGGGTTAAACAAAATTTGCAATAAAGGAAGTATAAACACCAGATGACTCCTTACAGGAAGTGTTTAGGAAAGCTGTGCAAGTCACATGCAGGGAGGTGTGAGACTTCAGCGGCATGATCTATCCAATAAAACTGCTTCATTAAACTAAAGTTATTTTGGTTACTATAATGCTGCTTTAATGTAATTGTAGTTATAAATATTTATAGTGATATAATGTGGTTTGAAAACTTTTTAAATGTATGCAACAGATGTCTGCTTTACATATTGCGTCTCTTTCTAAATTTCTTGCCCTTCCTAGCAGTAAACACTTCCACCTAACTAGATTTCACTATGCAATACCTACCCATCCTCCCCTCCTTTCACCCACCCTGTTTCCAGCTTTCATTACAACAGGCTTCTTGAGGTGCTTGACCTTACACTCAATTACCTCCTCATCCCTTTACGTTCCCCATGCTACCTCTTTTCTTAACTTCCCTCTTAACCTTTAGATTGTAAGCTCATGGGCTATCTATAACTACTTTGCACAAACGAGCTTAAATGGCTAAATCTCAGCTCACGTCTTTACCTTTTGTATTAATCTGTGTATATTGTACTGTCTTTTTCCCCAATTGTACAGCTCTGCAGAATGTATTGGCATTTTATAACAGCTAATTATAGTGACTTGGAGTCCCTGTTTACATTTAGTGTACTTTTCAGCTATTGTTTCTTTGTGCGCTTACTAAAAACACAAGTAACACAATGCATACCTGCTTCCCATAGTAACAAAACAGAGATTTATGAAAACAAAAAAAGTATTGTAACAGGTCAAAACCTCTATGACATTAAAACAGCATTTTCCTGCTTGGAATATTAGTTACAGAAGCTCAGGGCGTTGACGTTTAAGCTTGAGTGATATTTAGAAAAGAATGACAAAGTTTGTTTAAGACACTTCAAGGATGGCATACGGTCTGGTTGCAGTCAAAAGGAACTTACACACATTTTATGTCACTACTACGTACACATTCACAGGAAACTGCTTAATTGCCCAATTTATGCACAATTTATGGTACGTGTTTTGTGCTGCTAAAGATATTTGTAGCAAGGTTACTTGTGTCATATAACTCAATGGTAACCTTTACCAAACTAATCAAATCCATTAGTTTGTTTGTGGTCAGACGTAGGAAGTTGAAGGATGGTTTTAAAGAGCAATATTTTGTGAAAGGATGGACAACATTATAATATACTGGTTTATAAATGGAACATTAATAAAACTGGCTGATATAAACCACTTGTATTAAAGAGATGAGTGAAATACACTCACAAGATGGCATGATGGCACGATGGCACAGCGCCTCCATCTGGTGAGTGCCTTTCAAACAGTACAATTGATGTGTTTTTTTAAATTGTATTACAGTATATTTATATTTCTTCTTTTATATTTACAGCTGTATCCCTACACACATATCTGGGATATCCCCTGGGGAAGCTGTGTCAAAGATAAAAGATAAATTATTTTGGTAATTTGCAGTACCCAGCACTTTAGGGTGAGTTTGTGGGATTGATATATTCGAATCTAGAGGAAAACATTGAGTCTGCAAGAAAACTGTGAGTAAGGATGAATGTCCTTAAAGCAGGATTACATTACTAAACACACAGCAAGTACTTAAATAGACTTGTTTAAAAAAGAACAAAAAAAACCCTGAATGACTGAATGAAAATCCGTGGAAATACTTGAAATGTTCTATTTACCAATGGATTCTACCCAAGCTTGAGATAATGTAGAATTGTCACAAATTGGTGCAAAGCAGGTAGATAATTAGCCCCTTTGTGATGCAGATGTACACAGTGATGTTTCCAGGATTCATACTTAGGAGGGACACATAAGGGGCCAGGGACAAAAGTAGGGGGGCAGTTATAAAATGCGTATAGGTGTGTGTGTGTGTGTATATATATATATATTTATTTCCTGGCTAATCATGGCAGCATATACACATGGGTTAGCTCCTCCCCTTACAGCTGATAGGATAGGAAAAATACCAAGGTTTTAAAAGGAGGCTCCATCGCTAAGGTCCTCAGTCTTTTTCATGTCCTACAGCCCTTAGGACGTGAGCGATTTGCTCCCTTTACCCCTTATGTATGTCTTTTTTATCTTCATTACTTTATTTGAACGTTTTGCGTTGTGGGAAGGCAAGTTGTAGCAGCCATCTTGGATAAGGGCAATTGCCAGAAAGTACCTAAAATAAAGGGAAAATTACAGTAAACATCCCAAACTTATTTGGTAAGTATTTGCAGGGTCTCCAGACAAGGTTAAGTGCTGTCTTCAACCAGTTTTAAATCTGTTTCACTAGTTTCTTATAGAATTTAACAGTGCACCTTTTTACTTAATACTTTACCACAGGTAATATTTAGTTGTTATTATTTGTCAGATGTCTGCATCTTCACCAGGTTCTGGTTATGAGGAGAAAACAGTGGAAGGAAGACAGTTATGCACTGACTGCCTCCAGAAGGTTGCCGCTTCAGCATGACCTATCACTGTGCAGCCACATGACATGCGGGCAGGGCTTACAAAGTAAGTTCCAGAGGCCTTAGGGGTAAGAAAAGAGGCCAGGCTTTACCCTGTGGAGGAAGTTATTTCCAACCACTGAACTACACCACCTACGTTGCAAACTTATGGATCATAGGTGGACGCAGACCTGTCCAAAATTTTACGCCTACCATTGCAGGATGCCAGCCAGCTGTGGCTTTCGCTGCTGTTTCTACAAACATGAAATATGTGATTAAAGATCTAAAGGCTACTATGGAGAGACATCTTAAAGACCAAGATTGAAGAGGCAGTCAGAAGTCTTCAGGTTACAACTGACTTCACAGAAACTTCCCTAGATGTAACTAGGATATTTTCTGGATCAAACGGCTTTATCTATAGCAGTTAAGAAAGCATTATGGTTCTGTTTCTGGGATGATGATTCATCCTCCAAGTCTGCCCTCTACACCATTCTATTTGAAGGGGTGGTGCTGTTTGGGAAAACTTTGAATAATTCCATTGAAAAGGCGAATGAGGGCTGCAAGATATTTGTACCTCAGGACGGAAGTTCCAAGGATCCCAGCTCCTCGTAGTCTGACCGGAGAACCTCCAGTGACCAGTATTTCTGAGATACATGGAGCTACTGACCCTGCTGGGAATACGCCAACCGTAACTCATGGCAGTTGGTAAACCTGCCTTTCAAGGTTCTCATGGAGTTATTAAGCAGTTGTTTGCTCTTCAGCAATGAACATGTCTCCTCCAGTACTAGGAGCCTCATTTCTGATCAGACATACCTGGGCTCATCATACTCTGGAGGCTTGAGTGGTATCCATAGTCCAGATTGATATAGACTGTGGTGTTTTTTCTTCAGGCACAGGAGTCTCTATACCAACAGGAGTATTAAGACCAATGAAGCAAAAGGTAAAGCACTGAAGGAAGAAGTCTTCTGGACAAAGAGGTGATTTTTTTAGGTCCCAGAACAAGAGCAGTTCAAGGGACAAGTTTCGCCTCTCTTCTGGTGCTAAGAGGAAAAGCACATGGAAGCCTACACTGGACCTAAGAGGGGCCAACAAGAGGCTGAAAGTCTTAGGGATGGAGTCAATCAGATCTATATCTCAAGCAATTTGGAAGGATAATTTCCTTATCTCTATATATCTTAAGGATGCTTACTATCAGTCCAATCTGCAGAGATCTTTAGCATTAGCTCAGAAGAGAACTTCCAAGTTAGTGCCCTACCATTTGGCCTCAAGGCGGCCCCAAGAATCTTTATATGTACTTATAGTGATATTGAGAGTCCAGAACACCATTATCTGGAGGATCTACTCCTGATAGCCTTAGACCCTCAGAAGGCAGGCACACCGAGGAATATAGTTCTTTCAGAACTCCTTAAGTTTGGCTGCTTGATGAATATCAAGAAAAGCAGTTTCACACCAGCTCAGTGGTTGACATTCCTGAGTGGAAAATTCTATGCTCTGCTTTTCCCTTTCTCAGGAACAGTTCCACAGATTGTGAAGGTTTTCTTTCCCAGTTTCCTTATTTCTGCTTGGTAACAGCAAGAAAATAGATGCAACTATTAAGAATCCTGGCTTCCACCAGCAGACTTGTCAGATGGGCCCAATGGCATTTCTGGATTCCTCACAGATCCTTCCTAACTTGGTTTAACAAGAGGATGATTATTGGAGCCAGCCACTGACTATGTCCCCATCATTGGAGTCACACCTTGCCTGGCAGCTGAAAAGAGAGAATACATCCAGTGAACAGAACCTCATTGGTCAATTATTAGCTCGAATTCCAGTTTTTATAAGATTGGTTGCACAGTGTTTGGACCATGTTGAACAATATTTCCATTCATTTGTATGGAATTACGTGTCATTTTCAAGGCTCTTCTTCACTTCAGAGGATTGCTGAAGAACGAGTGGGTCCAAATTTGCTCAAATATCAATGCAACTGTATCCTATATCTATCAAGATGGGTCTCACAGATACATATTGATGGAATTCCAGCCCATAATGATCAGGACACAGAAGAACAATCAGGGGCTCAGAATACAATGGCTGTTTGCTTGAGCCGAATAACTGTGGACAAGGTTGATTGGCAATCATATCCCGACGTATCCTCGGGGTTGACACAGATTTGTCTTATACCCTACATAGATCTCATGGCCAATTCTTGGAACTACCAGGTCCAGAAGTATTTTCTACATGCTAGGACCAAATGCTCGGGTTCAGGTTACACTGACTCAGATTTAGAATTTTAGTCTGATGTATATATTTTCCTGTTTTCGACTTTCCTAAAAACATAATGCAAAAGGTGACAGTGTAAGACCTTGTCGACTCTAATTCCTATGATGAATAAGATGATTCTGGAACCTCCAAGGGAAATTCCAGTACGTCCAGACCTATTACAAGGCCCCTTGACACACCAAGATCCTCAAGTTCTGGTGTTGATGCGGGAGTCCATATTAGTATAGGCATCACTGAGACGGTCATTGAGATCCTCTTACAATCCTATACATACTTTACAAAGCTTGACATGCTTTTGTCTGTTAGAATTACTCCTCATTCAGGCCTTGAAAGGTTCTGTGTTATAACACTTTTGAGGAGCACTTAGCTGCACTTTGCTTCATGTAGGCATTGATTGAAATCATGCCTCCACTGAGTGTGGTGAAGCCAATATGTGACGTACCACTGGTCTCACGGGCCCTGACTAAACAATTATTCAAACCTCTAGAAGGAGGTTCCATAGTGGTAGCACAGAATGTGCTCTTGGCTGGTACCCCAGCCAGGAGAATGGGTGAACTCCAGGCTTGATCCTGTGAACCCCCTTTCACTACTTTTCAACAGATATGGTCGTCTTGCATTTGGCACCTGAAGATCCTGCCTAAGGTGAATGCTTATCTATGTCATTTTCTACCTGTACTGAAGGGTACCCATTGAGTGTTGAGGCCCCTGGTGCTTTGCTTCATGTAAGCAACAATTGAACTCAATCCTCCACTGAGGGTGTTGAAACCAATAGTTGATGTACCACTGGTCTCACGGGCTCTGACTAAACCATCATTTGAACCATGATGTTACCACAGACGTTGCTATTGCTGGTGACTGGTGTCACGAACGCACACTACTCCAAGAGTGCGCGTGACGTAGTTGTGGTTGTGAAAGGGTTAAAGTTCACTATTTGTCTGCACTAGACCAGAAATAATGACAAAATCCCCCTTTAACACCACCCACATTTAAACATAATAATATAACTAATACTATTTTAACGCTGCCACCACTAAGACAATTTATAAATGGGGTGCCTTGGTCCCCCAGGTAAATCAACAATAAAACCCACCAAATATTACTTAGTACAATATTCAAGGAATTACAAAAATACTAACTAGTCTCTTCAGGTAACGTGATTCTTAACCAGACAAAGGCAGAACTTAATAAATAAAAGTTTATTATGAACAAAAAATAGTCACAGTGCAAATAACAATATATGATAAACAAATTATTTACACCAACAACAGATAAAAACAAAAAGGATAAAATACAGAAGTCCTAATTACTCACTTAGGATTTCAAAGTACAACTTCTGTCCAGGGGGTCTCTGGCAAGGAAAGATGGTGACTCACTCAAAATTAGATCTTGGCTCCAAGCAAGTACACAAACACCCTTCTGGATCACAGGAGATATACCCTGTGAATTGCTACGCCTCATCCAGGGGTGGAGCAATAGGGATACTAAGTGACCACCTCCTTTGTTCCAGAAACCAACAACCCACATACAAACTTTTGGTTTTATCTCCTCTACTGTACTTGCCACAGAAATAATAATTGCCTCTATGAATTTGTTATTGTTTTCCCATTCCAAAGACATGTTGCACGCCCTGCCCACGATCCAATAGGATGGACATCACAAGTCCTGCCACACAGTTTAAGTTGTGCAACTCATGTTTGGGCTTAATTAAAAGATTGGGCTTGTCCCATTCCAAATATAATAAAAATGAGGCTTAATTATTAACCTGTGGGTAAGTATGAATGTTTCACTTGGATAAGATACTGGAACACAAGGATCTTCATGAAACGAATCCCATTACCATTTCAAATGACTGAACTATCCTTTACAAGGTACATGCCAAATGGATGAAGAGACATTCAGACTTTTCCCAAGTGTAGAACCTCACACCTTGCAGATCCTTGATTACTTCACATCCATATAGTAAAATCCTTTTCACATTGCTATGCCATTCACACTACCCCTTTTGTCATCTGACCTCTGTGGGGGTCCCAGCTTCAAAAGATGTAACCCCTGTTGACCTCAGCAATAGCATCTCTGTAATTTGTGCCATTATTTACTACACAAATTACATTGAAAGATGATATTCCATAGTGTAATAATAAATTATACACCCTTGCCGTGACAGCTGGTACCTCTTAATTAATTACAATTAGCGGGACCTGCCTGACAACCCATGCCGAAAGTAAAGGGAATTTAATTTGCTAGCACTATATTTAACCCTATAACTTTCCAAGACACCATAAAACCTGTACATGGGGGGTTCTGTTCTACTCGGGAGACTTCGCTGAACACAAATATTAGTGTTTCAAAACAGTAAAATGTATTACAACGATGATATCGCCAGTAAAAGTGCGTTTTTTGCATTTTGCCATGCACAAACAGCACTTACACGGACGATATTATTGCTGTGATACTTTTACTGTTTTTGTAAATATTGTGTTCAGCTAGTACCCTCATGTACAGGTTTTATGGTGTTTTCAAAAGTTACAGCGTCAAATATAAGGCTTGCGTTTCATTTTTTTCACATTAGAATTCGCCAGATTGGTTACGGTGCCCCTATGATGGCATACCATTTGCAATATTAGACAACCCAAGGTATTGCAAACGGGGTATGTCCAGTCTTTTTTAGTAGCCACTTAGTCACACTTAGTCATGGCTATTAAAAAAGACTGGACATACCCCATTTGCAATACCTTGGGTTGTCTAATATTGCAAATGGTATGCCATTATGGCTGTAAATTTAATTCCTGGGCTACTATAAAGTCCCAAAGGCAACGTAACCAATCTGGCGAATTTCTATTTCAAATGTAACGTGCTATATTTGACCCTGTAACTTCCCAAAATGCCATAAAACCTGTACATAGGGGGTACTGTTTTATACGTGAGACTTTGCTGAATACAAATATGCGTATTTTATTGCAGTAAAAGCAAACAGTATTATGACATTGACAGTTAAAATGTCATGTAGAACTAAAAATTTTTTACAAATTCTTATTTTCTCCTATTTTTTTCATATTAAATTATGTTTCATAGCTAAATATTTGATATTAAATGAAAGCCCTGTTTCCTCTGAATAAAATGATATATAATAAGGGTGGGTGCATTTAATATGAAAGAGGTGAATTACGGTTGGACAGACATGTAGCGCAAATGCCAGGTTTTGTTTACATTTTGTTTCGTTCACAACGTGTACATTTGGCTCAGTCCTTAAGGGGTTAATCTAACCCAAAGTATGGCTCTATTACATATGGATATGACGGGGATTAATAAAGAATTCAGACCTA
This sequence comes from Pelobates cultripes, assembly GCA_933207985.1. Lineage (NCBI taxonomy): Eukaryota > Metazoa > Chordata > Amphibia > Anura > Pelobatidae > Pelobates > Pelobates cultripes. The sequence goes on from OW240914.1 coordinate 48,700,291, forward strand.
TTATTTTTCACATCTTAATGGCTGTGAAAACATTAATAGCCAGGATTGGAAATCTCCTAAGGTAGACAACTTGTCTAAGATCCATACTCAAAGCATTATTTAATGTTAAATGGTTAGGACCATCGCTAATTTTGCACCAAAAAAGGGACATCATTATACCTACTGGGATAAATGGATAAAAAAAATGAGACCCCGGATAGTGAGGTTTTCTTCTTTGTCCTTTCCTAGTGAATTTTTTTTTCTGTTTTTTTTTCTTTTTTTCTCTATCCGTAGGGTTTCCCTCCGCTTAGGAAAAATGCCAACCCCATCCTTCGAGCCTGATATGCGAATTTATCTGTTTTTTTTTTTTCTGTTGCACCGCGAACCGAGCAAATGTCTGTCTGTTGTCTGTTTGTCAGTTTGTTATGTATTTGATTGTTCAATAAAATTGTAACATTGTTAAGTTTAAAAAATAAAATAAAAAAATGGAAACAGAGTATGTAGATAACTGATAGAGAGAGAAATATAAATTTAACAATACATATGATGATTTGGTATTTGATCATTTCACTTATGATTACACAAGAAATGAAACAACAAATACCATACTCTGATGTATAAAAAAAGAAAAAAAATAGAAAAAAAAGAACTAAAAAAAAATACAATAAAAAATTGATCCATGACTATCATAAAACAATATTTGTGTGTGTAGGGGGGTTTCTGACATGGGTCTTAAATCCCCAAACCAGACAAAGATTATTATCTTAATTTCCTCTTTTTAACGCTGTAATAAATTGCTGAAAATGAAATTTGTGCTGGAGAGCTCAAAGCATAATTCTGCCAGACCAAAAGATGGATGGAATTTTTAATTTGGGATACTCAAGATACTTATATTAATTATTTATCATGTGTTATGTGAAGAAATCATATTATAGTTAATATTTCATGAAAATAGTATATATCCTTGATTGCAATGTGTTGGGGATTCCCGCTTCGCAGATTGCACCCATGCCAGGAGTGCCTTAGATCATGGGAAGGAATCACATTAATCAGGTGCAATTTATTAAGTCTTCATGCTCGGTACATACTAAACTTAGAGAGTTTATTTATGAACTGCAGCTGAGCTGTATTTAGCCAGGTGATGATACGAATTACTGAAAGCCAAGCCGAAAAGTAGCCAAATTAAGAACCAAACGAATTGTGCAATGGATGAGCATGTTTGTTTTGATTTGTGAATCTGGCTCCAAAAAAAAGATGATTCATTTGAAAAAAGTTGATTGATGGCTAAGAGATAGTTACTAAATGTTGATTTTATTTAGAGATCAAGTGAGAAGTTACCAACAGAGGAAAAAAAATAAATCTCTTTTATATATTTAACAAATATATAATATATAAATATTTTTTTTTTTAATGTGCCTTTAAATTAATGAATTTACTTTGCAGTACACTGATTAGCTAATTTTCATGCAATTTTGACTCATCTCATTTGTTATCCCAAATATGTATTTGTTAATGAGATTCCTTGGACCACTACAATGGCGAAATTTTGTCATCCCAAAATGTATTTTATTTTTTTTACATTTTTTTACATTTTCACACAAAGACAAGATACACAAGTCTAGCATATACCAAACCTGATTAGCAATTACGTATGTAGTATGTAAATTGTATAATCTGAAAAAAAATATTATGAATATTTTGCCATTTGTCAAACCTGGACACAATTGACACAATTTCCGTGTGACTTGGAAATTTTAGAAAATATGTCACCCAAAGGAATGCTATTTGTCATGCCCTATGGGCATAATTCATTGTCCATTGTAAAGATAATATCATGTGCGTAGTGGATGTATGGAATGTGTTTACAGAGCTCCCGTACTCCGACTGAATACCTCTGTCAAGTCAGCATCCTAGCTGCTATCAGGGATCTTGGTGCATTTCAGACCCAGTCGCCAAAGTTTGACTGGGTTCGCTGAGGACCCTGGACCAGGCTGCAGTGAATATAGCTCTGGAGGCCCTCTCTTATGTAGAACAGTGATTATAGCTTTTTTATAGCCTTTGCCCCACACATTAAACGAGTCTGAAGGCAGGGGATAGAATGAATCTTTATTGCACACAACACAGCCAATTATAGTTAACAACGTTGACTCTCCCTGAAGGAAGTCATTCAGACACTAAAAATGTACTGCACAAATGTACCTCCCCTCCCCTGCTGTGTCCTCACAGGCCAAAAGGCCCAGCATACAAAATGTTTGCATTTCCTTGCAGAATACCCCCACACAATATATATCCCTGGAAAACTTGTCTCCAAGCACCCTTGCTGTTCAAATAGCACCCTGATCGGAGAATCGGAGATACATAGTGGTAAAATGTTAACAGGTTGTGGCTATTCTTCAATCTGGTGACCTGGATCTAGAGTTCCAGGTATGCAGTGACTTATATTGGGTTTTTGAAAAAGGATTTACCGGACCTCTGGATATGGGTACGCTCTCATGTGTCCTAGCCTCCCTGACCTCTTGTCCAAATAGTGCTCTATTTGGAGGTCAGGAGATCGAGCAACACTCACTTAAAGATTGTCCAGACCTCGGCACAGTCCTGATACAAAGAACAGTTCCAGGGTATCTCCTAGTCAGGCTCAATTAGCTTCTGGGGCCCCCACAGTGGCAATAGTACCTTTTAGGGACTAGTTCTTTTTCTTTAATTGCATGTAAACTACACTACAACTACCGTTTGAGGGATATCCTACAAGTGGGGAGTTGAAATACCACTGTAAGCTGTTTTACCGTGAGCTGGTTATAGCTCTGAAAAACACGAGTTGGCAATTTTTAGTTCTAATTTGTGTATAGTCCATAGACTTACAATACTGCACTATTGGTCTCCTATTCTCTCTTTTGCATATGCCATTGTGTGTGATACCACTCCGGAGACATCTTATTCAACATTTGAAGACTTTGAAAACCTCAAAAGGACATTTTTATCTTTTACTTGGTACCTTTTTTGCTTACTTACCACGATATTGTATTTATTTTGGCGCTACCTGTATCCTTTGTTCTGTTTGTTCGATTTATCCTTGAAGGTTTTGAGGGTTACCTTCCTATTCAGGTGTGCAGCACCCTTGTGATCAGTTATTGTAGCGCTGTTCCACCCTTGCTTTTTATGTTTTATTTCCCTGTTAAATTACAGGTTTTTACGATAGTCTCTGGTTCTGAGGTCCTGTGGTTTTTATCAAATAAGCCGTCAGAGAGACAGACAGAGAGAGAGCTAAAAAAAACACACCACTAGTTACTGTGTATAATTTAAGTTTAATTATTTGTCATCACTTAAAGTTTTGGAAGTATTTTTTATTTATTTTTGATTCCAGCTGCTCGAGCAACCTTCTGCTTGGCAAGACACTGCGCCAGTCAACACCTCCTCATAGAGATGCATTGAGCGTTCTGCGTGGAGAAGCAACGCTAGTGGCTGTTACCATGCAGCAATGCAAACACTTGCCTTTTCTTGGAAATGGCAGCATTTACACTGAAAGCCTGCAGGGACAGGCTACAGACACCAGAACCTGTACATTAAGCTTTAGTGGTTCTGATGACTATTGTAAAGCATTAACACAATGTCCTGCACATTTAATTGTGTATTTGTCTGATATTTGCTTTAAAGATTAAAGTTTCACCTTTTACATTTCTGTAGAACCGCTGCTGTAAAAAAACAAACATGATTTCTACGTTCTAGCAACGCTGGGAACTTCAGAAGTACAAGACGGGTGTTTATAATACAGGTACAGTTTCTGCTTGTCAAGAAACATTATTTGAGGGATAACAGGGTGGTTTTTCTGGTCAGAGGGCTGGAAGTTCCAAGATGTTCTAAAAATAATTCTAAATAGCTTAAAACATGTCACCTTGATATACGGGTTGTTCTGTTACCAGTAAGATGCAATGATTTACATAAGAACAACCTTGAGAGCTTAAGCTGCCAATCATGCACAAATGGTTATTGACCTCTGGCAAACACTAGTTTGGTCAAATGTCTAGAAGACAAAGGCTAATGATGAAGAGACAGAAGTGTGGATAAGTTTGTAATTAGACATGGTCAGTGACAGGAAGCATGTTAAAAATGCAATAATTGAGTACTTAAAGGGACACTATAGTCTCCAAAACAACAGTTTTCATAGAGTATAGCCCTGCAGTCTCACTGCTCAATTATCTGCCATTTAGGAGTTAAATCACTTTGTTCATAAATCACTATAGAGTCCCTTTAAAGCATCACTGTAACGGTGCCCAGGACACTGCCTAAGTACTACTTAATACTTCCCTCTAGCTGGAGAATAAAAGGAGGTAACAGAAAACACTCACAAAGGTGGGGCCAAAAGGATGCACTTGCCTCTGGTGTTTAGCGTTTGTGGATCATTGGGGGAGAGCCAGCACCCTCTTTGTTTAGATGGATTCCAATATGATGTGACACTCCACATCAAAAGTGTAAACTATTTATTAAATCAAAGAATATTAAAATACTGAAAACAGAAACAAAAGCAAAACCCAATAAGGTATAAAGTCAATAGATAGGCAGAGGGGAGACTATTTTGAAAACGTATAATTTTGTTTAATGTATTGCTATACCACGCTCTTGTCTGGGAATTAATAAAATCAGCACTAGATAATTTTATTATCTCCCAGACACAGCGGAACCAGAGACAAAACCTATTGTCCCACTTGATGACTCCCTGTTATTGTCCCTATAAACATGCCTTTTTGGTGATAATAAATATTGTTGTTGTATCCTTCACTAAGTGTTGTCTAGTGTTTAGGGAAGAGCTATAATCCATACAGTGCGATATTCTCCAGCTAGAGGGAAGTATTAAGTAGTACTCAGGCAGTGTCCTGGGCACCGTTACAGTGAGGCTTTAACCCCTTAAGGACACATGACATGTGTGACACGCCATGATTCCCTTTTATTCAAGAAGTTTGGTCCTTAAGGGGTTAAAGGGACTCTATAGTGATTTATGAACAAAGTGATTTAACTCCTAAATGGCAGATAATTGAGCAGTGAGACTGCAGGGGTATAATCTATGAAAACTGTTGTTTTGGAGACTATAGTGCCACTTTAAGTACTCAATTATTGCATTTCATCATTAGCCTTTGTCTTCTAGACATTTGACCAAACTAGTGTTTGGTGATGGCTCCGATACAGGCCTAGGGCTGGCGTGACGTGAATCTGACGTTTCTGCGGCAATCTAGCAATATAGTCCAGACTGTGTCTCTGCCACTACCTAGACAGGGCATGGGCTGACAAACCTTAGATCAAGTGGTAGCACCTTAATTTAGCTGCATGTGTCTGTAAGCTTAACTATACCCTTGCTGAGGACCTGGTTAAATTTTCTTTTATTCACGGTTTTTATATATTTTATATTTGTGTTGGGCGACCTCCCAGAGGAATGTTCCTCAATTACATATTTACCGTTTTATTGCGTTGCAATAAGCAGACAGTTGTCAGAGTAGGACCTGCCAAAAGATGGGGTACATTGGCGTTGTGGCAAGCTTATGCAATGTATGATCATATAATGTAACTAAATCCCCATTATTTTTTGCCTAGATTGTGTTTTTAATAAAACTTACAAAATCAGCACCAAAGTAGCTGTTTAGTAGATAGGGAGAGCGCTGTATTTTCAATGTATTGACCCTCAGCAGCACCCCATTTAAGCATGTTCTGGTGAGTGCAGCCAACCCCCTGTTTTTTCATATTCATATATATATATATATATATATATATATATATATATATATATATATATATATATATATATATAAAATAATTCTACGTAGTCATTTTATTAATTACAATTTGCGGGACCTGCCTGACAACCCAGGCCGAAAGTCCAGGGAATTTATTTTGCTAGCACTATATTTAACCCTGTAACTTTCCAAGACACCATAAAACCTGTACATGGGGGTACTGTTTTACTTGGAAGACTTCGCTGAACACAAATATTAGTGTTTGAAAACAGTAAAAAGTATTACAACGATGATATCGTCAGTGAAAGTGCCATTTTTTGCATTTTTCACACACAAATGGCACTTACACTAACGATATAATTGTTGTGATACGTTTTATTGTTTTGAAACACTAATAGTTGTGTTCAGCGAAGCCTCCCGAGCATAACAGTACCCGCCATGAACAGGTTTTATGGTGTTTTCAAAAGTTACAGATTCAAATATGTCTTGCGTTTTTTTTCACATTGAAATTCGCCAGATTGGTTACGTTGCCTTTGAGACCGTATGGTAGCCCAGGAATGATATCAGACCATTTGCAATAGTAGACAACCCAAGGTATTTGAAATTGGGTATGTCCAGTCCTTTTTAGAAGCCACTTGCCAAACACTGGCCAAAATTGGCGTTCAAATTAGTTTTTTGCATTTTTCACACACAATCAAATAATAACATTAACTTTGGCCAGTGTTTATGACCAAGTGGCTACTAAAAAATACTGGACTTACCCCATTTGCAATACCTTGGGTTGTCTACTATTGCAAATGGTATGCCATCATGGGGGTAATTCTTATTCCTGGGCTACCATACGGTCTCAAAGGCAATGTAACCAATCTGGCGAATTTTACTGTGAAAAAAATGAAAAATATAACATGCTATATTTGACCCTGTAACTACCTAAAATAGCATAAAACCTGTACATAAGGGGTACTGTTTTACACACGAGACATCGCTGAATACAAATATGTGTATTTTATTGCAGTAAAAGCAAACTGTATTATGATATTCACAGTTAAAATGTCATATAGAACTAAAATAATTACATTTCTTATTTTCTCCCATTTTTTTTATATTTTATTCATATAAATTATGCTTCATAGCTAAATATTTCATGTTGAATGAAAGCCCTGTTTCCTCTGAATAAAATGATATATAATAAGTGTGGGTGCACTAAATATGAAAGAGGTAAATTACGGTTGAACAGACATAAAGCAAAATTCCAAGTTTTGTTTACGTTTTGTTTTGATCACAACGTGTACATTTGGCTCAGTCCTTATTAAGGGGTTAATTATAGTCATCTGCTGAGTCTCAAAGTATTTTTCAAATAAACATTAAAAATGAATCATCCACTTAACATGCTTTCTTTTTATTATAACTTTATTTGCATGCAAACAAGCATTTTCATGATCCACGAGAACTTGCCAAGCAGAAATAGCACAATATCATTTTTTTCTGAGGTAAAGAAAACAAATCTGTTATAATGCTAGAAATTACATAAACAGAATATGACACAGAATACATGACTCAACAGGCCATTGTACAGTTCGGAGTTAGTAAGAAAATCCAAGATAAAAGTGGTAAATATGTGATTAAAACTGACACACACGCTAATAATAATAACACACTCATAATAATAAAACAATCTCTAATGTATCCCATTTGTTTAGTTTTTACAATTAAAAAAAAGACACAATCAATCTGTTAATAATTATATTTATGCATATTCTACAAGGCAGGTGGTGCATAAAACAATGAAGCCTGTAAGAGCAATTACACATACCATTTATATTAGGCATTAGCAGGTACTCCTGAATGTTCAGTTTGTCAAGACATATCACATTTTTACATCATATTAACTAGCAACATAAACAATAAACAGGCTAATCTTGTGGTGAAAGGTATCTTTTGTAGTTATATGTGGCTAACTATGTCCCTTTAAGGTAGGTACATATCACATCTTTCCTTTGGGTATTATCTTGACTGTTTATATAGGTCTTATACCACCTTCCCTTCCAGGGAGTAGAGGAGAGAAGGATAGAAGGACAGGAGAGAAAGTGAAATGAAAAATAGGGATAGAATCGGCAGGGTGAGGCATCCCCACGCAGACTGCTCTTTAAAAATGCCCATAGGAAAGCATTTCTTAATGCTTTCTAAGAACGTTCTGCATTTTGGGGAAGCGCCTCTAGCGGCTGAAAGTTCTAGGTGAGGTCCTCAATCCTTTTTTCATGATACAAAAGAGGGTTTAATTCTGTGGTAAGAGTGACTCTTTATGCATTTAGTTTTACAACAGGTATGCTAGAGTTAAAACTACAGGGCCACTGCATCCAGCCACTTTATTGAAATAAAGTTGTCTAGGCGCCTTTAGTATCCCTTTAAGAAGATCATTTGTACATTAAACTGGTCTCTGTGAGACAACTGTAAATGCTGCATCAGAATTGTTAGGAGTTTCACATAAAGGATGGAATAAAAAATGGTAAAATATGTCCAAATATGAGAATTCAGCATGCTGTTTAAAGGGACACTGTATTGCACCCAGACCACTTAGGCTCATTGAAGTGGTCTGGGTGCAAACTCCCCTCAGCCTTAACCCTGAGCATGTAATTACTGCAGTTATAAACTGCAATAATTATCTGCTAGGGTTAACTCCTTCTCCAGTGGCTGTCTACCAGAAAGCCATTAGAGGGACTTCCTGGATTGAAACAGCCCTTCCTGGATTGAAACGGCTCTGCATGAGGACCTCCAGCGTCATATTTTTCCCCATAGGAAAGTATTGAATCCTAATGCAAGTGCTGCCATTGGGGGGAGGGGGGAGCTTTACAAAGGGGAAAGCTATAGTGCCAGAAAAACAAGTTATTTTTCCTGGCACTATAGTTTCCCTTTAACCCTGGTGTGATGGAGCTCCCGTACTCCGACCGAATACCTCCACCCAGTCTGCTTCCTAGCCATGATCAGGGACCCTGGAAAAGACTGTGGCTATCTTGTTCTAGGCAGGCATCGTCCCTTCTGCCTTTGGCTCCTCAGCTCCTCTCCCAGGTAGGTATCCACACCTCTGCCTACAATGTGACCAGCTACTGTCTTTACAAAGGCACTTGTAGCTCTCAGGTTAGCTCTTATTTAATTTGTTCCAGGATACAGACACCAAAGAGCCTTCCAACAGGTCCAAAGTCTGTTACTGGGATCCCTGAATAAATCAACCAGCACACACGGTTCTTTTTGTTTTTTACACAGGACTAGATCCATACAACCAATAGAGGGTGCTGTACAGGCTTTATAACCAAATCCACATAGTTGGTTGAAAGCAACAGCAGGACAGGAGAGCACACAAAACATTTAATAATAAACAATTACATTATACACACCCTGCACCTATAAAGGGCGCAGGGCGACTAAGACATAGGAGTCATCCAGGGACCTACTTGAAGAGTCCATCTTATGCTCCCAGTGATAGTGACTACCGTCACACCTATTATATAAAATAATCTAATAAGCAGAATTACCTCCATGAAAAATAAAAAAAAAATGAACAAAGGTATTGAGATATTAGGTAAATTGTGTTTTGGAATAGTTTGAATGATAGTAAAAGCATAAGAAGCCAATCCAGCACATACTATTGTTTGTTGGGTGCAAAGAGTGGAGATGGATTTAGAACTGTCGAGGCATACTTGATTTAACCAGTGACAAAGCTGAAATCAAAGAAATCAGTAGATTAGCAAAAGTATCAGGTAACGATACAGTAATAGACCATTTTTGCAAGAAATTAATCTCCAGAAATAGCCACAGAAAAAAAAGTAGCATCTCCTAAACTCACTCTCTAGTAATGTCTTTACATTTTGCATGCAAATCAATGTAACCCAGTGGTTCTCAAACCAGCCCTCCAGGCACCCCATAAATGTCCAGGATTTAGGAATTACCCAATTGTGTCTAAATGGTGTTAGAAAACAAAAACACCTTAGACACAACTGGGTAAACCCTAAATACTGGACTGGTAGGTGTGCCTTGAGAGCTGGTTTGGGAATAACTGATGTGTCGTAAAATAAAACATTATGATAATGTGTGAAAGAAAATGAGAGATTGGATAGATTGTTTAATTATTGTATTGAGCCTATTGAACCAGCTGATGTCCTACTCTATGTATTGCTTTTTAATTGGATATAGACGTGATAATGATCAGGTTGTATAATACCTTGTTCAACTTTATCGCATATGGGTGGATAAAATATCTTTTGAACCAATAGGATTTTGTTACAATGTAAGTGGACTGTAAGACAATTATGAACCAACATAGCTAAGTGGAGAATTAATGATATCATGTTCAGACTATATTATCTAATCTTATGTTGTCTTATCTGCAAATACTGACAAATTACTTTCAATGCACACGTCAAGATCATTTACAAACAGATTAAAGGAAGTGGACCTAGAACTAAATCCTGAGGCACTCCACATGCCACTTTTGTCCAATTTAAAAATGTTATAATTACAACTACTGTTTGCATTCTATTTTTAATCAAGTGCTCTATCTAAGAACAACATTTTTCATCTAAACCAACTGATTCAATTTTACTTGTAACCTTTTGTGTGGAACTGTATAAAATGCCTTGTTGATTCCTGCTAATGATATTACTGCTAATCCACAAAAATAAATAAAAAGAGGGATGCGCAATAGGAAAAGTTTGTATTTTGGTTTTCTCTGGGTACTGCAGTAACCCTCACCTCTAGCTTTAAATGGATATTATTGCTAAAAATGAATTCTTGAATATTATCCTTCATCAGCCCTTTAAATAATTTCCTAATCAGAAATATTAAGCTCATGGGTGTTGTTTCCATGTTGAGCTTTTGAACCCTTTTTAAATACATGCACCATATCTTCTTTTTGCCAAGTCTCTGGTATAATTCCTGAAAGAAAAGAATCCTTAAAAATGAAAAATAGTGGTATGGGTATATCTAAGCTCCCTAAATACGCAGGATGAAAACCATCTGGCCATGGGGCATTGTTTACATTAAATTACATTGTTTGCTGTAAGGCTTTTGTAATAGGGATTTGCAAACCTACTGCCAAAGATTCTATTCCCTATATACTTTAGAAAAAAATTATTTATTTATGTCCTATCTTGATCCTCCTTTATCATCCATCTCACTTTCCAATGGACGAACACTTTCACTCTTAACCTTTTTGGCATTAGCAAACATTAAAAACTTTTTGAGGTTGGTCTTGCTCTCTTTTGCTATGAGCTTTCATTTTCAAGTTTAGCTCATCTAATCATCCTCTTGCAAGACATAGTGGCAAGCTTATATTTGTTGTAAGATGCAATTGACCCCAATGATTTCAATGTTTTAAATACCATTTTTTTAATCTTTAATAATTTGACTGATCCTTGTGCTAAGTCACATTGGTTTTAATTTGCTTCTTTTATATGTGTTTCCCATTTGTATGTATTGAGAAATGTTCTTTTTTTAGAATTTGTTTAAATGCCTCCCATTTATCCTATGTGCTTTTGCAAGTGAATAATTCCATCCAGTCAATTAGTTGTAAAGAGAAAAAAAGAAAAAAAAAGTTACCTGCGCTCTCTCCCAAATCCCTATGTATATTTAGATAAATGGAGGTCATTTAGTTGCTCCAATGGCCATTGGAGGGAATGCCCGCCTGCATGGTAAATGCAGTCTTCACTGAGTTGATTGTGAAGTGAGGCCTGAGAGTGATGGGTGTTTCTGCAGGATGGTAAATGCAGTCTTCACTGAGTTGATTGTGAAGTGAGGCCTGAGAGTGATGGGTGTTTCTGCAGGATGGTAAATGCAGTCTTCACTGAGTTGATTGTGAAGTGAGGCCTGAGAGTGATGGGTGTTTCTGCAGGATGGTAAATGCAGTCTTCACTGAGTTGATTGTGAAGTGAGGCCTGAGAGTGATGGGTGTTTCTGCAGGACTGCATTTTTCTCCCCACTTCCCACCCACGCTCCCCTTAAATATATAGCATGCTCCTCCAGCTGTTCGAGATTCTCACCCAATTACCTGTTCATTGCCCTAACATCTTACCAATAGCTGCTTCTCTGTTAACTCTTTCAGCCATCACCTCCAAACTTCCCCTGCTACCTTTTGTCTCAAATCCCCCTGGTATCCTTTAGATTGTAAGCTCAAGGGCCATCTAGCTAAGCACTTTGTATAAAAGAGCTCCAATGGCTAGATATCAGCTTACGGGCAGGGCTCTCTTACCTCTTGTATTTGTTTGTGTATATTGTATGTTTCTCAACTAATTGTACAGCGCTGCGGAATCTGTGTGCGCTTTATAAATTGCAATAATAAATAAATAATAAATAAATACAAACACCAAATCCAGGCTGCAGGATCCAGGATGTTGCACACAACCTGGTTACAATGCTGCCGCCCATCCCATGTGTTCCCTTTTAAGGGTTAATAAGTATCTAGGGGTGTATATAAAAAATACCCCTCTCTGTCTCATTAGAGATATTTTTGCCAGAAGCTCAAGGAAGCAGGCTGAAGGGTCAGTGTTAGGACCCGCTTAAGGGGGGGGGTCTGCCTTGACGTTGGCAGGTGGGCATTCCCTCCAATGGCCATTGGAGCAACTAAATGACCTCCATTTGTCTAAATATACATAGGGATTAAGGAGAGAGCGCAGGTAACTTTTTCTTTTCTTTGGTTTTTACTATATATTGGGGCTGTTGTGTACTGTAGTCCTTGCTGCCGGCCCAGTAGTAATGGGAGTGAGCGCAGGACTTCTCTTTTTGTATTTGTAGTTGTAAAGAGGCCCTTAGCCTTTTTAAATTAAGAATTTTTGTCAATTTTTAGTCAATCTCAAATGATACAATATTATGGTCACTATTTCCCATGTGCTCCCTAACTTGAATTTTTGAAAATATGTCAACATTATTAGTTATGACAAGATCCAGACAATCATTTCTTCTAATTGGTGCTAATTGAGACATGAAAGTATTGTTTATCAGGTTCAAAAACCTGTTTCCCTTAAGTGTACTACTAGTCCCTCTGGCCCAATCAATGTCTTGATAATGAAAATCTCCAATTATTAACAAATTACTCAGTTGTGCAGCCTAATTAATTTGAGATCACAGTTGCTCTTCCGCCATTAGTATTTATGTTTTGGGGCTTGTAACATATTCCTACTATTAAAGAATCCTGTTACTAGGGATGTGCATCGGCACTTCCGAAATTTGGGACTTTGGCAATTTGGCACTTTGGTTTGGTTTGGCACTTCTGAAATTCGGGACTTTGGCAATTCGGCACTTCGGTTTGGTTCGGCACTTCCAAAATTCGGGAATTCGGCAGTTCGGGACTTCAGCACTTTGGGAATTTGAGGCTTTGGCAATTCCCTAACCCTACCCCTACCTCTACCCCTAACCCAAACATGTATTCCTGAGCTATAGGTCACACTGAGCCCCACATGCCTCCCTAAAATAGTAAAATCTTACTTGTATTCAAGCCTGAACCTGCTGGCTTTGTTACTGTTTCCTTTAAACCTGCCCACTGCCTGCTGACATCAGCAGAAGAGGTAGCCTGATCCAATCACAATGCTTCTCCATAGTATTGGCTGAGACTGACAAAGAGGCAGATCGGGGACAGAGCCAGCACAATTCAAGCACAGCCCTGGCCAATCAGCATCTCCTCGTAGAGATGAATTGAATCAATGAATCTCTATGAGGAAAGTTCAGTGTCTGCATGCAGAGGGAGGAGACACTGAATGTTTGGATACATTTTAGGCAGCCATGACCCAGGAAGGATCTCTAACAGCCATCTGAGGAGTGGCCAGTGAAGTTATCACTAGGCTGTTACAGCAAAAAAGCCTGAAGGTAATGATTCTACTCACCAGAACAAATACAATAAGCTGTAGTTGTTCTGGTGACTATAGTGTCCCTTTAAAATGATATATAGGATATGGGGTTACATTGTGTTAATTTTGGGTTATTATCCAAAATGTTGATGAAAGCTATTGTGTTAATTGTATTATGTAAAAGCTATTGTGCTATATGTCTTGGTGTCCAGCAGGAAATTAAGTTATCATGTATTGACCCAATTTTGTCCCAGACACCAAGACATATGGCAAATGAGAGAGTTAGTTTAAACTGAAACCAGACTTACAGGCCACTTACGTGTGACTTCTCACACCTTACATAGTATCTCTGCTGGGGTCCCAGCTTCAAAGAGGAATTTAGGTTGTAAGCTCTGACCTCCCATGTATACACGAACATAACTCTTGTTTTACCGAACCGAGCTGAGCGCTTTTTGGATATGTTGTGCGCTCAGATCGGGGCTATACAGGAATATAATTTTTGTGGGGTTCCGATGCTGTTGTCATGTATTTTTGTGATATGAAAAATTGTATGTAAGTCTTCCTATTTGAGAGATAATTGGATTAGCTTAATTGGAGCTCCTCAGGACTAGTGGAGGATTGAAGGAATAACAGTAATAGACTCACGAACCTGTGACACACCCCTATCCTACTTTAAAGCCTCCTCCAACCTTCTAGCCATCCTCTCCTCCACCATGCCTCTAAAGATTGTACCCAAGTGCAAAATCGTACTAGTGCTCTAGAAACCCAAAACACAATGTCTATTGTTGATATTTTGGCGTAATGATCAATTATATAGTTAGAGCTGATGAGGTAGTCACAGTAAGTGTTAGTAGGCTATATTAAGGACAAGTAGCCAAAGATGCCTCTGAAGAAGTCGTGGTGATCTCAGAAACGAAGATAAGTTTGTGCATTTTATTTCCGTGGCACGCAAGGAAGCTATCATTGCTGAAACATTCGTGTTTCTAGTGGTTAGAACCCTCTAGTGAATGAGATGGAGAAGAAGCTGATTCAAATCCAATCTCCCTTGAACTGCACCGGAGGAGAGTATTATTTAACCAAGTGTTTCTAACAATGTGTGGAATAAAGTGTAATCTTGGAGAAAACATTACGATCTTTTGATCTCTATTATAGATTATGACACTGTAACACATTGATACAAAGTCTTGGAAACTTTTATACCCTACTAACTACTACTACTTAACAATTATTATTTTTGCTGACACTACTTTGACATTGGTTTATTCTGTGTTTAGTTTTTTATATATAAATTCTTTATTTTAGAGATCTTGTTTTAAGCGGGATGGGTACAGAAAAAAAACTGGGAGGAAAAAGTTTGGAATACACACATGAATTAACATACATATTATTGTGGCAATTATACAGATTAAACATGAATACATTGGTTTAATCAGTGGTTTCCGCATATTGTAACCTATGAACATGTTGGGTACAGTTGTTTTATTTGGGATGTTGGTTTCCTTTTGTATGGACTATAATAGATGTGGAATATATATATATATAATATATTGTCTCTATAATGTCTATAATAGATACAAGAATTAGGGATAATGGGGAGGTTTATACTGTTTTTATTTGACTTTTAAAATGTATTTTATTAATTGTTCCATATAGAATATGGGTTTATATTCAATTTCAAAAGTATCATAACGTTCTGACCATATGAATGTGTGAAAAAATAATGAAAAAAATGTAATGGTGAAGAATGAATTCGTAGTGATAATAATGGTAACAATAATTCTTAATAAACTATTTCTGAAAAATGCATATTAATAAACATTTTGAGATCAATGTTATGTTGTTGGAAAATAGAAATTTATAACCATTAAGTGGTGATATTGTTAATCCTCTTAAGTGATTCGTTTTCTGTAGTTATGTTCAGAATTTGCCATAAAAACTTTGATGAGACTATATATTTATTTTTTGGGGAGTTTTTAATAAAAATGATGACCAAGAGAGAGAAAAATGATTTGGGAAATTGTATTTTCCCACCACATTTGCAAACTTGCACCTAAATTAACATATGTATAAAACAAGCACAGGAGACTTTTGAAGCTATTTATTAATCTCTCTCACCATGAGTGTGTAAGAAAAGCAGTCTTACTTGTTTTTCTGTCTCCTTGACTCTATAAGTTAAGGTTTTAAAGGATTTCAGATTTCAATAGAAATTGACACGTTTATAAATTAACCTGGTTACACCCCCTTTGCTTTCATTTACACAACAGGTAATGTTACTTCCTGGTTTGTTTAGTTCAGTGGAACTAAACCCAAGAGGCAGCAATTGCTCAGAGCCTTGCAAAGACTTTTCATTGAGCAGAATTGGGAAGTAGGCATGTGCATGGGAAAAATTTTCGGTTCGGCATTCCGAAATTCTGGATTTCGGCACTTCGCAACTTCGGCACGTCGACACTTCAGACTTTCGGAACTTCTCTTGCAGCCGCTTGGTAAATAACTCCCTAATTCCTAATTCCCTAATTAATTAGGGAGTTATCTACCAAAAGGCTGAAAGACCTAAATTGGTATTTTGGACAAATTTACTAATACTAAGTAAAGATTAGGGGCATATCTATTAAACAGTGAGCAGCCTATGGCCTAATGTCCTCCCCCCAGCCCCCACCCCTGAGCGGTGGGTGGGGGCCCTAAATTAGAATGAGGGGGAGAACCTAATAACCTCCCCCCTGGCCCCCACCCCTGAGCGGTGGGTGGGGGCCCTAAATACTAATTGGGGGATCCTAATGTCCTCCTCCTGGCCCCCACCCCTGAGCGGTGGGTGGGGGCCCTAAATTAGAATGAGGGGGAGAACCTAATGTCCTCCCCCTGTCCCCCACCCCTGAGCGGTGGATGGGGGCCCCAAATACTAATTGGGGGGGCTAATGTCCCCCCCCGGGTCCCCACCCCTGAGCGGTGGGTGGGATCCCTAAATACTAATTAGGGGGTGACCTAATGTCCTTCCCCCTGGCCCCCACCCCTGAGCGGACCTCAGGACATTAGGTCCTCCCCCCTCATTCTAATTTAGGGCCCCCACCCACCGCTCAGGGGTGGGGGCCAGGGGGGAGGACATTAGGTCCCCCTTTAGTATTTAGGGCCCCCACCCACTGCTAAGGTGTGGGGGCCAGAGGGGAGGACATTAAGTCCCTCCCCCTTATTAGTATTTAGGTCCCCACTCACCGCTCAGGGGTGGGGGCCAGGTGGGAGGACATTAGGTCCCCCCATTAGTATTAAGGGCCCCACCCACCGCTCAAGGGTGGGGGCCAGGAGGGAGGACATTAGGTCCCACTTCCTTATTTTACTTTAGGGCCCCCACCTGCCGTTCAGGGGTGGGGGCCGGGGGGGCAATCGGTCCCCCTTCAGGTTAGGAGGGGGAGGGGGGATTTGTTTTTTTGTTTTTTAACAGTGAGCTACCACAGGCTGCTCACTGTTTAATAGACACGCCCCTACTCGCGGTATAGCGAGTAGGGGCATAATTTACTAATACTAAGTAATCTTTACTTAGTATTAGTAAATTTGACTGAAAGATCAATTTAGGTCTTTCAGCCTTTTAGTAGATAGCTCCCTAATAACGTGGGAATTAGGGAGTTATCTACTTATTTATCCCTGTCATTACATTGACTGGCCAAGTAACTTACATTTTATGTAACTTGATTGTTGCAAACACTTACAGCTGAATCCTGGCAATGTTTGTTTACTTTTTATTTAAAATAGTATACAGTGTAACATTCTTCTTCTTCCACTAGATAAGTATATTAGTACTAAGGCAATACTGTGCTTCGGAACTTCGGCACTTTGGAACTTCGGCACTTCGTAATTTCGGATCTTCGGGACCTCAGTAATTCGGCACTTCGGCTATTCGGACATTTGTAGGTACCCAAATGTCCGAATTGCCCGAAACGAATTGCACATGTCTATTGGGAAGTCTGTGCTTGGACATCCACAGAAAGTCTGGGTGTGGTTAGAAGAGGAGGGCTTGCAAAGACAGCAGACAAGAGAACAGCAGGTTTTGCAAGCTGTTTTTGAATATACCCCCAATGAAAAAAACACATAATTAAATACATTCAAATCTTCATTTGGAATATATATATAAATAGTGATTTTTAATGAATTAATAATGTAACTAATTGCCAGAATTAGGCATGACATTCTAGGGTATTTAAAAATGTAACTTAGGTTGTAATCAGTGTTTCATGTTGTTTCTTGGTTTTATTTATTTATTTGTAGGATGAGGTATGATTTGTTGATGTCATTCACTAAATAGCTACTCCAACACTTCTATTAAATTAACATTTTGTGCACTTGTTGATTGCCCCTCTCTCTCCCCTCCCCACCCCCAATAAAACCTTTGGAAATAGATGACAATTTACCTTAAATCCAGTTTCATGTCTCCTTTGACTAAAGTGCAAGTGTTTCTGAATGTGCAGCTTTTCAATCTAAAACACTGAACATACAGATTCCTTCGTCCATGACCACTTCTAAAAGCAAAGCGGTCATGACTGTTGAAGTTACCCTTTAAGCTTGAAATTGTGGCGATCGAAAATAAAATTCCTAACTGTTACAGCACAGTAAACAAACTGGAAAAATTCACCACCTCCGCTTTAATCCAGATGGATTATGTCGGTTTAAAAAAGTTTAGCGAATAATTTCTGTTAATACTGCCTGACCTGTTGTGTTTTTTTTTTTTAGTTTGTTTTTGTTTCTTCTTAATCCTTATTTCCTGATAAGATATATTCAACCACTATTTGCTTTGACTAAATCTTAATCTGTGTTTTAATCTCTACTTACCTCCGTTAGTTACAGGTACTCCTACAGGCTGCTTACATAGTTCTTTAGATAAAGAGGCTGGACTTCATCTGGTAAGCACATGGTACACATGGGAAGGTGGCCCACAATAAAAATTATTATTAAAAAAAAAATTCCTGTCTGTCCTGTTGAAGATAGAAAAAATACTGTTTCCAGTCCTGCTGGAGGTAGAGCTACCCATAAATGATGCTGCCGTGATTAGCCAGGAATATTTATTTGCCAGTGGAAAATTAAACTGTCGAAAAACACTAATATTCCAAGCACCATAACCACTACAGCCCTTTGTGGCATTCAATACTAAAATGAGAAACCATTTTAGTGTGGTTTGACAATTTATCAGGGGCCATCAAATGGAAGAAAATAAATATCCAGGCACACCTGAGGTTTCTTCTAAAAGGCAGTCTTTATATTTGAAACAAGAAAGTGGAGACAATGTTTCGGCTCCTCTGTAAGCTTTTATCAAGACTTTACAAAGGCTCAGAGAAGAGCCGAAATGTTGTCTCTACTTTCTGGTTTCAAATATAAAGACTGTCTTTTAGAAGAAACCTCCGGTGTGCCTGGATATTTCTTTTCTTCCATTTGATGTCTTCAGGGATTGGCCCTCCCTTTCTGGAGCACCGTGCAGGAAGTGTTCCCCCTTTTTTACTGTGTGCATTACACGCTTTTTTTTTTTTTTGCAAACAACTTATCTGGGGCCTGCCTGGAGCCTGCGCCACATCTGCTGCATCCTGTCTTGTCTAGGAGGAGACACCGGATGTTACTGATTGGCGTAAAGTAGGGACACAATCATTGCTTGAGACTGGATGCAGTAGATGCGGCTTTGGCGGGACCCAGGTAAGTTAATCAACTGTGCTGAAACAGTCTGGCATCTTACTGTAGGAAAGAGCCAGAACACCATAACCACAAGGGCACACTGGAGTGGTTATGGTGCTTTGAGTGTTCTTCTAACTGCAAACAAGATACAAATAAAAGTCTTGCTGGGCATAGCTTTTAACTGGCTTTACTCAAGGTGAAGCTAAGACAAAAATTAATTCAGTGACATTCAGAATCTTTATAAAGAATTTAGAAAATTTTGTTAATAAGATCACAGAATGATATAAATAATACTTGGCTTGCAGAGAGGTTTCTCAAAACCTGCTCTATCGGTTTTTCCTGTCTGCCAAACTAGGTACTAGGTTTTATTATATCCTTGACTTCAATGTTTTCAGTTTGTTGACTGTATAAAAAGCAATAATACATAACTATATTGCAATCACATTTTGCCATTTTTAATAAAATACTGTGACAACCTTATTTGACACATCAGTAGCCAGCAGATCTGTAATAAAACAGTGGAACAGAATAACTTCAGAAAGGGTCATCCTTCTGCCCAATTCTCTCAGTTCTTCCAGTGGATAATAAAATGTATATTTTGTTCATACTTTTACTTTTGGTGATAGCCTAAGTAGGCAAGTGTTTTTCATGGTTTTATCGAGACCTACTAAAATATTCCCTTACATGTATGTCTTTTGTATATCTATGATGTGTAGTTTGAAATTTTCTCATGAGGAGACTGCATGAAATGTGTAATTCGCAACTTGAACCATATGTATTGTCCATGGCATTGACCTAGGTTGCTAGACCTTTAAATGTCAATGCATGCCTTAGTACATGTACATTGTAAATCAACTTTGTCTCTCAACTAGAGTTTATCCTAATTGGTAACCCAAAAAATAAAGTGAAAGAGCACACAATGTACATAAATATAATAAAATACAAAAAAATAAATATGAACACTAAATTTGATCATGGTTTGTGACTAAGTGGCTACTAAAAAAGACTGGATATACCCTATTTTGATTACCCTGGATTGTCTACTTATGCAAATAATATGCTATGAAGGGGATAATTCTCATTCCTGGGTTGCCATACGACCATGAATGCAACATGGGCCCAGCAAACCAGTTTGGCAAATTTCAATGTGTAAAAACTGAAAAGGGGAAAGCCCTATATTTGATCTTGTAACTTTCCAAAACCCCATAAAATTATGGGGGTTACTGTTCTGAACACCAGTATGTGAATTTTATTGCAGTAAAAGCTAACAGTAGTATGACGTTCACAGTTAAAATGCAATGCAGATTTGGAAAATCCAATTTTTAAATTTCTCGAATGTTTAAGAATTTTTTTTCATATTATTAGTTATTTTTCATATATGAATATTTCATGTGAAATGAAAGCCCCATTTTTCCAGGACTAAATTATATATAAGTGTGAATGCATTATATATATATATATATATACTTATAGCTCAAATTTGCATTTGTTTTGATCAGAACTTGGACAATTGCTTCCATCCTTGCTGGTTAATGTTGTGGCTGATCAGTGTATGTTTTCATATTGTTGTTCTTATTGTGTTTACTATAATTCAACGCACAGTTTCATATAATTATATTTCTAGTAGCTTTTGAAATTTGCACCAGTACCTTACATTTCAATAAGCCCTTTTTTAATTCGTTATAGAATTTTATTTTAGGTAATAGGAGGAGGGAGTACAGAAAGAAAAAGGGAAGAAGGGGGGTTAGAGGATCCAAACAATTCAGTTTTTACATCTGTGCATCAGATACATATACAATGTCAGCATGGAGTTAGTTCGATTCATAGCGATTGTGGCCTTGTTTGGACCCATTGTGTCATTACGTCAGTTGGGTCTTTGGGGATGGGTGGTAGGTTTCAATAAGCCCTTTAAACATTGAAAACCAAAGAAATGATAGACAAGCAAGAATTGCACATCATAAAAATTTCATTTCTTGGTGAAATATAAAGGCATTTGATAAGTTCAAAGAAACAGCAAGCTTAATAGAATCTGACTCGTCAAATGTGTCCTGATAAACATTTAAAATAAAAAAGCTAAATGATTCATGCAAAATTGTCAACTAGTTATAATCTATAAACCCTCTGAAATGAATCTATAGGAAAAACACACAGGAGTGACCTGACAATGTTTCTATCCATTGAAAGAACAATTAAAAGCACCATAACCACTGAAGTTTCTGTATGGAGCTTCAGTTAGCTCTCCTGAGCTTAGCCTTGACCTGAGCATCAGCTTATTGCTCAGAGCCAATGAGTTAAGCCTGACGTAGTTCAGAGGGAAAGCTTTAGGCTCTCCAAGAGGCAATGAGCGGTGTGCGGTGACCCCAGGTAAGAATTCAAACACTTAGAAATTGGTTTGACTACTTGCATTGCATGCTGTAGTGGTTATATTGTTTACAGTGTTATACAGATTTACGACAATATTACGTGTGTATTTGGCAACAATGAAATGAGGCTTAATGGTGAGATTCCAGATGCAGAAAAAGATGCAAGAAAGTAGCCTCATATCATGTGGACAATGCTGATATAGAAATACATAACAGCATTCCAAAAGGAATTATTGGATATTCTAATTAATATCTTAATGGAAACACTTTCAACCACTGCAATAAATGTATGTTTAAACAGTACTGTGGAATGGAGACAAGATATATAGATTGATCATCATAGGGCCCCTCAGTTGGTTCTTTCCTTTATATCTTTGTTATGCATTTACATTTAATTGAGCTATCTATTGCTAATTATAGTTTTCTTTTGCTTTTTGTTTTGTGATTTTATTGTCATGGGATTTCTTTAGAGAACCAGGTGCTATACTTTTGTCCTATCTTTACACACTACATAAACCAGGCGCACCCTACCACTTGTGTCTGACATTTTGTATGCGCTTCTAATTGGTGCTTCTGGATCCTTCAACTCTTTAATATCCTATCCCTTATCTTTATTTGGTAACTGGCCTCTCTTGTTTCCTTATGTTGTAGTATCTGGCCTTTATTGATGATTGTGTGTCTTTTATACTGGTTAATAAGGTTTCTGAAAAATAAAAAAGAACAAATATCAACAGATGTATCCACCAAATTATTAGAACTGTCTGATAACCCAGGCAGAAAGTCCAGAGAATTTAATTTGCTAGCACTATATTTAACACTGTAACTTTCCAAGACACCATAAAACCTGTACATGGGGGGTATTGTTTTACTCGGGAGGCTTCGCTGTACACAAATATTAGTGTTTCAAAATAGTAAAATGTATAACAATGATGATATCATCAGTGAAAGTGATTTATTTTGCATTTTTCACACACAAACGGTACTTACACTGACGATATAATTCTAGTGATACGTTTTACAGTTTTGAAACACTAATATCTGTGTTCAGCGAAATCTCCTGAGTATAACAGTACCCCTCATGTACATGTTTTATGGTGTTTTCAAAAGTTACAGAGTCAAATATAAGGCTTGTGTTTCAGTTTTTTCACATTGAAATTCGCCAGATTGGTTACGTGGCCTTTGAGACCGCATGGTAGCCCAGGAATGATAATTTCCCCATGATGGCATACAATTTGCAATAGTAGACAACCCAAAGTATTGCAAATGGGGTATGTCCAGTCTTTTTTTAGTAGCCACTTAGTCACAAAAACTGGCAAAAATTTGCATTCAAATTAGTTTTTTTGCAGTTTTCACACAAACAAATATTAACGCTAACTTTGGCCAGTGTTTGTGACTACTAAAAAAGATCAGTAGTATTATACTGTGATTTGATTTTTTTTGTTTAACCCCTGAGGGTTAACTTTTATTTATTTTTTAACTCTCAGTGGTTCAATTTATTTCATTAATCTAATCTAAATATTTTAAATTATATATTTTGCAAGGTGGGGTGGGTGGGAGTTATGGGAAATTGGGGAATTTATTGTAAGTGCTGCTTACCGCTACTTAGGAGTTAACAGTAAAAAAATTGTTTAAACAAAATTTGAAATACCAGAGGGTATAGTCTTTAAAAAATGGTATGCGTTTGTGGAGAAATTTGAATAACCAACCAGTTAAACTACTCCAAAATGGAACATGGACACAGCATAAAACTTCAAAGCTAGAAAAAAACTGATTGGCTGTGTCTCAAATGTGCCCCTTCAACATTTCAAATGTGCCCCTGCCTTCAACATCCACATATACCTGGCAAAGGTACATACAGGGGTATTGTTGTACTCAGATAACATAGCTGAGCAACATATGAAATATTATACATCCGTTGCACACACGAGAATTGCTAAATATACTGTGCAAACTCACCTTGTGAGTCAAAAAGGCAGAAACATTTTTATTACCACTACACTTGGTACAAGCGGAAAATTTATCCCATGCTAAGGTTCAAAATATGCCTTTTGAAATACTCTGGGGTGTCTTCTTTAAGAACTGGTATGCCTTAATGGGATAGTTGGAATATATAGTCTGCTAAAATACTACAAAATGGGACCTAGACACAGCGTAAAAATTCAAAGGTTAAAAAAACCCTGGAATATCTGCGTCTCAAATGTGCCCCTTCAATGCCCACATATACATGGCAAAGGTACATACAGGGCTATTGCTGTACTCAGTCAACATAGCTGAACAACATATGAAGTATTTTACAGTCATAGCACAAATATGTTTTGCAAAATATACTGTAAAAACTCACTTTGTGTGTCAAAAAGGCAGAAAAAGGCTGAAAAATTATCCCACGCTAAGGTTCAAAATATGCCTTTTGAAATACCCTGGGATGTCTTCTTTAAGAAATGGTATGCCTTTATGGTGTAGATGGAATATGTAGTGGGACACGGACGCATCAAAACCCTCCATGAAAACTCACACTTAAAAACCTGAACTTGTCACGTCTCTTTTACAGCACTGTAACTTCACAAAATAGTGTCTAGGTCATACATTGGGCATATTGTTTCATTCAGAAGATGTAACTGAGCATAATTTGGGGGGTTTTATGACAGTGGTACATATAAAGTGTAAGAAATGCAACATGTATGTAAAAATGCAATTTTTTTCCCCTCACCACAAACATTGACATAAATTGGTGAATAAAAATGGTGACAAGTTAAGGCACAATATACACCATATAAGATACCCTGTGGTGTCTGCTTTATCAAATGGAAGCCCTTTGTGTGGTTATTAGAACAGTCAACAACTATAATACCCCAAAATCAGACATAGGCCCATCATATCCATCTATAAAAATTCTAACTATAGAAACTGAAATACACTTGTCTCTTATATGGCATTGTAGCTTCACAGAATAGTGCTGAATGCATACAATGGGGGTATCGTTATAATCAGCAGATGTAGCTGAACACAATATGGGGTTCTGTGAAGGAATAGCACACACCAGCTTTACGAAATACACATTACAAAAACCTTGTTATATGTGTATATGCCAAAATAGAGAAAAAAACACAATTTTACTCCAATATTTAGCAGAGATCGGCAATGAAATGGCTACGTAAAAAGTGTCAAAATAACCTTAGTTAAATAGCCTGTGATGTCTACTTTATATAAATATATACTTTTGTTTCACATTGTAATTTTATTTTATTGCTTTTATTTTGTGACCTGTAACTTTCAAAATAAGCTGAAATTACATGATTTTGCTATTACATGACGAAAAGTCATGATTTTATTAAAGACACGGAGGCGAGTATTGCATATCCCTTTCTTTACTGTCCACCAATAGCAGCAAAGAATACAAACAGAATGAAAAAATAATGAACATGCAGTAACATAGGCCCCTCCCCGCTCAGGTCCCAGTATAACAGGCAGCACTTCCCTTCCATTTCCCTCTTTCTGAAGATGCGACCAAGGTAAAATGTCCAGAACGAGA
This sequence comes from Pelobates cultripes, assembly GCA_933207985.1. Classification (NCBI taxonomy): domain Eukaryota; kingdom Metazoa; phylum Chordata; class Amphibia; order Anura; family Pelobatidae; genus Pelobates; species Pelobates cultripes. The sequence continues at coordinate 48,725,360 of OW240914.1, forward strand.
GTAGTGTGAGAACAAAGTCCCAAGGCAATAACTTAAAACTGAAGAGGGTAGAACATCAATAACTGGGAAGCTTGACCATAGGAGTCATGGGACCATCGGATAACAGCGGGAGGAGTCCTTCTAAACCGAACAACTGTTTGCCATCTTGCCGGATTAAGCTGTGAAAACATAAAGGAACAGGAGCCGACAGGTTAAAGTCGATACTTGTAACTAGTTTCAAGGTTACACGGGTGAGAAAATAACCCACATATGCACAGTCCCACAAAACAACTGATATACTAAACATTACAGAAACATCATTGTCTAAGTATGGCCCCACTTACCGTACTGAACCATAATATGTGGTGTATTGTAGTATGAGTAATTCTGGGAGGGAAATTATTATTATTACAACTGTGTAAGAACGAAAAAGGGTGGGACAATACTCGCCTCTGTGTCTTTAATAAAATCATGACTTTTCGTCATGTAATAGCAAAATCATGTAATTTTATAACAAGACACAGAGGCTCATATTGCAAGTTTAAAGCTGATCTATTACCGCAGCGAATGTATGTGGGGCCGGCCGAAAGTAAAATTCTCGGAATGTAGACTCCCTAGACCAGTCGGCCGTCCTCATAATGTCTTCCAGGCGTGCGCCTGCCGACATCATAGAAGAGGCTGATGCCCCCCGGACCGAATGGTCGCCAAATATCGTGGTATCAATACCTGCTTGGGACAACAGCCATTTCACCCATCGTGACAAGGTAGTGCTAGAAACCGGGTGAAAAGGAGGACGGAAAGATAAAAACAACTGAGGAGAGACGGTAGAGCGATGTGGGTTGGTGCGAGTCTCATATTCGCGAAGGCAGGCCACTGGGCATAGTGAAGGAGAGGTAGAGAAACTAGGGTAGGATACTGATTTGATGGAAGTCTTAGTCCGTCTGCTGATGTTGAAAGTTACCCCGTCCGGGGTATATGACTTGGCATCGAAGTCCAGTGCTCTGACATCTGAAACCCACTTGCATGAGACGAGGCAGAGCAGGCAAACCAATTTGGCAGATAGCTGTTTGAGGGAGAGTCCTGAGTTAGCGGGCCAGGATGAGAGGAAAGCCAATACGACCAAGACATCCCAGGTCGTGGAGTAGCGGGGCCTGGGTGGTCGTGAAAATCGAGAACCCTTGAGGAGTCGGCACACTAAGGGGTGCTGTCCCGCAGGGCAGCCATCGAAGCCTTGATGAATCGCCGATATAGCAGATCGGTAAAGGTTGATAGTCCTGTAAGCCTTTCCAGCTTTGAAAAGGGACGTCAGGAACTGCAGGACCATTGTTACAGAGGCCGAAATGGGATCCGGTTCCTAGCCATGCACCAGCCAGCCCAAGCTCGCCAAGCTGACCCATATGCCCGTCTAGTGCCGGGAGCCCATGCTGCTGCCAATAGGCATCTAGTCGTGTCCGAAACCCCTTGGGGTCCCCGGAGATCCACCATGCCAGGAGTGGGAGAGAGCCTTCTAACCGGAGGGGGTGATATCGTCCCGTCGGGTCTTGCAGTAAGTTGTGGTGTCCCGGTAGTAGTCGGGGATAGTCTAACGTCATCTCGAGCATTTGGGGAACCACGACTGCGTTTCCCAAAATGGGGTGACCATGACCACTTCTGCCCGGTGTTTGCGGGTCTGTAGGAGTGAGCGCGGGATCATGGAAAACGGGGGAAAGGCATATAGGAGGCCTCTGTTCCAGTCTTGAAGGAAGGCATCCACTGCCTCCGCCATTGGATCTGGCCTCCAGCTGAAGAAGCGTGGGAGTTGGGCGTTGAGCCGGAAAGCGAAAAGGTCTATGGTAAATGGTCCCCAGAGATAGGATATATTGGAGAACACCTCCTTGGACAATCTCCAGTCGCTGGTGTCTGAGAGATAACGTGAACCCCAGTCCGCCTGGACATTGTGCAGACCAGGTAGGTATTCCGCGTAGACCATCAGGTTCCGTTCCAGGCAGAATTCTGAAAGTCTTTCGCCAGTCTGGCCAGGACTGCCGACTATGTACCACCCAGGTGGTTGACATATCTCACCGCCGAGACATTGTCCATGTGGAGCCGAATACATGATAGGGCTCGGTCCCTGGCGAAGCTGCGAATGGTGAAGGAGCCTGCCAGTAGTTCCAGGGCGTTGATGTGCAGTCGGGATTCGGATTCCGACCAACGGCCCCCTGTTGAGACTCCCTCGCAGTGGGCTCCCCAGCCGTGGAGACTCTCATCTGAGTCGATCGTGAATTCTGGCATCGAGCCGAAGATGGCTTTGCCATTCCATGCGGACAGGTTGAGAATCCACCATCGTAATTCGTCTTTCGTCTCGCTGTCCAATGATACCAGATCCGCGTAGGATGCCCCGGATCTTAGGTGAGCGATCTTTAGGCGCTGTAGCGCTCGGTAGTGGAGTGGACCTGGGAACACGGCCTGTATCGAGGTGGCCAGCAGGCCTATGAGTCGTGCAAGTTGGCGTAAGGTGAGCTGGGGCCGGATGAGGGCCCTGCGTAACTCTTTGCGGATGGATCGAATTTTGGATATCGGGAGGCTCAGCGTTGCTGCCCCCGAATCCACCAGGAATCCTAAAAATTCCATGCGAGTGGCGGGGGTCAGACATGACTTCTCCCAGTTGATTATGAAACCTAAGCGTGAAAGGAGGTTTATGGCCAGCCGTAGATGTGTGAGGAGGGTGGAACGCTCCTGAGCCATGAGGAGAATATCGTCTAGGTAGACGATTAGTCGAACCCCTCGACTGCGTAGCCAGGCCATCACAGGCCGTAATAGCTTCGTGAAGCACCACGGTGCTGAGGAGAGGCCAAAGGGAAGGCAGGTGAACCGCCATGTCTCGTGCCGCCAGTAAAAACGTAGGAGGTCTCGAGATGCCGCCGCTATCGGCACTGTCAGGTACGCGTCTTTTAGGTCTAGCTTCGCTAGCCAGTCTCCGTGGAGGAGGAGATCTCTTAGTAGGTGAATACCTTCCATCTTGAAATGGCGGTACCTGACTATGGCATTGAGGGGGCGCATATTTATGACAGGTCTTTCTATAGATAGGGAGGTATTTACACTCCCAGCAATGCATATTGCTCTCTGGACCCAACCTCTAAGGTCTTCGGGGTCAACCATGCGGTTCTCCGCTCTGGCGTCTTCCGCCAAGTCAAATAATTTGGCCAAGGGGCCGAATATGTCCAGGTGTTTATCCTGGCAGGATTTCAATGCCGACTCCAGTCCTTTACGGGGATTCCAGCCCATTTTAGTGAGGAACTGGGTCATCTTGGGGTCTACCTCCGGAGTGTCACAAACTTTGTTAGGCACCACAGGCCTAGGACACTCTGCCCTCAATTTGTTGCGGGCCGCTTTACTTAAGGTTCTTCTGACCCAATTTTCCAGGTATGTGGCAACGTGGTCAGCCGGGAGCCACTCTGCCGACCTCAGATGGTGTAGATCATCCGGGTCGAAGAGTGGGACACCCGAAGGATCCACAAGGGTGGACCCCGCAGCCGCGGGGTTCCTGATCCCTATCTCGCCTCCGGCATCTCTGCCTGAGCAGAGGAAAGGAGGTCAAGACCAGCATCAGCGGCATCCGCCTCAGAGTCAGTATCCGACTCGCTCTTAGCCTCCTCATTTGACCCTCCTCGGTGTCGCTCTCTATCTGTGCTCTAGCACATTTCCATAGCCGCGCCCGTTCTGCCTGGCGCGGAAAGGCTCTCTTGCGTGGATGGGACACGCTTTCTGGGGCGACCAAAGGTACGCCAGTCATGGTGTTTCTGGAGGCAGAGGGGTGCTTGGACTTACGGGTAGCCTTTTTAAACACCTCTTTAGACACCTCTCCCTGGGGTTTCACAGAGGGACGCGGTAAAGGCGTTGAGAGGTCCGAAAGTTGCTCGTCTGAAGGACGTGGCAAGAGGGCCTGTGAAATGGTGTGGGAGAGGGTGGAGGACACAGACCCCATGGCCGCCATAATGGCGTCTGTCACTGAGCGCTGCAGCGCTAGGAACTGTGCCCCATCAGAGTGGGTAGTTCCATCAGCCATAGTAGGCGAGTTGTCTGAGGTGACAGGAGCCTCACTCCTAATGAGTTGGGTATCAGACTCCCCAGAGGGAGTGGACCCAGCGGATAGTCTGGGTTTAGGCATGCTGAGAAAATAGCAGGGAATAATAGATAAAAGAAAAGGTATGGGTTAGTCACCCAAACAGCTAGACAAAGCTAAAAACGCTCTCACCAGGGCCCAGACCAGTGACACACTAAGATGTAGGAGACAGGAAGTCTGAAAATGGCCGCCGGTAATCTCGCGGGATTCGCGGCACCCGCGAGATTCACGGCAAAACTACCGAACGTTCGGTAAAATAAGGTGAATTCAGGAACCAGATAGGTAAGTATATGGGAATATAGAGTAGGCGAACGTACCGTTCGCATAAAAAATTTGAATGCGGAAAACATGCGAACGCTCTGTTGCCGAATGGGGAATGAGATGTGTGTGGCGAATCAGCCGAATAGGCTCAATTCGCACGCATACACGGCCGGGGAGAGAACGTGCGCAAAATGGCACCAGGACAGAAAGACAAACAGGAGACAAGACTACATTGACAGGGGAGGTCTGGGCCCTGAGACTAACAGAAAACAGATAAAGACATAGAGGTACAATGAGACAAATACTAAATAATTGTAATACAAAATGAAAATGAAATAAATATAAATAAAATGAATAAATAAATACATAAATACAATAAATACAAATAAATGTAAGATAAATATGGTAGGAAAACTATAGAACGCTACCAGGTTTAAGTGGTAAGCAGACTGACAGAAAATATCAATGAGAAAAAAACAGTATAATAAGAAAATATGAAGAGAAAAAATGACATGTACTTATCTTTGTGTCGGAGCAGCAAAGAAAGAGGGAAATGGAAGGGAAGTGCTGCCTTTTATACTGGGACCTGAGCGGGGAGGGGCCTATGTTACTGCATGTTCATTATTTTTTCATTCTGTTTGTATTCTTTGCTGCTATTGGTGGACAGTAAAGAAAGGGATATGCAATATGAGCCTCCGTGTCTTGTTATAAAATCCTATACATATTATGTACTCTATAAATCAAGACACATAAATTAATTTATTTTGAATTACTTTTTCTCAGCTGGAGATATTATGCACACGCTACTATGTGTTTTCCCCCACATTTTTTGGCATTTGTTTTGTAATTAATGAGAATTTATCTATGTATATGTGACATCAAATGAATGCCATTTTTGCCCTCTAAAAGACAGTATATAATATGTGTTGGTGCAATAAGTGACAGAGATGCAAATTGTATTTGAACACAAATAGCAAAAAATGCAAAAATGGCTTGTGTCCTTAAGGGTAAGTCCAGTTTTTGAAGCTGCGCCCTTAAGGGGTTAAGAGAGTATACAAAATGGTGTGCCAAATCTATAGATATAGACCCAGAATAGTGTTCCTTCTTAACACAAGTCTCTGTGGTGTTTCTGATTAAGGCTTCACTTCATTACAACATATGAAAGAGAAAAGAAAAACTGGAAAAAACAATAGTGCAGTACATACGCTCAGATGTAGTACACCCATCACTTAAGTCCAATTACCAACTCACGTGTGATGGAGCTTAAACCATCTACAGATTAATCAGCATACTGTGCTTTAGATCCTCACTTGTAGGATATCCCTCTGGTAATTTTCCATAGGAGAGTAGTGGTCAAGTGGACCATATATGACAAAAGTAAAAACAATAGTGCTTACTTACTTACAATATAGTGAGCAGACAATACGATCTATGTATCAGGAGTGGGTGGTATGATACCCAGGGCCGAATTAACATAGCGGCTGCAGCTCCAGGCCAAGGCCCATGGAATAGGCCCATTGATGTAAAAAAAATTATTTTTTTTTTTTTTTATATATATATATTTTTTTTTTACACACTACTCTTAGGGATTCCACCTGGCTTTTATTTTATTGGCACAGCCAGTATTTGAGGCTGCCTGGCTGGCGCCAATATTGTAGTGATACTGGCAATACAAATGCTGGTATTTTTCTCAGTATTGACAAGAGATGACTATGCAATACCAGCACTGGCCAGTAGGGGTCGCTGTGTGTGGAGACAGGCAGGCATAGGAAGTTTCAGCATATCCCTCCCTGCCTATCTATACTCACTGATCTGCAGGGATGCAGCTACACAGAGTCCAGACAGCAACTCCCACCCTGCAGAGACAGCCTACAGCTCAGGGAAGTTAGGGATGGGGGGAAAGGCTGCAAGGAGACATGGGGACACTGAGACACTAAGGGACATTGGGAGAAATTATGGCAGACACTGAGACACTAAGGGACATTGGGAGACATTATGGCAGACACTAAGGGACATTGGGAGACATTATGACACAGACACATGGGGACACAGTGTCCCCATGTGTCCCAGTGTCCCCATGTCTCCCAGCCAGTGTCCCTGGTGTCTCAGTGCCCCCTAGTCTCCCAGTGACCCCTAGTCTCCCAGTGTCTCACTGTCCCCATGTCTCCTAGTGCCTCAAGTGTCTCAATGTCCCCATGTCTCCAAGCTAGTGTCCCTAGTGTCTGTGGCTGTGGTGTCTCAGTGTCCCCATGTCTCCCAGTGCCCCCATGTCTCAATGTCCCCGTGTTCCCCAGCCAGTGTCTCTAGTGCCTGTGTCCCCATGTCTTCAAGTGTCCCTTATTTTCCCAGTGTCCCCATGTGTCCCAGCCAGTGTCCCCTAGTTTCCCAGTGTCAATGGTGTCTCTGTGTCCCTAGGTCTCCCCGTCTTCCTAGTGTCCTAGTGACACATACATGGGGACATAGACACATGGGAATACTGGAGGACACAGGGAGACATGGGGCACTGAGACACTGATACATAGGAACGCTGAGACCTGGAGTAATCGACACATGGGGGCACTGGGAAACATGGGGGCACTGGGAGGAATCCATCTATACAGCATAATCAAAGTAGTTTTTTGGTGATTTTACAGCATTTTCTCTTATGTCACTCCTTGTGATTTACATCATGTGATGTCACCCATACATATTTAATTATGCAAATTAGTAAGGCCGGTATGTTTTTCCAAGAAAGGTGGCAACCCTAACTACTTTTCACATACTCTTACTTAAGTATGGAAACTTAAGAGGGATGTATGGGAACAAAACTTGTGTGGACTGGCTGACAATGAATATAGTTAAAGGGACACTATAGTCACAAGAACAACTACAGCTTATTGAATTTGTTCTGGTTAGTAGAATCATTACCTTCAGGCTTTTTGCTGTAAACACTGTCTTTTCAGAGAAAATGCAGTCTTTACATTACAGCCTAGTGATAACTTCACTGGCCACTCCTTGGATGGCTGTTAGAGATCCTTCCTGGGTCATGGCTGCCTAAAATGCATCCAAACATTCAGTGTCTCCTCCCTCTGCATGCAGACACTGAACTTTCCTCATAGAGATTCATTTATTCAATTCATCTCTATGAGGAGATGCTGATTGGCCAGGGCTGTGTTTGAATCATGCTGGCTCTGCCCCTGATCTGCCGTTTTGTCAGTCTCAGCCAATCCTATGGCACTGTGATTGGATCAGGCCACCACTTCTAATGATGTCAGCAGATTGCTTGTTTTTCTGAGTCTAACAGCATGCAGAGTTACAGCTTCAGGCTTGAATACAGTAAGATTTTTACTATATTTATGAAGGCATGAGGGGCCCAGGGGAGTTAGATGGTGGTGTTAACACTATAGGGTCAGGAATTCATGTTTGTGTTCCTGACCCTATAGTGATCCTTCAAGGTAATGCTGACTTTGGTCTCTGTGGCATGTTCCCTTTCTTCTACACTCACTACACACAGATTTTCTCTGTCCCAGACTATATACCAGGAGCGTCTGCCTGCTAGTAAGAAGGTAAGGAGACAAGTGGACCAGAGAGTGCTAGGGGACAGTGCTTTAGAAAGCGTTGAGCGAGCGCATCATTAGATGCATTTATGCCAAGCTCAGGGTGCTGTCTGCATAGTATGCCCTTAGTCGGCCAACTGCATGATTGGCAGGCAGTCTGACATGCATTCATGCCAGGCTGGCCTTCAAATTCTTTGGGCAGACATGTCCTCTTTTTGGGCATGTTCGCCCCTTTTGGCAGGTTATGTGATTTGTGTCAGTGGCACACCCTTTTACCGTGCCCATTGACTCCCTGCTTGTCTGGACACTGCTGTTCGGGGTTATGGATTTACTTGAAAGATGAAAACATAAGTTAGAGGGAGATTAGCATAGGGTATGTGTTTTCTTATAGCTGCTGTTTTCTTTCTCTCCAGCACCATCTCCATCAGAGACATGACACTTGGGAGTGTTTTAGTGTTTTTGGTTGATATGATTCTTTAAAGGACCACTATAGTGCCAGGAAAACATACTCGTTTTCCTGGCACTATAGTGCCCTGAGGGTGCCCCCACCCTCAGGGTCCCCCTCCCGCCCGGCTCTGGAAGGGGGAAAGGTGTTTAAACTTACCTTTTTCCAGCGCTGGGCGGGGAGCTCTCCTCCTTCTCTCCTCCTCCGATCCTCCTCCTGGGCTGAATGCGCACGCGCGGCAAGAGCTGCGCGCGCATTCAGCCCGTCGCATAGGAAAGCATTTACAATGCTTTCCTATGGACGCTTGCGTGCTCTCACTGTGAAAATCACAGTGAGAAGCACGCAAGCGCCTCTAGTGGCTGCCAATGAGACAGCCACTAGAGGATTAGGGGGAAGGCTTAACCCATTCATAATTATAGCAGTTTCTCTGAAACTGCTATAATTATGAAAAAATGGGTTAACCCTAGAAGGACCTGGCACCCAGACCACTTCATTAAGCTGAAGTGGTCTGGGTGCCTAGAGTGGTCCTTTAATTAAGCCCGTCATAATTGTCAGCACCAGGCCCACTGGGCTGTTAATCTGGCCCTGATGATACCCACCTAGGATTCTTTGATGGATGTCCGCACGTATTACAGGTGGTAGGAACAGATGCCAAGTAGGAAACCGTATATTACAGGTAAAAAAAAAAAAACAACTAAAAAGTATGTGGCAGAAACCAGAAATAGAGGTAGACAAACAATACTTTATTAGTAACAGACACAAAATAACTCTCCACTTGATAAAGCCCTAAGGAGTGAAATCCGAATGAGATAAGAAGGAACACTGTTCTGGGACTGTATCTGTAAGCCTGGTACAACATTTTGTATACTCACAAGGACATTATTCACATTATTTACATAGTTATATCGGCTGAAAAGAGACATTTTTCCATCAAGTTCAGCCTTCCTAAAGTAATTTTTTAAGTGCTTTTACAAATTTGTACCTGTTGTGGTTTTATGCATTCAGGGCCGGTGCAAGGATTTTGCCACCCTAGGCAAACATAAATTTGCCACCCCACCATATGCTCTGCCAACCATGTGACACCACAATACCCCATCCATATGATCTGCCATATGGGCCAACCCCAGTGCTGCACACAGTGTCTTTTCTCTGAAAACATTTAAAAGTCTGCAGGGACAGGCTATAGACACCAGAACCACTACATTTAGCTGTAGTGGTTCTGGTGAGTACCGTGTCCCCTTAATGTGAGGTAAATTAGAGATTAGTGCCACTAATAATATATTGGATTGCCTATTACCACCAGATGAGGACAATAGGATGACGATGGGCTCAGGCTGTAGCATGGCTCCACTTGTCTGGTGTAGAAGAGGCTTTCTGGAGGTTGTTTGTAACAGTGCTCACAAAAATCAACGAACAGGAAGCAGCTCCATTTTTTTGTGCCCATTACACAGTTAAATGTCTGGGCCCCCAGGGCCTGACCATGAGTATGATTACAAGGCCCGCCCATAAGTCCACCTACATGGCCCACCCATGGCCCACCCACTCACAGAGAGTGGAGTGTATGTGTGTAGGGGATGTGTTGTGTGTTACTGTAGAGGATGTAATGTGTGTTTGTTCTTATGGAATGTAGTGTATAGGGATATAAATTTGTGTAATGGATGTAGTGTGTGTGTATTGGGGATGTAGGGTGTGTTTGTGTGTTTCTGTGTGTGTGTGTAAGGGATGCATTGTGTGAATGTGTTTGTATGTAAATACAAGGTGTGTTTCTGTTTATGTAATGCAGTGTATGTGTCTGTAAGGGGTGCAATTGAGTGTGCATAAGAGATGCATTTTGTTTTTGTGTGTGTATAAGAGAAGCAGTGTGTGTCTGTGTGTGAGTAGGGATGCATTGTGTATGTGTGTAGTGTGAAAGAGAGGGTTTGTGGGGAAGGATAAGGGCTGAGAGGGTAGTGTACGTGGTGGTGGAACAAAAGTGTGACACCACCTATGTGATTGACCCTTGCTCTGGTATAGGGGGAAGACGCATGCTCCATGTGAACATACTCAAACCCTACCATGAGCAAACGGAGGATGTGGCGGCTATCTGCTCCCCAACCTCCGAGGACTTCGAGAACCTTCCCCTACCAGACCTCCTAGGGGAGGGAGATAAGACAGGTGCCCTTGAGGAGGTACAGTTAAGAGATCGGTTGAGTCCTCAGGAGCATACCCAAGTACGGCAATTGATCACGGCCAAGGGCCACCTTCTCCAATCTGCCTGGGTACACTCTTTTGGCCACTCACCGAGTAGAGACCCAGGACAGCTACCGCTACACCAGCCACCTTACTTAACCCCTGAGTCGGTTAAGGAAAACATAAAAAAGAAGATCCAGGAGATGCTCCAAATGGGGGTCATTGAGCCGTCTGAAAGTCCCTGGGCATCCCCAGTAGTGCTTGTTCCAAAGCGGGACAGCACGACCCACTTCTGTGTAGACTACCGGAGGTTGAATGACAAAACCGTGTCAGACATCTACCCTATGCCCAAGCTCCTAGATAAGATGGCCTGGGGCCAGTACTTCACTACAATAGATCTTTGTAAGGGCTACTGGCAGATTCCCCTAGCCGAAAATGCCATACCTAAGTTGGCATTTGTCACCCTGTTCGGCCTGTACCAGTTTCGGATCATGCCCTTCGGGATGAAAAATGCTCCGGCGACTTTTCAGAGGAAGATCGGCTATTAGTGGCCTACCCCCCGAAATAAAGAACCAGGTTCTAGCTTTCTTAGGGACAGCATGGTACTACCGAAAATTTGTACCCAACTACAGTGCCCAAGCCAAACTTCTCACTGACTTGACCCGTAAGAACTTTCCTAGACAGGTAGTTTGGGCCACAGAGTGTGAGCAGGCATTCCAGCAACTGAAAACAGCTCTAGGAAATGCACCTGTACTGGCTGCTCCCGATCCAAGTAAACGTTTTCTGGTCCATGCAGACGCTTCTATGTTTGGATTGGGAGCAGTACTGAGCCAAGTTGGAGCTGATGACGAAGAACATCCTATGGCTTACTTAAGCAAAAAACTCTTACTCCGAGAAGTGAGCTTTGCAACCATCGAAAAAAAATGCGTAGCTTTGGTGTAACCTTACCTTTACGGGCAACCCTTCTTATTTTTCACAGATCACAAAATGTCATTTGAATGGTGTTCCCGAACCACAGAAGGGATCTGAGTGATATTTTGGCAAAGTGTGCGCTCAGACCCAAGCTATTCGGTGATGTGACTTTCGTGGGGTTCTGAAGTATTAACATTTATTTTTGGGGTGTTTTAAAATATTGTAGATTTTTCTGTACCTGAGTTATAGTTTTTTCTCATGCAATTATCTCTCAGGCAAAGAGGATCTTGGGAGGAAAAGCCCTGTATTTTTTTATAGGAGACCCCATGTAAGGGTCTGTGCATAAAAGCAGTGTGTGGCCTAAATACAATTAGTTGACTCCCAGAACTGTGTGTTGTCCAGTTACTGGGGGCATGGGCTATATCTACTAACCAGCACTTCCCTTCCAGCTCCAGAGGATTACAGTGGAGATATTCAGTCTCAGCATTGCAGCTCCACTACAATAACTACTGGGTGGAAAAACTAGGAAACAGGAATAAAAAAAAAAATCCCCCGCTCAGCAATTCACAAAATAATGACTTTTCGAGAAGATAAAGTAAATTTCAAACGTTAACCCAAAGTAGCGGAATTGGAAAAATGTTTTCATTTTGGCCTAAAATGTTTAATTTATTTCAAATCTAGTGAATAGCTCTGTTAAAGTATATGGAGCATTTATTACCTCAACTGGCAATATCATTCTGAATTTCCTGTCACTCCAAGAACTGTAATCACTACTGAGAGCTTCAATGGTTATGAAGCCAGGGGTTTTCTGGCCCACTGCCTGAACTAAGAATCCAAGCCATTTTAGAATGGTCTGACTTCTTACTTGGGTTCTGCTGGGTCCACCCCCAGCCTACTCTCAGCAGCCTGGAGAATTTAGGAGCTTTTGTTAGTTCTCCTGAGCTATGTCTCGCAGTGAAGAGCCAGTTTATCAGCTGATCGCAGGGCATAACAGCTGACACTGTATCTCAGACAGAGAGAGCTGCCAGCTGTAGTGAAGATGAGGAGCAGCCTCTGCGGATCCTTAGTAAGAAGTCAAACCATTCTAAAATTACGTTAGGGAATGGGGATGCCTGGGCACTCTTGGAACCGTAACCACTACAATGTGATGTAGAGGATATGATACTATGAGAGTTCATTTACATTTCTTTTAGCTAACAAATATATAACACCACTGTAATAGTGTGGGTTTTTGTCTTACATTGACTATTGTCTCTTATACTACCAATACAACTTAGTTTAGTTTGTGCTTAAAGCATCAAAATAGAAGTGTATAATGTCAAGTTTTACGAAATGTGTTCGTTTTCTGTGCTTTATTACGTGACTCTGTCAGGTGTGGTAGATCTATTATGTCTCGAGGGTATTGTCAAAGAAAATGCTAAACAAGAAATACAGAAATCTGGGAGATTCAACCATAAACTAAACAATTTTAAGCCTCTAATTGTATATTTGCAATCTCCTAAAGTGATTTTTAAAGAGAAACTATCTCCTCAGAGGCAGCTGCACATTTAAATATCAAACTACAAAATTTAACTTTTAATGCAAACATTTGGCAGATACTCATATGCCCAGGCTCAAGGAACAAAAGATGAAAAAATCTAAAATAAGAATAAAAAAATAAATACAAATAAGGATATACTGTATATAAAGGCAAGTGGCAATGATGCTTTGCATAAATATATCACGTAACCCCTTAAGGACACATGATGGAAATATTCCGTCATGATTCCATGTTATTCCAGAAGTTGTGTCCTTAAGGGGTTAAAATGACACTATAAGCACCAAAGCCACTACAGTTTCATGTAGTGGTTTTGGTGCATATACCCTGTCTTCGCAGTGTTTTTCTGAGAAAAGGCAAAGTTCACATTTCTCAGTAATTGTCTAGTAGCTGTCAATTAGACAGTGACAAGGGGCACTTCCTTGTAAAGAATTTCAATAATTCACAGATTTTACAATTAACATGACGTATGGAATAGATATTGAGAGAAGAGGGATTTAGAGAGCAATGAAAATAACAGTAATGATGGAAACACGTTGTTGTAGAATTATAGAATTCTTGAAATTATCTAAGCTAATGCTTTGGCAGGAAGAAATGTGCTGAATAATAAAATGTGTATTTACTAAAAGAACCTTGAAGCTAACAATACTAACTACTCAAAATGGCTGCCAAAGCACCCCTCCCATCGAGTGAACACCTCGTGCTAATAAGATGGCGCCTACATCTTGTGTCCACCCCCGTGTTAAGGATGACATCACTTCTTGATGGGAGGGCATCTAACTAACCACTTAACACCTGGACCAATTAATAGCGTCTATTTGCTGTTATCTTGAATTCTTCAGTGATGTAAAAATGCCTTTATAAGGGTCTGCGCACCCATTTTCTGTTAGAAGCCATTAAACTTCTCCGAAGTTCTTTCATTAACCTGAACTCTGTGTCTCAGTGTGAATTTACTTCTGCGTGCACGCAACTTTATTATCTTTAATTTGGACAGGAACAGATAGTCATTCAAACTTATTGGTTTGCAGAAAATAATCTACTACACACGTATCACTATAGAAGTATCTGTGTATACATATGAATCATGCCAATAGTCTCACATTGACACATTCTAACTTTATTATGTGTGGAATTTTCTCTTTTACACCATACTTTAATATTAAACATTAACAAGGTTTTTGTTTTTTGTTTTTTTTTACTAATGTGAAAATTCAAAATTTCAAATTTAAGGTGAATTTAAAATTTAAGGTGAAAATAGCCAAACTGAAAAAAATCAGCTATACTTTCAGTTTGACTAAAAATTAAAATTTGAAATGCACTTTGATGATGATGAAACATTTTACCACTTATCACAATATATACACAGATTTGCCTTTGATGTAAAGATTTTATTAAACATCAGGGTAACTCTCATATTTATTTATTTTTTTATTATTATTATTTATTTATTTTTTGTCTCACAATTTTGTTTAGATGTAGTGAAATGTGAATTTTTCTTATAATCTACAATATATCATCCTTTTTTGGGATTTATAAGGCACTTTCTTAATCTACGATTGTAACAAACTGTGGCCAAAAGTCTATATTTACTCTCGCTCTTTCTCTCCTCAGTTATGGACAAGCACCTCACACCATTCCCTTTTCACCCTATTTTTAAGCCTTTTCCCAAAGAACTAGGAAGGCACTCTTTGGGGGTTATGTTAACCTCATCCCCCTGAACAATCGCTCCCTGTGAAATCGAGGGAGCCCCACTTTTCAAGCTACTAGAACCCCCGGTAAAAGACCGCAACCTAGCCCTAACCGCCTGGAACTATTTTCGGGAAGAACTTTAACAGCAGCCATTCTAAAAGTTAATCGAGTGGCGTTTGGACAATTTCTCATGGATCAGAGCGCTATCTTCACAGAATGGGACTTGTGGGGATACCATGTTGTTTTCGGATTGTTTTGGGGGTTTTTGTGAGTAGCCTTTTCTGTGTCCGGGAGATAATTAGTTTACCGGTTAACAGCTTGATTATCTCCCAGACACAGAGACGCCTGGGCGGGTTTAGGACTGAATGAATAGAGACCCCATGCTGGGGGTCTTTGTATAAATACTTGTACTAGACTTGGACTAGAGCTATATCACACTTTTACTCTGCGGGACTAGGGAGACTCTTCATCGGATATACTCAGAGTATATGGGAACCGTTACAACGATATAATAATAATAAAAAATGTTCACTCGCTTGTTGCATTTATATAAACCCATTTAAATTGATCAATCTATGGTATATGACTCCATCAAGACTATCGAAATTCTCCCCGGAATCTAATGATAAATGTTGGAATTGTAAAGTGGAAAAAGGTAGTTATGTTCATATGTGGTGGACATGCAAAAAAGTGTCAGTCGTCTGGCAGTGAGCTCAAAACATAATACTTAGATTATGTGAAGTCAAATTCCCAAGCTATGCTAATAGAATTTTTGTTAACCCACTGCTTGATAGCTGCACAAATAGTGAAGGCAAGAAACTGGGAAGGAGAATATTATTTCACTGTTACTCCGTTAAGCTCACAATTGTTGTATCAAATAAAAATGGAGAATAGTTATACTATTCTCTTGCGACCCATTTTTGACTCTCCACAAGTTTAAAGGGATAATCCAGACGTGGACCCCTTGCTCACGGTGCCTAGGGAGATATCAGCTATGCCTCACTGATGATGCCTAACAAGGCTGAAACGATCGTCTGGGGTTGCTGTATCTCTCGTGCAGAGAGAACTTGCTGGCATTTCGGATCTGGACTGCCCGTATGGGTGGGACCAGTCTGATATGCTTCAGATATGTTCTCTCTGTAATGGCACAAGATGAGCAAAAATCAGCTTGAGAACTGAGCGGGGACCGACCGAAGGGCAGGCTATTTCAGCTGCTGCCCGTCCTCAGTATTCTCTTGCGACCCATTTTTGGCTCTCCAAGAGTTATACTAAATGTCCGAACAAGACCTCTAATTTATGGGACAAATGGGAAAAAGAACTGAGCATCATGTCCAAAAAATGACCATAGATAAAAGACAATTAATAAAGGGTAATAGTAATAGATAGGCTGGGGACTCTTGTTGACAGTATAAATGGTGGCTCATTTGTGTAGGACGGTCATATATGGCCACCAGTATAAAAGTTGGATAAATGTATGCAGATCAATAGATGTATTTTTGTTTTCCTGGCTAATCATGGCAGCATCACTTATGGGTAGCTCTTCCCTTAGTAGTCACAGGACAGGAATTAATTAGATTAATTAATTAGACTGATAGGTATAAAGAGTCCCTCCTCCCCTTACACCTCAGTCTTTTTTCCTGTCCTTAGCAAGTTCTACAGGACTTTTTTTACATTTTGTTTTATGGCCACCTTCCTGCGTTTGTCGTGGGTTCGTTCCAAATGAAGTTCAGCCTCTCTTCATTTGAAGGACCCAGTAAACAGCCTGCATGAGCAGGATTAACTGGGTCAGGTTCAGTGTAAGTACTAAACTGCAGCGTGGGAAGTAAGTGTTTGAGGGAGACACTGTTTTTCTGTTTAATTGTGGGGTTGGTTAGCCTTAAAAATTCCCCCTGTTTTCAGCCTGCCCCTACTAATTGGGGTTATATGTCCCCCCCCATACCTTGTTAGCAGTGTTTGAATCCATGCTTAGGGGTCTTGTCCTTTAGGATCTGTTTCTTGCCTCTTGATTGGTGCCTTCCCTGCTCCCTGGCTCTGTTCCAGCCTCTGATGGGATAAATGTGGGGCTGTGCAGGCTTCCCTGCTCCCTGGGGCTCCCTGTGCACCCGGGCATTGGGGGCTGGAACGCATTATGCGTTCCAGCCGACTGTTTGTTGCTCGCGGCCGGTTCCGGTGAAACCGGAAGTGATTTGCATGCCGGTCGCGAGCGTTTGGAACGCATAGCGTGCGTTCCAGCGCTCTGCGCATGCGCGAACCGGGCGATCAGCTGTTCGCTGCCCGGACCTATTTAAAGCATCTAATTCAGCTGCCTTGGCGCTGTATCTGCTAGCCTTATGTTGGTTTCCCCTGTGAAAGTATTGGTGTCCAGTTTGTGCCCAGCTACTCCTATCTGCTACCTGGCTGCATAGTGGATGTTCTGCTCTTTAAGGTAGGATTGCTGTTTTCACTACTTATTGGAAGTATTGCTTTTTGTGAGCTTGCCTCTTTATCCCTTTGGGGAATTAGGTCTTGGATTTTCCTTTGGTTCTTCTTTATAGTATGGATTCTCCCTCTGCCTCTGCAAGATCCCTCTCTAGAAAACATAGGTGAGCCATTTATTAATTTTATTGGGGGGGGGTTGTCAAAAGAGTGCCATACTGAGCCTGTAATATATGTCATATATGGCTTCATTCCAGCCCCAGCATTCATTTGGATTCTCCAGCGAGAAAATCACGGGAAAAGTCAAACAAATGCATTAATTGTTCTTCGCCTGCTCCGAATGGAAGGAACCTTTGCAGGGAATGCTTGTTGGAAGTCGCTGATGCCCCCAGTAGGAGCTCTCCACAAGACGACCTTAAGCTCTGGATTTCTCAGGCTATTGCTGAGGGCTTTAAGGCTACCACGGGATCTAGTGGTCCAAGTAAGAGACGCAGAGTGGAACCTCAGTCTTCCAGCTCTGATGAGGACCCTGATGTCTGGGAGGTATCAGATGAAGGTGAGGAGGAAGCTGAATATGCCTCCAGGTCTCTTGACTCCAGGTCTGTTGATAGACTTATTACCCTTCTCAGAGACACGCTTAGTCTCACTGAAGAAAGATCTGAATTGAAGGAGGCTGACAGGTTTTTTGAGGACCTAAAGCCGAACAGACCTACTTTCCCGGTGCATGCGTCAATCAGGGATATGATCCTTCAGGAATGGAATAAGCCTGAAAAGAAGTCCACCTTAAAAAATAAGTTTGCGAGGGTTTATCCGTACTCTACAGTGGATTGCTGCCTGTGGAACTCAGTTCCTAAAATTGACGCTGCAGTGATCCATATGGCTAAGAAAACTACACTGCCTATTGACTCCATGGCATATCCCACTTGGTCTTCTCCGATGACATTCATGAAACACGACAAACTTGATGTGGAGTCTCCTTCCACCTCCTTTAGGAAGAGTGTCCTGTCTACGGTCTCTTTATCCCGTTGATATTAAACTTTTCTTTGCTGCATGTGTTTCAGTTTTGTGTAATTTCTTGGATTATTATTCCCACCCTAAATTTCTGTGAAGCTTGGGTATTACCCATAAGTGATGCTGCCATGATTAGCCAGAAATAGAGAAAATTTATGACAAACTTACCGTAATTTTCTTTTCCTGGCTATTTCTCATGGCAGCATCAGGGTTCCCGCCCATTCTTTATTTCAGCTTTATAATTGGACTGAGGTGTAAGGGGAGGAGGGACTCTTTATACCTATCAGTCTGATGAATTAATCTAATTAATTCCTGTCCTGTGACTACTAAGGGAGGAGCTACCCATAAGTGATGCTGCCATGAGAAATAGCCAGGAAAAGAAAATTACGGTAAGTTTGGCATAAATTTTCTCTATTTCTTTCTATGTATAAGATGTAATGTTTAGTTTATTTATGTTTTTCTTTTATTAATGTTGTTTGTTATTTGATATAAAAAGCAAATTCCAATAAAAATATAACTTTGAAAAAAAAAAATAGATTATGCCTGTAACATTTTGATATTTTCCATGCATTCTTTTAATACATGCTTTATCGGGTTTCCT
The DNA here is from genome assembly GCA_933207985.1 of Pelobates cultripes. NCBI lineage: Eukaryota > Metazoa > Chordata > Amphibia > Anura > Pelobatidae > Pelobates > Pelobates cultripes. Next base: position 48,744,017 of record OW240914.1, read on the forward strand.
GACCATCTGTTAACTACTCAATATATCACTCCTGTTTTCGTCCCTTCATTGTGATTTCCTATTCAAAATCTCGCGAAACATCTTGTAATACAGGTTTTACATAGAAAAAAATTGAAAACATTCATTTTTCTGTGTTGCTTTTAAAACAACAATTTTGCTCGAGGCATCTCTTTATGTAGTCAGAAGACAACTACACCCAAATGTTAATGGGGCTACACCCAGTTACCTGTAAATTAACCATTTGTCATATCGTACATGTCAGTTTGGATGTGTTGCTAAGATAAATTGGAACAGAGAAACAGTACAATAATATCTGATAATATGAGAAAGACAGAAAGATGTTCTCTTAAACAATTGATATATATATATATATATATATATATATATATATATATATGAAAGGATGGATGAGTCCCAACTACCCAGGAACCATATTGGAGACCTACCATGCATGTTTTCATAAATATGAGAAAGAAGCAAAATATGAAAGAGGGGGAAGACTTCACAGTCAAATTCAGGATAGCCCAAAGGCTGTCAAGTGCTGATTCTCTGATGCAAATTGAGAGTTCCTAGACAAGAGTATTGTCTTGTTTATGACATGGCTTACTCAAGTTTCAGGAAACACATGTCACCTTTGACGTGTGTCAGTTTTATTAAAAAGAGAAGATTGTTGCAAGTCAAGGCCGTGGAACAATACGTCATGAAAGCCTACTGTGTGTTCAATAAAAAAAATCAGCTTTTGGACATAGAGTTAGCATGCATTACCTTAGCACTGTACTGCAGAGCAAACAACTGCATGAATGGAAATAAAACTTGTCACTTTTGGGGTCTTTGCATTTTTTTTAAACACCCACAAAAGTGACTCGCCCGCGAACACAATGGTGACTACGGTCAGAGTGGAAAGCTAGATATATTTTACTGAAACTCTGTTCTCAGCGTTATCTTCTTTGTGGTCTTCTTCATCAGCTCCTGCTGGCAATATTCAGTGCAATCCCACCTCAGTTTTTATCTTGTTTACTTATTGTTATCTGTATAAAGATTCTATGTTCATGAAAAAATCAAAAGTGACAGTTCTGCTTGAATTCAGTAGTAGTTTTTCTATGCTGCTAATCTAACATTCCAAGCACAAATAGATCTGCTAATGGAGCGGACCCAAACACTGCCAGGACTAGTCACTAAACTTGGAGCTGCTCGAAACTGAGCAGGGCATTTAAAAGTGTAGATCAAACGCACCTTTCAGAAATAAAGCAGCCTCCTTATGTCATTGTTGCTGCAGAATTTCAATACTCGCATCATTCAAGCGACATTACCGGTGCACACATACACGCACCGGCTGTCTTTTGCAGCCCAATCACAAGAGTTTTACAAAATATACAAAATGTGTGATACAGTTGGCACTATAGTGAAGTGCAGCTATTGTGGAACCAATCACATAAAATTAAAATTTTCTTTTTCTATTCATTGTTTTTTATATGTACACTGTGCCTGTAAATGTAATGGACTCTTGAATGGCCTGCTTGGACTCTGATGGAAGCTATAGTACTAAAATACACCCAATAGGGTAAGTTAACAAGGAGCCCCAAGGAATAGAAATAACAGGATGAGAGTTACAATGATTCACAAAGATGATTGCACTTAATTCAGGAAATAAGACGTCAGTGCAATGCATAAAATTGCCGGTGGAACACAAATCGGCCGGTGGAAAGCATCAAATGGCTGCTGGAACGACCAAAACCAGAAGTGATGTCACGCACCCTCATGAGTACCAATATGGCGGCAGTGAGAGGTGTAAAGGGAGGTCGAGTTCTTGAAATTTTGGTGCCAAAAGCGTTTTAAAAATTGGAACTACATGGATAGTAACCATGCACCTGAGAAGATACTGGATAAAGTGTTGAAACGCTTTGTGCTTATTTTGGACTTCTGTACTGTGGGATAGATGCACTTTATATGTAAGCTTTTAAACTTTTCTTTTGTCTAATAAATACCATTTGATTTTAAATTAAAAGCTGGTGCACTTCATCTATCTCCACTGTGAGGTCCTACCATTCCTGATATTCCTGAATGGGGATCCCTCTGACACAGGAGTTTTATTTACACCCCTCATTCCTGTTGAGCTTTGCCTTGGCATGGTTTCCCTTGTTATTTCGTTACATATTGCCATTTTTGATTCTTGGTTTACAAATGTTTTGATTGTCTTGACTATTCGACCTTCTGTAATGCTTAACCGTGGCTTTGACCTCCACTTGTATTCATCACTTCGCTATTTCACGTTGCTATGTTACATTAAGTCCAGCCACCTCTAAGATCCGATAATACATATTTTGTTTCAGCTCTGATTGTTGGCCTAAAACTTCCAATTTCCTGGTCAATCGTGATAATTTCTACTTCATTGAATAAACCTGTATGTAGATCAAGCCCAAAGTACATCATAATTACTACAAAAATGCAACGAACGCCAGTAAATGCCGAACTTATTTCCAGCTTAAAGCACTCGTTTAAAAGTAGGGACTTATGAGACAATGTAGACAGTGTTTGGTTACTGTTAGAAGGGTCAATTTTCCTCAAACATTGACGTTTGTATGCTCATTCCTGTTCCGTCATGAATACTGACATATTTGTTTATTGCCTGCATTTCCTCTTCAGCAATACTAAAATTTGATCATACCCTGTACTGGAACCTCAGCCACCTGTTTGAGTGTCAGTTAATTTGACCATTTGTATCCCATCAGCACTGTGCCTAAGGGCTTTAAGTCAGAAGGAAATTGTGAAATTCTGGGAAAATATCCATGACAGATCTACGTGGGGATAACGTCCTGCATCACAGATACCATCTCTGAACTGTAAGGCACAGATACATTAATCTCTCATTTCCTTCACCGCTAGAGAAATATGTACAGTATCTCACAAAAGTGAGTACATCCCTACATTTGTGTAAATATTTTATATCTTTTCATGTGACAACACTGAAGAAATGATACTCTGCTACAAAGTAAAGTAGTAAGTGTACAGCCTGTATAAAAGTGTCAATTTGCTGTCCCCTCAAAATAACTCAACACACAGCCATTACTGTCTAAACCGCTGGTAACAAAAGTGAGTACACCCCTAAGTGGAAATGTCCAAATTGGGCCCAATTAGCCATTTTCCCTCCCCGATGTCATGTGACTCGTTAGTGTTACAAGCTTTCAGGTGTGAATGGGGAGCAGGTGTGTTAAATTTGGTGTTATCACTCTCACACTCTCTAATCCTGTTCACTGGAAGTTCAACATGGCACCTCATGGCAAATAACTCTCTGAGGATCTGAAAAAAGGAATTGTGACTATACATAAAGATAGCCTAGGCTACAAGAAGATTGCCAAGGCCCTGAAACTGAGCTGCAGCATGGTGGGCAAGACCATACTGCAGTTTCACAGGACAGGTTCCACTCAGAACAGGCCTCGCCATGGTCGACCAAGAAGTTGAGCGCACGTGCTTAGCGTCATATCCAGAGGTTGTCTTTGGGAAATAGATGTATGAATGCTGCCAGCATTGCTGCAGAGGTTGAAGGGGTTGGGGGTCAACCTGTCAGTGCTCAGACCATACACCACACACTGCATCAAATTGGCCTGCATGGCTGTCATCCCAGAAGGAAGCCTCTTCTAAAGATGATGCACAAGAAAGCCCGCAAACACTTTGCTGAAGACAAGGAGACTAAGGACATGAATTACTGGAACCATGTCCTGTGGTCCAATGAGACCAATATAAACTTATTTGGTTCAGATGGTGTCAAGCATGTGTGGTGGCTACCAGGTGAGAAGTACAAAGACAAGTGTGTCTTGCCTGGTGGTGGGAGTGTCATGGTCTGGGCCTGCATGAGTGCTGCCGTCACTGGAGAGCTACAGTTCATTGAGGGAACCATGAATGCCAACATGTCCTGTGACATACTGAGGCAGAGCATGATCACTTCCTGGTGGTAGGAGTGTCATGGTCTGGGCCTGCATGAGTGCTGCCATCACTGGGGAACTACAGTTCATTGAGGGAACCATGAATACCAACATGTACTGTGACATACTGAAGCAGAGCATGATCACTTCCCTTCGGAGACTGGGCCGCAGGGCAGTATTCCAACATGATAATGACCCTAAACACACTTCAAAGACGACCACTGCCTTGCTAAAGAAGCTGAAGGTAAAGGTGGTGGACTGGCCAAGCATGTCTCCAGACCTAAACTCTATTGAGCATCTGTGGGGCATCCTCAAATGGAAGGTGGGGGAGAGCAAGGTCTCTAACCTCCACCAGCTTGGTGATCATGGAGGAGTGGAAGAGGACTCTAGTGGCAACCTGTGAAGCTCTGGTGAACTCCATGCCCATTAAGGCAATGCTGGAAAATAATGGTGGCCACACAAAATATTGACTCTTTGGGCCCAATTGGACATTTCCACTTAGGGGTGTACTCACTTTTGTTGCCAACGGTTTAGACATTAATGGCTGTGTGTTGAGTTATTTTGAGGGGACAGCAAATTTACACTGTTATACAGGCTGTACACTCAACTCAAACTACTCAACATTGTAGCAGAGTGTCATTTTTTTCAGTGTTGTCACATGAAAAGCTATAATAAAATATTTACAAAAATGTGAGGGGTGTACTCACTTTTGTGAGATACTGTATATATACACTGAATAAAATTATAAATGCAACACTTTAGTTTTTGCCCCCATTTTTCATAAGCTGAACTCAAAGATCTAAGGCTTTTTCTATGTACACAAAAGGCCTATTTCTCACAAATATTGTTCACAAATCTGTCTAAATCTGTGTTAGGGAACACTTCTCCTTTGCTGAAATAATCCATCCACCTCACAAGTGTTGCGTTTACAATTTTGTTCAGTGTATATATAAAATTTTATTTCTTTTAATTTGAGCAGTGGAGTGTCACTTTGAGTTCAGTTGTTTATGTAAATAAAATAAAATTTAATTGAAATGAGTATGATTTGATTCAATGAAAATAACACATTCTTTATGAGTAAACATAAATAAAATCTGTGCGCACACGCCTATGAGATGTTACCAGAAATGTTTCAGAAAATTTGTCTTTTGTTTTTTGCCTAACGTAGGGCATAAATGTTATCAAAGGTGTGTTCAGCACATGAAATATGCTGAGCGCACACCTTAGATAACATATGTACCCTACCTTAGACAGAGAAACAAAAGACAAATTTTCTGAAACTTTTCTGGTACGTTTTTTTTAAATTAACCCTGTTGTGTCCCTTTAACCATATTAAGAGCCTTGTGAATGAATAGATGTAGAATTTCAGCAGTGAGTTATTCTCAGCTTATAATTGACTAGATTTAAGAGCCTTATATTTTATTTTAGTGTTTTGAGATTTTTGAACAGGTGTGAGAGTATAGGTCAACTGCTAGTAATTTTATTGTCGTTTGTTTTTATTTTTAACTTGTTGATGAATTTAGACTCACCAGCTGCAAGTTTGAAGATGATTCTTGATTCACCAATAGCAAATTGATTAAAAAAATGTTCTTTTTCTTGTTTTTTTCTTTTTACACACTACTCTTAGGTTTGCCAACTGACTGGTATTTTAAGGTACAGCCGGTATTTGAGGCTGAACGGCCGTGACGGTATTGCAGTAATACCGGCAATACAAATGCAAATATTTTTCTCAGTATGAACGGAGATTACTCTGCAAAATCAGCACCGGCCAGTAGGGGTCACTGTGTATGGCGAGAGGCAGGGATAGGAAGTTACAACATCTCCCTGCCTCTATCTACTCACTGATCCGCGGGGGAGCAGCTACACAGCACAGAGAGTCCAGACAGAAGTTCCCAGCCTGCAGAGACAGACTACAGCTCAAGTATGTGAAGGATGGGGGAAAAGGCAGCAGGGATACATGGGGACACTGAACCACTAGGGGACACGTGGGGACACTGGGAGACATGGGGGCGCTGAGACACATGGGGACGCTGTGAGACATGGGGAGACACATTGGGAAACGGAGACACTAGGGACACAGTGTCTCGATGTCTCAGTGTCCCCATGTCTCCCAGACAGTTTCCCTAGTGTCTCAGTGTCCCCATGGCTCCCAGTGTCCCCCAGTCTCCCAGTGTCTGTTTCCCCATGTCTCCCATGTCTCAGAGTGTCCCCAAATGTCTGTGTCCCCATGTTTCCCAGTGTCCAGATGTCTCCCAGCCAGTGTCTCAGTGTCCCCAAATGTCTCAGTGTCCCCATGTCTCCCAGCCAGTGTTTCCCAGTGTCTGTGTTCCCATGTCTTTCAGTGTCCCTAGTGTCTTAGTTTCCCCAAATGTCTGTGTTCCCATGTCTCTGTGTCACTAGTGTCTATGATTCCATTTCTCTCAGTGTCCCCAAATGTCTCAGTGTCCCCATGTGTCCCCATGTCTCCCAGTGTCCCCATGTCTGTATCCACAAGTGCCCCCATGTCTCCCAGTGTCCCCAAGTGTCTCAGGGCCCCCATGTTTCCCCATGTCTCACTGTGTCCCCATGTCTCTGAGTGTCCCCTAGTATCCTAGTTACACTGGACACACTGAGACATAGGGATACTAGAGAACTGGGCGACATGGCGACACTGATGCCAGGCTGGCCTTCCAATTCTTTGGACAGATATGCCCCTTTTTTGGGCATGTTCACCCCTTTTGGCAGTTCTGGTCACGTGATTTGTGTCAGTGGCACACCCTTTTACCCACCCATTGACTTCCTGCTTTACTGGACACTGCTGTTAGGGGGTATGGATTTACCTGAAAGATGAAAGCATAAATTAGAGAGAGATTAGCATAGAGTATGCATTTTCTTATAGCTGCATCCTTTGAGTTTCCCTCTAACACCATCTCCATGATACATGACGCTTGAGAGGTAGGACTGCTTTTGGTCGATAAGATTCTGTAATTAGGCCCCATCATAATTGTCAGCACCAGGCCCACTGGGCTCTTAATCTGGCCCTGAGAGGAGGATTAACAGTGCTTAGGGGAGATGAGAAGAGCGACACACAGAAAGTATGTCCTTTAAGGAAGGGATCACCACATTTTGCTATTTTGGAACTCAGCAAAACCTCTTGTGTATATCAAATTACACTGGGGACATGCCCTGAGAAAAGACGATAGGCTAAGGCTCCCTCAGGGCCCAAGTGACATTAAAGAGGGACCCTAACTAGCTATAAAATAAATTTGGAGGTATGTGCAGCAAAAATAAGATACCTACATGCATCCATTCCTGACAAATTGTGACTCAGAAATTTTAATTAGTTAAATAGCATATTTAAAATGTACAAAAAAAAAAAAATTGAATGGAGAAAAATCCTTTGAAATAGCACAAAATGGTCATTACCATTATCATTATCAGTGAATTGTGGCTGATTGTTCATTGAAAACCAATTTGCAAAATGTCATGTTGGAAAAAAGAAAATGGGGAGGGGGAGGGGGAGTAAAAAAAACATAGGGAGGTGGAGGGGGAAGTAAAAAAAACACAGGGAGGGGGGAGTAAAAAGAACATAGGGAGGGGGAGGAGAGTAAGAAGGACACAGGGAGGGGGAGGAGGGAGTAAGAAGGACACAGGAGGGGAGTAAGAAGGACACAGGGAGGGGGTGAGGGTAGTAAGAAGAACATAGGAGATGGAATCAGGAGTGATATTTAATAACCCTGATGCCTCCTGTAAATTTCTTATCTTATCGGTTTTTATCGGACCTTGATCCAAGAGATAAAAATGTTTTGAGGCATCCAGATTTGTATGTCAATGATATTTGACAGAACTCAGGTGGAAGGGCTACATGTGATGAGGGGCCTATTTTAGCGTATGGCTAAGGAGGTGTTCCAAAACCAAGCTAAAATAGAAGTATGGTCTAAGACATACTGTTTGGTCCTTTTGATATAAGGATTTAATTTAAGGGTATTGTGAACCTCTTTATTCTTTTTTTGTATTTTCTTTTGTTTCTTTCTTTTCTTGGTTTTTGATCCTGCCCACTGTTTATTGTTCAACATAAATTGATGATAGAATTTAACCAAGTTAGTGCTCTTACCATAACAATAATATAAGACCGAAAACCGAGGTAGAATGTATGTGTTGTTGATTGATTGTTTCCCGATGAAGATATAGCTAAATGTTGATCTTGTGTAATTGAGAATGTCACATGAATTTCATGTAAAGGAAAAGATTTTTACTAAACTCTAGTGGAGTGGTAGGATCAATACTTAAGGTCAACTGTAAAATGTAAATATCGGATTTTGTATGTATTGTATGTATTGGGCTATTTCTAAAGCCACTTTTCAATATTTAAAAAAAATCTAATAAAAAGAATTGGAAAAAAAAAAGAACATAGGGAGGGGGGAGTAGTAAGAAGAACATAGGGGGGGAGGAGTAAGAAGAACACAGGGAGAGGGGGATGAGGAGATGTGGAAAACACAGGGAAGGGGAGGGTGCGGAGATGAGGAGAACACAGGGAGGGGAGTGAGGAGAAGCGGAGATGAGGAGAACACAGGGAGGGGGGGTGAGGAGAATATGGGGGGTGAGAAGAGACTGGTAGGGGAGGGTGGGGGGAGAGGAAAGACAGGGCAGGGCAGAGCTCTAAGCATTATTTGCACTGTGAACCTTTTTTATTTATATAAAGTGTGGGTGAACTTAAACTGTATGGCTATGCTGTGGTTCCTGTAGGCTTTGCGTGCGTTTGGGGGGGAATGGGGAGGGGAGTTTGGTGGTGGGGGAGCCTCCATGTCCATTTTGCTTGGGGCCCCCAAATTCCTTCAAACGGCCCTGCATCTGGGTGAAAATTCTGGTCAACGAAAAAAACAGCTCTTTCCCTGAATACTTGCAGCTTCCCCAAGTTCAGGGTATCTACGGATACTTCACCACCTCCTCTAGCTCCCCTCCAAGCAGCACCCTGCTAGGTGGTACTGGGGCCGAAAGCGCTCTGGTTGAAGTTTCTGCGGATCGCAATGGAGTCACGATCAACTCCAGAGTTCCAGGGCATTTGGCGGTTACTCCTGGTCAGGCGCGCTGTGCCTTGCGATCCCTCTACAATGATCCAGAGGGCCGCTAGGAAGGTTCCTGAAGTGAAGGCATGGCTGAGAGGGAACAGTCCAGTCATTATAGTTCTTTTTGGGTGAGGTGGTGGGTTCGAGATTCGGGTACCAAGACACAGTGACCCAGTGGCAAAAGCAGTCGTTTTCAGGGGAAGAACGGGGTCTTCAGGCCCAGCCCATAGTCGGTAGGCAGGAGGCCAGCCTTGATGCTCCTCCATGAGTTCATGGCAGGGACTGTTTGCCACAAAGATCAATAGCATTATAAAACTAGTGTCACAATGTCACGAAAATATATTAACCCCTAAATTCCTTACTGTTCAATTACATAATTACACAGTGAGAAATTTCATAAAATTGAAACATTTAGTCCAAAATAGTCATATTCAATAAACAGAGAATTCTTTAATTTCCACTAATGTGGGGGGTTTTGAATTCACTGCATTTTATGGTTTTGTGAATGAACCTAGAATTAGGAACAGATATCTGGTCAGTAAGTATTTAAGAGTACAAAACCTACTTTTTGGTATGAAGAAAAATAAAGTTAAATATATGCAGAGCTGATAAAATAAAAAAAGCTCTGAAATAGAGAAACATATAGAATTTCTAAACTAGGCATCCAACAGAATAAGCAATTTAATATTTGATCAAATTCAACTTGTCCTGTGTTATATATCGAACAATTGGGATACTTGTAGCCAATATATTGACAAATTAGGTTGTAACTGCTAGCAAGAGCTTTTTAGAAAAATCCCTTACTATATCACTTTCATAAACAGTCTTTTTCTACAATTGTTACTGTAATAAGTATTTTATGTCATAAAATTGTTTGGATATATGCATTTTCTAATGCTACGTGTTATTTAATAACTGAATTTTAGTAATCTATTTCTATTTTTGCATCGGTCAGTTTTAAATAAGATCCCAGAGGCTAAAGTTTAACAATGCTATAAATTGCGTCTGATTGCGTTGTGATATATTCTGCTGATTGGATATAAAATTTTTACTCTTTTTCAATTTTAAATTTTTTTTCTCAACCTTCCTTATTTGCATATGATTATGGTTTTTGGCATTTATTTTTATTTCCTCTTACCTTTTTATACAAGTATAGAACAGCAACATTTCGAAGACTAGTTCTTGAAGGACCCTGCGGTGACAAGATTGGGTTCCCAAGCCGTTCATAATAGACACAAGTCTTTTAAAATAGGTGGTTCCTATATAGTGACAATTAGGTATACAATCATACATCATGAAAAAGACAGGTATGCCATACGAATGAAACATTCCGTAGCTGTCCCTGAACTGTCAACCTAGACTTTAAAAATATAATGAACTATTTTTTTTTTATTTTTTTTTTATAAAAGAGCTGCTCTCATTTTCCATATTGAGGGTACTAAGAGTTTTGCACACATTAACCTTTAGTCTGACTTTATCTATTAAAGAAAAAGAAAAAAGATTTGGCTGATTTGAATTCCCAAATCGATGACTTACAACAAAACGAGTTCTCTCTTAAAGCTGTATTAGCTATAAAAACATGTTTTATATTAATATTTATCATGATACATCTTACAAGAAATCCCTTCTCTATAGTCAACATGCAAAAAAAAATTTCTTTTTTTTTCTTTTTTGGTCAAATACTTTTGCAGCCGTTATCTGGTGGTCGGCTTCCCTAGATGCCCCTATGGATGAGCTACTAACGCTTTCTTTAAATTATAACTATGTATAGGCTGAAGTGGTCCAGACCTTAATTAAATTGTATTATGTTTTTTTTTTTTTTTTTTTTTAATACTGTATGTTCCCAAGTCAAATAACCATTAGGTGTCCATTACAATTGTATGTCCACCATTATCAAACAGCTTAATAACTTTGTTTTTTTATAATTTTTAAAACAGACAATCTTGTATCATTATTTTATTTCATTTTATAGACACTGCTAATTTAATTAAATCTTACAGATTTGTTTTCACTAAATTGTCATGAATTTAAAGACATTTTTAATTTTTAAAATGTTAGGTCACTGAAGTATTTTAGTCTATAATTTGAAATTCACTTTTAATTTACTTTGAATGCCCAAATGAATCACACTTTAGTGGATAATTCCATTGTGTATAAATTCAAAGTGTTCCCTTCTACAAAATTCTAGAAAGCTTAGGATATAATTTTGGATTAGGATGTGTGAATGTTTATTCTTGAGAATTCTCTTTTAGTGATTTTGTTTTTAATTCCACTGAAAGGTCTTTTGCCCTGGCAGATGAAAGGAGCCCCAGGACAAAACAATAATATATATATATATATATATATATATATATATATATATATGTGCCCATGCATGCAAGAAATATTAATTTGATGGGGAAGGGAAATGGGGGTTTAGAACCAAAGAAAGGGAATGTAATATTAGCACATGAAATAAAGGAGAGCCTGGAAACAATTTGATAAATCAAATATGTTTTACGTCATCCAACAAAGCAGACTTTTTGGAGGTGACGCATTGATCCCTTAAAATATGTTTGTTTATTGGTACTCCTTTTTAATGTTCCTCCTTTTTCCCCTCTACCGGTCATTTCTTACTTGATTTGTAAATAAAACTAACATTTAGTTGCTGTGCCTGAACTGTCAATCACCTTTTTTACCATCAATAATTTTTGGAACTCGGACTCATGTATTCAACAAAATGGCTTGTCAATTGACTATTTTGTGATTTGGTCATTCAGCGATTCAGAGTTATGACATTTGGCCAACCATCGCTCAAAATCTGGACAAATCGCAATTTGTTTGAAACTTAATGTACAGAGTAAATCTACTACTTACTCAACTCCTCTTTCTAGGAACAGTGTTGATAATGAGAGTGTTGTAGCACAAAGGAAATATCACATATACAGGAGGATGACATGCCAAAAACGGAAACTAAAAAAGTTTATCAGATGAAAAGGCAATTTTTCCTCGGAAGCATTACAATATTGTTCAAATTGAGCCAATGACCGGTTCACTTTTAAATACAATCAGATTGTGTCGATAAAAAGATATCCTTGCCTTATCATCGCTTCCTCCTCAACCACCAGATGCACGCTAGGAATTGCTAATTCTAGTTCTTCTCTACTGAGTTGGACGTGGAGTTCCGCTTGAATTCCATGTTTGTAAACTTTACTGCTATGCCAAGGCAAAGACTGAAAAAGTCAAAATGTATCAAATAACATTTCATTTTTCTCTGTTGGATTTTTGGTTTCCAAACAAATAGATCAAACTTTTTTTCCCTGTCAAGTGAAATCAAAGTCCCTAGCAGGTCCACTTTATGGAAAAGCAAGGGCAAACAAAGCATTTATTTTATAAATAAACAAATATTGTACTAATAAATAAATAAAAATATATTATTTCCTGTAACCTTGCCATTCAGCTATGCAGCCACTCTGTGATTCAAGCATGACTTTGTTGGCGTGTGACTGATCTCTAGTGGAAGCGTGGTGAACTGACTGTGTGATTTGTGTTAACATTGCATCCGTAAACCAGATGAAACAAAGTCTGTGGAAATCATGCATCAATATCCAAATCTGAAAGGCAGAAAATTCAAATTTAAGAATTGCATTTCGCTTTCTAGTTCCAAAATTATATTTCAGAGCTTGCAAAGAAATTCAACAAAGCTGAATTCTGTATCAAATGGTCTCAACCCAAAGACCTCGTGGTAGTCCAAGGAATCACTGTTTTAGTAAATTCTAAAGTTTGGTTATTTACAAAGTCTACAAAATAGCGGCAGCCATGACAATAATCTGCAAGGAATTCAGTCCTAATAAATGATCACCATTCTCAAAAAAAGAATTCCTGTTCAACCCAAACCCTGCCAGTGTGACATCACCACACTTTACACCTAGGAAAATGAAGAATACGATAGTCTTACGCAGTAGGAGCAGAAGCCCATCTGAATCTGTTATTGTTTGTTCTCAAAACAGCTCTCTGCTTCAGATATAATCTATGGTGTGGAACATAGCAGAACTGGATTAGAAGAGTAATGCGCCTAGTGTTGATAATTAGGGATTATTCTAGCCTCGGTGAGGGAATAATCTAAATTTTAGTAATTTGCTTTACCTTCATAACCTTCTTTACTGAATACCTCCAGCAGCAAAGAAATAGTTAACAGAACTTTTCAAAATAACCAATCAGAAAAAAACAACATGAATATAAAACAGCTCACAGGCAGGGTTCTCTACCTGTTGGAACAACTCCAGATTACACTGGAAGGAAAAAGAAACATTGTGAAAGTAAAATTTGCCTCCTGCTTTTAATAAAATCTAGATTATTCCCTCACCGAGGCTAGAATAATCCCTAATTTTAAGGCAAGACAAGAGGCTTCACATTTGCAATTTTAACGCCCAGACATAAATACAGAAGAAACATGAGAGCGCAGATGGAAGTAAAAAGTATGGAAAGTCGATTCCCTAGACCAATTAGCGGCGCCCAGAGAATATCCATAAGGGACCCACCAGCCTCTAGGGCTGCTGAAGCTGCAGCACCCCAAACTGAATGAGCCCCAGAGGAACTCGCCACGCCAGCCAATGAAAACAGCCATTGAATCCAACAAGCGATTATAGGTGCAGAAACAGCCCCTAAACAGTGGAATGTAGAAAATCACTAGCTGCACATGGGCAGAAGGCCGAAAGGACAAAGTCACTGAGAGACACGTCCATAGACAACGTGCCACACAGACATGAGGTCTATACGGAAAGTAGGGATACGACACAGAAGACAAATTTGTTTTTTTATTCTGCGGTAAATAGAAACAGACACACCCTCTGGTGAAAAGGAGAAGGATTTTACATCAAAAGCACGAACATCAGAAACCCGTCTAAAAGACACCAGGCATAACAGTAGAGCCAGCTTAGCAGAAAGCTGGCATAGACATAAGGCCCTGTTATCAGGCCATTCCTCAAGGAAGCACAAGACAAGCGAAAAATCACAAAATGAGGAATAGCGGGAAGTAGACGGCCTCAAAAGGTGCACACCTCGCAACAGTCTGCAGACTGAGGGGGTCCTTACCAACACGAGAACCTTGGAAGGGCACATGAGCCGCCGAGATAGCCGATCAGAATATATTGATAGTCCTATATGACTTACCCTGAGAAAACAATCCGGCCAGGAAGTTCAGTACGCTTATGATAAGGGCTGTAAAGGGATCCAAACGTCTCTCCAGACACCAGCCATGCAGATATGATCGTCTGGTGCCAGGCACCCAAGGGTCCCAGAGCAACTCTCTAGCTGTTGTCGATAGGCCTGATAGAACCCAGGAATGCCGGAAATGGTCCAGGCCACCAGTGACAGATGACCCTCCAATACCAACGGATGTGGATTCCCTGCTGGATCACGTAGGAGGAACTCGGAGACTGGGAGAAGTAGCAGGTCTTTGTACGATAACTCCAGCAGTAGAGGGAACCACGGCTGACTCCTCCAAAGTTGTGCGATCAGGAGAAGCGACACCTTCAGAAGCTTGATCCGATGCGATACCCGGAGAATCATGGAGAAGGGATGAAATGCATACGCCCCCGAGGAAGGCCATTCCTGAAGGAATGCGTCCACTGCTTTGCTTCGGGGATCTGGGAGCCAACTGAAGAATCGGGAGTCGAGAGATCCGATGCAATACCCGGAGAATCATGGAGAAGGGATGAAATGCATACGCCCCCGAGGAAGGCCATTCCTGAAGGAATGCGTCCACTGCTTTGCTTGATCTGGGAGCCAACTGAAGAATCGGGTGCAGGTCTTGAAGTGTCAGTAGACGACATATGTGTTGACGGCATGCAGGTTGATCACAGAAATCTCCTGTTTTCTTCCTTACTAGGAAAATGTTGCTCAGGAGGCGAGGGGCGCCTGTCGCCCTCTCCACAGTGCCCTTGTCCAGCAGGGATAGTATTTCTAAGTGTACCATGTTATAAGCCTCCTTGTCCATACGTATTGGCCGTGGGGTGGAGGCTTGTATTGGCTGTTCGAAAAAGTCAAAATTAGCCACATTCTGTAGGACCTACGGATTCCCCGTGATGGCTTTCCACTGAGGAAAGTGAGACAGCCTGCCTGCATTGGGTAAGTTTGATATATAAGGGATGACTCTTACCTGATGCGTATCTACCCTGAGTGGAGGTAGTGCCTCGGCTTCTGGACGACCTTTGTAGAATCAGCGGGTGATACTGGTATCGGGAGGAGGATGTCACATCATGCCTTGTTCTGCGGATCAGTCTGGTGATGGCTTCTGGTATCCAGTACTCTTTTTACAATTCTTGTTTAGTTTTTCTTGTTTTTTTGGTTTTCTATTCTATGTCTGGTTTTCTTTATGCTGGGTTTTTCTGGGTTCATTCCTGTATTCCGTCCTGGGAATTCCCAGTCTCCAGGATTCATTTAAATGCTTGTTATATGTTGCCACACCCGTTTGTTTTCCATCATTCCTTTTGTTTCAGTGTTCCTGCAGGCAGCTGCTCAAGTCTTCTGCCCTTTCTTGCAGGTAAGTAGTATGTGTGTTTTCTTTGGTTGGTTTAGCTTGCATTAGGCAGAGAAGGACCTGCCAGATATGGGGTACATTGGCGTTGTTGGCAGGCTTATGCAATGTATGATCATATAATATGACTAAATCCCCATGATTTTCATATATAGTACTTAGTTATTTATCCTCTTGTTTTGCCTATATTATCTTGTCTTGTTTTAGTTTGTATTCCCAGTCCATGTACAGTCCTGTCCTGCCCCTGTTTAGTTAATGTTCCATTATGTATTATATACATCTTCTGGGTTTAGCTTCCTAGTTCTGTCTTGTTTTCATGTTTAGTGACTATTCTAGTCTTGCCTTGTTTCTGTACTGGATACATTCTTGCTGCAGAGCCTCCCTATTCAGCTCATGGTAGGTCTGCTTACTTTCAAGCTTCAAGTTCCTGGGATCCGCTGTAGCTGCATCAGGGTTTTGGTATGTGGATGCACAAACGCTGGTGCTCAACACCAGGGGGCTTGTGGTTATCCTGCACCAGGCCCTGATAATTCACTTCCATGCTGAAGATTCCCAACTCTCCTCAGGCACTCTGGGGTCCCAGTTTCCGTACCGCCACCCGTGACAGAGGATGAGGAGAAGGACTGCGAGATGAGAGGCCTTGTGCCCTTGAAGAAAGCTCTGCACGTGGCGCGGCCCTTCTGCCGACCAGCCCCTGAGGAAATACAGTCTCCTGACTGGAAGACCCTCTTGAGAGACAGTTGAGCCTTGCCTAGGGACGTGTAAATTGACACATGGTGGTTCAGCTCCTTTATGAAGGCATCACCAAAGAGGAGGCCATTGGCATCTGGCCCCAATTTCTTGGAGGCCAAGTCAGCCAGCTTGCCATCTAGCTTGTACAGGGCCTTGCGGCTGTCAGGATTACAAGTTGATTCAGCATGTAGAACTGTATCACACCTAGGACTAAAAGGTAACTGTGACGAAGTGCCCTTCGCCACTTGTGCCTGGAGAGGACTGCTTGCCCGCCTCTTGCCCTTTGACTATGGCCCCTGGGATGTATTGCCCTTTAAAGATATGATTTGGGCATAATGGATTTGTGTTGTGCTGCTGCTGGCCCTTTAAGAACCATCTGGGGACATACTGTGGAGTTACTGGGTGGCCACCATTTCCTGTATCAGAAGCACATGGTGAGAACAATGGATGGCGGCCATTTTAACTCACAGACACTGTTTGGACTTTTCAACACGGTGCCATCTTGCCAGTATTTGGTGCACAGAGACATCGTGCAGTGGTTTTGGACTATACAGCAGGGGACACATTATAAAGTGATTGTTTTTCATTTAGCCTGTATATGTTCTGCAGAATCTGCATTAAACTGTATTTTCCAAAGTACTGAACGGATCTGGGTGAATTTTGGATATGTGGTTCACCCAGATCCCCCGGTTCCAAGGATATACTTTTATGGGGTTATTGCATGTTTTGGGGTCCCTGTGTGTTTTATGAAACTGTATTATTTCTGGCCAGCAGATAATTGAGCTTTGTGTATTGTAGAAACTCAATTATCTAGCCTGGCCCAGAGGAGGAGTTTTGTGTTGCATAAATTGTGAGTTCTGTGTGCCAGTAAATCAGTCTTGTTCCAGCATTAAGCCTTGGCTCATGTTTGGGGGATTGGAGAAATACACTCTGGGGATTGCTGTAATCACTATACTCCCCAGTGTATGATCACTAAGTTCTGCTAAGAGCTTGTTCCTGTTCCTGCTTTCTGGGGAAAGAGAGGTTCACCCACTGGAAGCTGGATCCTGGCCTTGGGTCCAGGGTGGGTGGAGACAGCAGAGACCCCGGCGCAGTTGCATCGCTGGAAGTGGGGTCTGCAGTGCTGATAGTGTCAGTTGGAGTGCTTGGAGTCCTCAGCGAGCACTAGGAGCATCGATTGGCGGAGGTACTCAGTCGGAGTGCCAGCGTTCCGTCACAGTAACGTCTTACCGGGCCTTAGAATGGCCAGACTTAACGTACCAGAGAATAATCAGAATACTTGCCAAGGTAGGGGACACAAAATGAGACACAACTATGAGGGAAAGCCAAAAGGGACCTTCAGCTACCCAGTCAGGGGGGATCCCAGAAAAGTTTCTCTCGCGTATGGTGAGGACCGGTCCAAGAAACCCTCACCGGGAGACTCGTAACCCGAGCTGTCAGCTCAGTATTCGTCCAGTACATCATAGCCAGGTGACCCAAAACATGCGTCTTTGTCCAGGCAACTTCCAGAACAGGTACCAACTCTGGCCAGTTTCCCTTGCCACTGACAGCGCCATGACCGGTCCAAGGCCTTTTGCGCATGGAGCACACCTCCGTAGAGTAGAGGGAACCACCAGAGTCGGACCCACGAGGTGCCAGGTGTGGGTCCCACAGTAACATTAAGAGCGGCCCCTTGAAGTGAAGAAAGGTCTCTAGGTAGCGAATCCGCCAGTGCGGCACATAGCCAGGCTTGAAGACCCTCGGGTGCATGGAAACCAGAGTCGTCTGCCATGACTGATGACACTGTAATAATAGTAAGGTACAGTCAATGTGGAACCTGGGCAAGGCTGGCTGGGGGTCACTCAGCATGCGAGAGGGGTCACCCAAGCAAGCGCAAGCATATCATTCAAGTTAGGCCGTTCAAGGAGGGGGTCACCCTGAGAAAAGTCACCTAGACCTCTGGTCCAAGTGTACCATAGGAAGGGTGGTCACCCAGCCCAGAAAGTGCCACAGGCACACTAATGATGCCCAGCAAGGGCTGTGTTAGTGGGTACAGCGTCCCAGAATAAAGTACTTAAAAGGGGGTCACTGTATCAATAGGCCAGAGGCCTAGCTCCACTGTGGAGAACTTAGTCAAGGTAGGGATAAAATACCTGTGTGGAAAGAACAAGGGGGAGCCAGCAACAGAGCCAGCAGCAGTGGGGTCGCAGGGTGTGGGAGGCAAAATCAAGGCTGCCGCGGCTCCAACAAAATGTCCGCCGCGGCTGCGAAAATACAGCGTGGCCTACCTTGCGGTATCGCCGTGGAAGAGCAGCAGACTGACGCGGGTCACCACAGGGAAGCGCAGGAGGGGTGCGGCAGCACCATAAAGGTGCTGCGGGAATATATATCGCGCGGGCTGGTCAGGGGGAAGCACCAGGGGGCCTCACAATGCATTCAGCCCACGCAGACCCAAGCATGCACCACAACCCAGTATAACAGAAATACAAACAGCAATAATATATCTTACATTTAAGGATCATAGAAATAAACATGAAAGAAATAAAGCCCAGAACTCCCTGAGTTGGAGATTGCTCACCTGAAGGCAGCAGCAAAGAAAGAGGAAGTGGGAGAATCTGCCTAAGGGGTTTATACTCATGTTGTTTTGTTCTAATTGGTTGTTTTGAAAAGTTATGTAAACTATTTCTTTGCTGCTGAAGGTTTTCAGTTAAAGGACCACTATAGTGCCAGGAAAACAAACTCGTTTTCCTGGCACTATAGTGCCCTGAGGGTGCCCCAACCCTCATGGCCCCCCTCCAGCCGGGCTGAAGGGGGGGAAGGGGTTAAATCACTTACCTTTCTCCAACGCCGTGCTCCCTCGGCGCTGGGGACTCTCCTCCTCCTTTGGTTGTTATCTGCTGAATGCGCATGCGCGGCAAGAGCCTCACGCGCATTCAGCCAGTCCATAGCAAAGCATTCTCAATGCTTTCCTATGGACGCTGGCGTCTTCACAGTGAGAAGCGCAGAAGCGCCTCTAGCGGCTGTCAATGAGACAGCCACTAGAGTTTCTCTGTTTACAGCAGGCAGGGTTAACCCTCAATGGACCTGGCACCCAGACTACTTCATTAAGCGGAAATGGTCTGGGTGCCTATAGTGGTCCTTTAAGATGGTAAAGCACATGTAAAGCCTCCTGTCTTGCCTTAAAATTATGATGTGTGTAATTATAGATTTGTAAAGATAAAAAAATAAATAAAACAATTATATCTTCCATGTGTTCCGGAACTGGTGGGGCAGTCTTGCTTTTCCTGAACACTGGAGAGAATCCCATATCTCTCAATTATTGAAATTGAAATTGAAGGGTTGTGCTGTTACAGGAGAAGTGTCTGTAACACAGCTTACATCCCAGAGAGAACGTCAACAATGTTTGGGAAATTATATTTGTGAAAAAAAGTGTCAGTTGAGCTTTTTCTGCCAATGAATGAGTGTCTGTGAAAACCAATATGCACAGAATTTACATTAGCAAGCCTGGTAATATTGTTCAGGGCTGGCTAACAATGATGCTAGAGGTGGAGTTACGTGCTAAATGAGAGTTCCCAGAAGGTAGGGCTGGTTCTAACATAAGGTGGTGCAATGCCAGGTGGGAGGAGGATGCACAGAACATCTTCTTCCCTACAGTCACTCTCGCAAGTGTGACCTCACGGACCGTGTTATACAAGCTTTGTCATCCTTTACCTGGTCTGACAGGAAGCTGCTCGATCTGCTATCCTTTAGCACGTCTCTACCCCTGTAGTGATGTCACTGGATGAGGTTTGAGTTGTATGAAGAACCTGGCCTCGATGTTGGATCACAGATAAGTTTATTTTTTTTATTCTCCCTTTGTTCATTGGGGTAGCCTTTTAATAATTTTTCCTACTTACTCCTGAAATGCCAATATTAGTCTTTCTAGGATGATCACATTACCCTTCTATCCTCACAGTCACTGCATTCCCTATAAAAACCCTTCTCATATAGCATATTGGTATATTTCCCTGTGTCTACTTGCAGTCAAACAACCTAAACAATTCACACATCTTCCACACTTTTCCGGTTTTTACCTATCCCATAATGAACCCAATTCTTCGTCCCCTTGTTCAGATCAAGCTATCATCCAGGTACTTCAATTTTCAACCCCAACCCCCATCACATCATCCCTTCACATACAGGCATGGCCATACCTCCCAAGTGTCACTGTTTAGGATGGCCAGTCCCTATTTTGGACCCTGTCCCTCTTTTCTATCTTACTTTTCCTATTTTCTAGATACCCAATACTGTTAGTATGTTTGAGTGTATAACAGAGTTTGACATCAATAATAATCACAGTAATGTGTCTTTAAACTATAATAAATCTGTTTAGAAATCAACCAGTGTAAATAAGATACATTGTTCTTGTGCTAAATTACATTTTAGTTGCATAAATTGTTATTAGTAAGTCATCTAAAATTTCTGAAAGCAGCCTTGCCCGTGGCCACTCCACCACTCACACACCTAAAATAAATGTGTCCCTCTTTGTCCACTTAAAATATTGGGAAGTATGCGGAAGTTTAACTGCTAGCCCCAACCCTAACCCAATCCTCTATTCATAGTTAGCCAATGCTCAGCACTGCCATTAGGCTACATTAATCAGGCTTCCAAATAGCAATGGAGTTCACAGTTCTCCATTTAGTGAATGAGCCGCTATTATTAGAAAATCGCATATAAATCGTTTCCAGCCAATAACTGGAGAGAACTGTCCAAAACTCAGAAATGTAACATTTTTTTTAATATATATATTCTATCAAAGGACTAATTCTGTAAAACTATTTTCAGGTTGTTGGTGTTCTGTTGTCGATAAAGTTGGTTGAGAACACATCCTACAATGTGTCACATGAGGAGCTGCTCAGCTGACAGGAAGAGTTGCAGTAGCTGGCAACATGGTGAGAATGTCTGCATGAAAACTGATACAAAGGGTTCCATTTATATAAACACAGAATATTCATAATAATAGTATGATCTAGTGCGAGGAAAACAGACACATAATGAGAATAGGAAGGTTTATTTAAACACTTTTCTTAACATTCACAATGGGTGTGATGCTCTGTGCTGAATGGGGGGCTGCTCATTGTTTGTATGGGTTTGTGATGGTTTGTTTGCATGGAGAGAGATTAATTTACCATAATTTATTCAGTGGGTATGTGAAGGATTTGACAAACTTACACACCCCAAGAAAAAAAGAATTACATATTGCATTTAATAATGGCAGAATGGGATGCAGTGTAAGTAGATGTCAGCAGTAATGCTTAGTGTATACAGCTTTTCTAAGCTATGATATGTTGATTATGTTAATGTTGTGATGTTGAGAAATAGAGGGTTATGGTTGTAGATGAATTTAGTGAGATGTTCTGTTGATGGTGTTCCAGCTGCAGTATCTTTTTGTACCTTTTGAAACTCTGAGATTAACATCATTTTAAGACCAATAAAATGAGTGTTTTATGCTTGAGCATAACATCAATGTTAAGACATTCTCAAGAAGCAGCAAAAGCCAAGTGTATCTCAGATTATTTTGTAATATTTTACTGTATTGTGCATGTACAAAAAAAAGGGTGTTGGGTTAATGAATACCTCTCACAGCATCTCTTTTAAGATATATGATCCTCATATTTTACAGAACCATTGAGTTAACAACATGGTTTTTCACTTAACTGGAAACTGTGTGCAACTGACAATGGGAATTGCATATTTTTTTAGCTGATTTGGAAAAATTATTCAACTATCTTTGCAGCTTAGATATTTTTGTCTAACAATTGCAATCCTGTGAGTACATCGCAGGGGTTTCCAAAAGTTAGATCTCCAAACTACAGCTCCCTTGATGCTTTGTATGTCTTTAGAATACTTTAGAATGACAATGCATCATGGGAGTTGTAGTTTTATAACATCTGAGATCTACCTTTTGAGTACCCCTGATATATTGTATACGGTAATCATGTGCCTTTTCTCCATAATAAATTAAACCCCTGGGACACGCTATATTCATAATTGAAACATTCCATGTCTTTAATTTGTTTATTTCTCTGACCCCTTAACCAACCATAGTTGTACTGCATATGGTACCATTGTTAATAGTCATCCAACTTATTTTACAGAGGTTCCGATTTTGTGGTGATCTGGACTGCCCTGACTGGGTCCTGGCAGAAATTAGCACCCTTGCTCGAATAGTGAGTAATCCCTAATCTCATTCTCCTAGGTGGAGATTTGTCAACTTTGTGTAACCAGCACAAATATAATTATATAATAATATGTGTGCATTTCATCTTAATGGGGCACTGTTACCAATTCAATTAGATAATGTTGTTATGGTGCACAGTGTCCATTTTAATACTTAATAGGTCTTTTCAGTTGTATGCTTTTTGTTGTATTATTCATAACTCCCAAGCATTTCAATTTATTTATGTAATGCATTTGTCCACAGTCCTCTGTTAAGTTGAAGCTGATTTGTGCCCAGGTATTGAAAGAACAACTTGGAGAGAAAATTGATGTAAGTATTACCTTTGTGCTGAATTTATCCAATGTAATTTTGAATTTTATATGGAAGTAACACCCTTGTTAAACTTGTTACATTTGAAGTGAGTTCTCAAGTATCAGACTTTATTTGGGACTGTAATTTTGGAAGAAATGCTCTAGAACAGGGGTAAGACATTTTTCGGCACTCCAAATATTGTGGACTACATCTTCCATTATGCTCTTATTGTCACAATGCTGGCAAAGCATCAGGGGAGATGTCGTCCAAAACATCAGGAGTGCTGAAGGTTGCCTTACTATGCTCAGAAGAGAACATTTAACCTTTTAATTGTGGCTTCTCACTTATTCACCAACTATTCTTCCATTGTACTTTACACTGTTATCTCTACTTCTAGATCATAACTCTTGTGGCTTAATTGTTCGTAAACTAAACACGGTTTTATATGATGATTGTGTGGCTGATACCAATTTTTTTTCTTCCTAACTCACAGTATGAAAAAATCTTGAAGCTGACATCAGATGCACGGTTTGGTGAGGTTCAGCCATTTATCACCTGTTTTCTCTTCAGTGTGAACTGTGATTGTCTTTGTAATTTATAGACATCCAAAACATGTATCAAGTATCCTTCCCTCACTTCCAAATATAATATCTGTTGCTGCCACTTGAACTCTACCTTCATAGCATCTTAAATGCTAAGCTTACTAAGCTTTTAATGTGGCATCTGCGTTCTACGTGAACAACTTGGGCTGAACACTCTTCTTAGAGACTGTGTTTTTGCCAGAAGCTAAACATAGTCTGGTTCACTGAACAGTGAACAGTGCTATGTGCAAACTGGTGAACAGTACGGCTGCTATCATTTTGAAGACCAGTTCCCCTTATCCTAAGTGATGAGTGTAACTGCTTTTGGAGGAATTATTTAAAGGTAACTCTTTATTCATTGTATTTTTTTTAAATGTGCAGCACTGCCTCAGGAAGCACCTGAGGGGTGGCTAGTGGAGTTATCCCTAGGCTGTAATGTAGACTGTGTTTACAGCAAAAAGCCTCAAGGGAATGATTCTACTCAGCAGAACAAATACATTAAGCTGTAGTTGTTCTGGTGACTATAGTGTCCCTTTAAAATAATCTGTCCCCCACCCCCAACCTAACTCCTAAATCTAAATAAAACTACTCAGCCATATAACAACATGCTTTGGATTGGAGATTTGCATTTCATTGGATTGGACACTGACTAAAAATAACAAAGTACTGGACAGGGGATTGATCTTTTATTTGCTGGAGAAGCCAGTTTTCTGTATCTAATGAAAGGTAAGTTTGCATGGCTTCATTTTTGTGGAAATGCATTTATGTGCAACAATTAATAAAATGTATTTTTGGACAAAAATTCCTTTTATATTCTTTATTTTGATATTGCAGTGAGCATGACCCCCTCCACATTTCCTCTTCAGAATTCTGCTCACCTATTTATGTAACACTATTTTTATTTTTTTATGTCTGCAGAATCTGGTGACATTAAAGCCACAGTCTCAGTCCTATCCTTTATTCTGTCAAGCGCAGCCAAACATAATGTGAGCAGTGACAACTTATCCAGTGAGCTTCAGCAACTAGGTCTGCCCAAAGGTGAGAGAACTGCAGTATATCATCCTGAACCACCCATAGTAGAAAGAATAAGACTGACTTTTTAAAACACATTTTTCAATAGGTCTTTATCTTTCAACAATGCACAACGTGTATCATAATAAATTTCTATTGTAATGCAGTGAATTTATAACCTAGATAAGTGCTCGAACTTCTTCTGAATGTGTGGAGAATAAATGTGAATCTGTTAAAAATAAACATAGACACACAACTCCTAGTTTTGAATTTCATTTATTAATTCTAGAACATGCAGCATCGCTGTGTCGATCGTATGAAGATAAGCAAAGTGCTCTGCAAGAGACATTGAGGGAGAGCAGTCTACGCTGTGAGTATTGACCTGTTTGGACCTTCACATGAAGACAAAAACATTAAATATTCATCATAATTTGTATAAATGTCTAAAAAAAAAAAAAAAAAGTGCATGTTTTAACACAGGCCTGAGTAACTTCATTTTCTTTAGAAAACACTGACTGTTTATATCTTCGTGTCATGGTTTTAGATTCATGCCTTTCATTTAATATGTCGACAGTGTTTTAATATACTGCTAACACCATAACCATAATATATCGTTTTTATAAATGCTATTTACAAGCTTTCACCAACTCCATAGAGAATTAGTTAGCAGTGTTTGTTTAATGTTGTCTTTGTCCTTTCAGTGACACGCATGTCTTCATTGAGCTGGCGGGTTGACCAGACACTTGGTTCCAGTGTCCTACAGAATGTGAACGAGCCCCTTGTGCACCTTAACCTGTCATTGGCAGATGCTGACCTTCCCAGACCTGTCACTGTGACATTGTCTGCCACTAAACTGCGAGTTCTGTTGACTGGTGAGATTTACTGTGATAATACTGGGCAAGATACTAGTATAGACTTCAGTAAAATGTATATCTCCCTTGTGTCATACAGTCATCAATCAATCATTTTTATTTATTTATTTTTTATAACTTTTTTTTTTTTTATCATGGGGGTGGGCTTAGCATCTACTGCTGCTGGGAAGGTTAGGATGTCCATTTTCTAATGAATCTCTCTTTTGTTGTATGGATTCATTTGTTGGTTCCAAATTTGCAAAGTTCAAATGTAGGCAGTGTTAAGACACCCCTGGCACAAGGGAGTGAAACCGCCGTTTAGTTGAGCTTCCCCTTTCGCAATAATGCAAACTCCGTTCGTTTAGACTCCAACCGTACAAACTACAATCAGGGGAATGCGCCAATCTCCCGAACGGGACTCGTACGGGTGCTCCAACTCCTGAACGGTAAACCCTCAAATCACTGCTAACAGCTGAGTCAATATATCCTCCAAGCGGCTTACACTTCCATCAATCAGTCACTATTCGTGTGTAGTAAATTTCCCCCCAATAACGAGACCAAGCTCCGCGTTGAGGGTAAAACAAGAACTGGCTTTACTGTGGGCTACCCGCCCGTATTTATGCAGGTCTCCCACTTGGTGGACACTCCCCTAGGGGACCAAATGGGAGACTGTAATGGCAGACAGACATATAGCATGTTAGGACACACAGTCACAGAATATTCCCAGCATGCATCATGGTTTCCTCCCCTCTGCCCTGGAGATAATTGAGAAGTAATTCAATTATCTCCCAGGACAGAGGCAAATCGCCATTTTAAATGAAACATAAAAAACACATAAAAATGAGTAATTGTACAAATACCGAACATATTCCATTTGTGCAACATATCCCCAGATAGCCTGGATCTGAGTGCATGTTCTTAGCGAATAGCGCTCAGATCCCATACGCACAGTTCAATCGCCATGGAGTCAAAGTCTTTTACAGTCTTTCGGTATGCGATTGACTCCATGGTAAGGCTATCTGGGTTAAGTCCATTCATGTAGTCCAAACTCCCGAACGGCCAATGTTCACATGCCTTTGTCGACTGAGAAGGGCGATCTATGGTTTTAGCGGTGTTCGGCAGAAAAAGTGTGCGTTTTTTAGTTCCATAGAATCTGTGCCGGACACCACTGGTCTTTTGCATGGTTTAAAATGGCCACCGCCTCGTGGTCGACATACAAACGACGACCACCCTGTATTCAGTTATAATTAAGAGGTGTCTGCGGTTAACCACAACGTTCTAATTGGGATCAAGAGGTTAACCAGCAGCACACTTCTCTTCTGGGTGGCCGTCCGTTCGGGAAGTTCATTCGGTGAAAAGTGAAACAAACGAATAGGGGTATACGGACAGGTAATTCCGCGAACAGAGGCAAAACAGACGAACCAGCAATCTGTCTATACAGATGGCTCTGTCACAGGCAGAAACTGAGTGGTGTTAAATTTTAAATTCCTAAACTGCCTAAAATCTGCTCAATTTAGTATCTCTTCTAACTTTTTTTTAAAAATATATAATAAGGATGATGATGATAATAAAAGTAGTGTGTATAGCCCTTATCAGCAACCAAAGGCTCTTAATCTGACCTAAACACCTGATATTTAGCAGACCGTGGAGTAGATTATTTTTGCTGTACTGGGAAAACACTCTTGGGTTACGTCACTAAAAAATAGCCACACTTTGACCATAAAAAAAGGCTTGAGGTGGAGAATATGGCCTAAAATCGGGAAAATCTGACAATAGCCAGTTAAGTGGATAACACCAAATGTATCTTGATTAATGTTTTAAGATAAATGTAAAATTAACCGTTACTAATGTTACTGTTGCTTATATTGTTATTAAAGAAACACTCCAAGCACCATAAACACATAGTGCAATGTAGTACTTATGGTACCTAGAGATTCCTGGTGCTCAGTGCTCCCTAGATATAAAAAATAAATAAAACGTGGGTAAACAATTTGACTACTTGGGGGGAGGGGCTGGGCATACCTGGCACCACAACTACTACAGTGTTTTGTCAGAGTGTTTCTTAAATACTGATTTGTACATAATGCAACAATTTTAAACAGTCTCTGCATAAATAAACTTTGTTCTTTGTTTGCAGAGCTGAAACAAGCCCTGGAAATGATGAATGCCTTGAACTGATCCAGAGGAATTTGCTGCCCGTTCTGTGCAAAATAATATTTGTAAAGCAATATCAGATTCTAATGACTCCAACAGAGAGAGACTTTGAGAATAACTGAACAGAACCTTTACCAAGGCTCATCAGAAAAGCAAGAGACTCCTTTTCACAAAGCTCTTCCACGCAGTGCAGTATTCATGGTATGGAGCTGTACAACGCATTAACTCTTTGTACTGCTCACTGAATAGGTCCTTGTGAAGAATGGTGTGGCATTACAAGTCAGTAGCTGCAGTCTTTTGTTTTCTTGGAAGATGTCCCACCAAGTCTGTAATCCTTAGCTGAAGGATTGAACAAATCATATGGCCGCATTGCGTATCCAATACAGACCTAAGCTCCATCGTCTTGTGCATTCTTGGAAATTTCAAGAGTTGTTTCAGGCATATGAACATTCCTTCCATATATGTGTCATTATATACATCTGGTATACATTTCTATATATTATACCACTAGTGCAGGGATATTGGTATAGATTATCTTTATTCCTCAATGTTCATTCCATTGAGTGAATTTATATATATAATTAAAATAGTTAATTTGATCACACAAACTGTTTCTATATATACATAACTATACATTTCTAATACTGGCTTGCGATATGTCTTTGTGTAAATAAAAACCATATTCGTAGATCCTTTTGTTTGTGTGCTCTGATTGCAGTGATTATGTATCAGAGGATCAGGTCTATAGGCAATTTAATTTGCATTAAAAGAGGAGGTATAAGGTTTGTTTTCACAATGCTTATTGGTTCTCTGTCAGAAAGTACTGGAGTCTTGGCTTTCCCTTTTAACACAAAATGTAAGATTAAAGGACCACTCTAGGCACCCAGACCACTTCAGCTTAATGAAGTGGTCTGGGTGCCAGGTCCCTCTAGGATTAACCCTTTTTTATTTTTTTTTATAAACATAGTTTCAGAGAAACTGCTATGTGTAGAATTGGGTTAATCCAGCCTCTAAAGCCTCTAGTGGCTGTCTCATTGACAGCCGCTAGAGGTGTTTGCGTGCTTCTCACTGTGAAAATCACTGTGAGAAGACGCCAGCGTCCATAGGAAAGCATTATGAATGCTTTCCTATGAGACTGGCTGAATGTGCGTGCAGCTCCTGCTGCGCATTCAGCCGAAGAGGAGGATCGGAGGCGGAGAAGAGCTCCCCGCCCGGCGCTGGAAAAAAGGTAAGATTTAACCCTTTCCTCGCCATCCAGCCCGGCGGGAGGGGGAACCTTGAGGGTGGGGGCACCCTCAGGGCACTATACTGCCAGTAAAACGAGTATGTTTTCCTGGCACTATAGTGGTCCTTTAACTGCTGACTGAGTTGGCACAGCACAAATGACCCACCATGGCTGTTTTGTCTTCAGGATATTCTTTTATTCACTGAATGGGAAATGGTGGAAGCTGGCAAACTAAGGCCCAGATGAAATGAGCTTCCCAGATGATTCAATACTGTTAGAAAGAAAAAAATCCAAATATTGTATCTACAGAAGTCCTCATTAATGTCTATGGGGAATTTTTGTGAATACATAATTTGAAAAGTTTCCTAACAATATTGAATCATTTGGAAAGCTTTATTAAATAAAGGCCTAAATTGGTAAAAAATCTCCAACTGATCTTTTTCCACCTCAACTATTCTGGGCTACAATGTTCACTTCCCTTGTCAATCTCCACAATCACTGGTTGCATGAATAAACGGATTTGATGTGCTTGTTAATACAATGGAAAACTGAGAATTGTGTGTAACGGATCCCCTATACTCCGACTGAGTATATCCAATGTGATTCTCCCAATTCCCAAGCGAAGCAGTGATTAGAGCTCTTGGCTTCCCAAACATCAGCCGAGACTGTAAGAAGGGTACAACAGGAATCGGTTTATTGAAGGCCAGGTACACGGTATTTATGCACAGATCCCTGCAGGGGGTCTCTAGCCACAGTAATGTCAAACATAAACTTGCCCAGTCGTCGCTGTGTCTGGGGGATAATGTTATCCCCCAGGCACAGGAAGCTGACACACAAAAACCCCACAAATACACAAAACATAGTAATGCACCCCCACGTGTCCTGCATCCCTGGATAGCTCATGGTCCAAGCTATGCTCCCTGCACATTTCGGAGTGATCAAATGTACAGAACCTAAGAAATCATTGTGTAAAGTCTGGGCTCCAGGCTCTGTACATACCCGAAAACAGTTCCACAAGACCACTTGGTTTAGGCTGGAAAAAGGGAGCAAACCAAACACGTATCGGCCAATCAGCATTCACGGAGGGGAGGTGTTTGAATGGTAGCTCTTCTCACATTAGGCGGCACGGACTCTGCGGTTGTGAATCCGTCTGCTAGTTGCAGAGTGTCGGCTAGGGCTCTCCTTGGTGGATGTCTCCACCTGGGTAGCAGCAGGGAGAGTGCTCTTTGGGGGGGGACAGTTCGTTACATTGGGTATTATGTTGGCAGTCGTTCCTGCAGTACAAATAAGTTATTATAGTAACAAGGGAGACCCACACAAAATGCAGACTGAAGGGTACATCCAGTGTGTTTCACAATTCAGAATCACATACTGTTTGGAATGATATGTTTTAGTATGGTTATGGAGTAATGAGCCTGTCATTATGCCAAAAAATTGACTTTGAAATCTTTTACAGAGCTGTTCCTACACACTCCTTCACAATGCATTGTAATAAATGTATGATTTAATAACTTAATGAGGCTATCTTGAAGAAAAATGCGAACCCGGGTTTTCATTAAAGGTAACGAGGCAAAATTAGTCGTTTGAGCTACGAATATAAGGAGTAATCACTAAAAGGTGTATTTCTGACATTAAATTTGGAATTTCCAGGTTAATTCTTGACAATGCAGCTGTGGGACGCAGTTAACTCACACAGACAGGATTACTTACTAAAGTGAGAATTAAAAGTGAATTTCAAATTTAAGGTCAAACTAGCCGAACTAAGAAGGAAACATGGTTTCAGATGAGCTACTTTAGCCTTAAATTTAAAATTCATTTTGAATCCTCACTCTAGTGTATAACCCCGAGCACTGCCATTTTAATGATTTTACTCCAAATGAGTTGACCCGACCAAAGATAATTTTGCGTTGACGTCAACTCGTTCTGAGACGCTAATGGCTCATGTACATAGTGATGGGTTGTGGTGTCATCACAATAATGAATGCACTGCTAGGCAAACCATTGATTGATGATGCATACTCCCAACATGACGGTCATTGAAATGGCAATGTTTAGGGAGAAAATGCCACAGACGTTTACTGTTTTTAATTGATTAAAAAAGTTGAACAAAACCATAACTTGCAGGGCTATTCCAAAACCTTTCTTTCAGCTCTGTTAAAATTGAAATTCAACTCGGGACAGTTCCCAGTTTAGTGAACTGCATTCAAGTCAAGAAGTACTGGTGTTGAGGTGTGCACATTCTTTTCATAAGAAAAATCCAAGAATTGACACGTGACAAAAAAAAACCAGTTCGGGTATTATGGAACTATTGTAACACTTAGATATTTTAAGTTTGTCTGTAAGGTTTGTCACAAGCACATTTTTTTTTTTAAATTCATAGCAAAAAGGCAGCCATTACTTTAGTTACTTTCACAAAAAAAATTTTTTATAAAATGTTTGGTAATAATAGCCACCCTTAAAACATTATCCAGATTTCACTGTTTTTTTTTTTAATTCAACTGTGATAGTTCCTTGGCAGTAACACAATTGTGTAACTATTTAGTAAATATGCCCCATCTTCAAGTGCAGTGTACCTTTTACAGACATGATCTAATTTTCCTCTCTGCACCATACTTGCCCTTTGCAGTTTATTAGTAATTTCCCTCCACTATCTCTCCTTCCTGTACAAACATCCCCATTCCATCTCTGGAGCCTGTTTACTAAATGATAAATAGCAAAGTTCAGAGGATTCCAGTCACTCTATGTAACGCCCCCTATCAGAGCCCGGCCAATAGGAGAGCGGTATAGGAGCAACAGGAGGAAGAGGAGAGTCCAGGTGACAGTGGAACCTGCGATAATTAACGCCGTGTCGGTAAGCTGATAGTGAATAGCTCGCCAGTAACTGTAAGGGCTATAACCAGCTCTAGGTGTTATACTACGATCTGAGAGCAGACCTGCGTGCTGTGAGTTGCAGTCCTGGCTGCCTGCCTGCTTGCTTTGCCCACCTTTAGGAGAAGCCTAGCATTTAGTGTGTTATGTACTAATAAATTCATTTTATAATGGCCTGTCTGCTGCCTCTAACACCCAGTGTTGAAATAATGACACTGTGTCACTTCATGTAAGAGGATCATTTGCTGCCTATTTCTAGAGTGCGAGATAGAATATCATTTACATTTTTAGCAGGGTCTCAATTTATTTGCAAAATTTTAACTTGGTGATTGAGGCTTCCATTGTAAAATTGAAGGAGTCTGGAGGGACCCAGTCTTTTTTTATTATTTAATTATTTTTTTTACAACAGTCAAATTCTAAAGCACTTTCTTTACCCTAAAATAGCCTCCATTGTACAGGCTAAAGCAGTACCTGAGGCCTAGATATAGATGATTTTTATTTCCAACCATAAGGGACCCACTGTATGAGGACCAAAACTTGACCCAGGGGTTAAAAAAAAAAAAAAAATAGACTAGAGTTTTACCTACTGTTAATGGAACTTCTCTTTAATATTATCTTTTTTTCACTTTCAGATTCTATTTACTAGAAAGAACCCGTGGGGTTGACCAAATTCCCACTGGAAGTGTTTTTTGTAAATATGGAAATTGCCAGTTTAGGCCTCAATTTAATATTTTTGGCTAAGCGTTTCAAAAAAAATATTTTAATGTTGTGGTATTTTTCATATGTTGATAATTTTTATATATATTATATTTTTTGATTTTTGTAATATTTTAAAAATCATAAAACATTTTAAAAGTTTATCCAAAAACATTAAATTATTTGAAACGCCTATCCAAAACTATGAATTCAAGGCCCTTCTCGGAATGTAGCCATTTTTATCAAATTTTCAATCTAGACAAAATTAAGGATGAAGAAAATTGTTCAAAACATAAAATATATACACAGATGCATGCTCAAGAGTATAGCATTGAGCTCTTTTGAGAATTCCACGAGATCCTCCATAGACAGCGCCAATTCCCTGCAGCCGTCATTGGTGATAGCTGGGGGGGGATTGTCACTTCTAGAACTTTTTAGACAGTGTTGTCGAACGTTCTAGACAACATTAGGGCGTTCCTTGTTATCCTAACTGTATTAAAGCCCTCTATAGTTTGGACGGCATGGAATGTCGTTAAGGGATTAATAAAAAAAAGACCTGTCTGTATGTGGGTGATGAGGGGATACAATTAGAGGGTTCTGGACATGTGAGGTATTCTCAAGATAAGAAAAGGAAATGCATTTATTTTAAAGAACTTTCAATAAATGCACTAGTTACATAGAACTTATCATGGAGCTTGAACATTAGTTTTGATATATTGGAAATCCCATGTAAAATTCCAGTTTTAGGATCTATTAATTAAACTCCTAGTTGTGGTAAATTAGTGAATAGAAAATTTATTGCAAAATTTCACAAAAAATACTGAACTTTCTTAAACAGCGATGTAGTCTGACAAAATCAAATAAGAAGTGGAGCAATATTTGGAAGAGGTGCCCCACCACCCTAAGTGATACAAATTAAAGTAGCTGAAGTTACCAGTCGTTGGCGATACCCAATACGTAGATCATATAATCTACACGGAAAAATGCAACAATAATAGTGTAGATCCGGTAGTTAGATCAAATGGAGTAAGTAAAATATATATAGTCTAACATTTATTTGGACATAAAAAGTATTTAAAAACAGAGATTCAGTTACGGTAATAATAAAACAGAGAAAACTACAAATGGGGTGAGCAGCAGCTTACAAGCTTAAGTGGTGAGTATGGCGGTACATGTACCCGCTACTCACGACTAGGCTCCTGAGGTCGTCCTAGCTCTCACACTCCCATGCGTTATGATCGAGGCTTCAGCTTCCCAAGTGCCGTTTGCGTTTCGCGGCTTTCAGTTTAATCCTCTGCTTCTTTCCCCTGAGATTGGCTATGTAACTGAAGTTTGGTTTCTAGTTCACTTTTTGGTCCTTGTTGAATAAACAGAATTACTCTTTCTTTTCAAATAGTTATTATTAAATAATTTTTCAAAATTTTATATTAAACCACTATAATAATTTCTGATAAAATAGTTGGATCTTCTCTCTCAAAAATGGCAATAGGCTGGTGTAAATGTATATTAAGAAAACGACTTACAAGTTTCAGGTTTTGGTTTTTCCTTTACCAAGTGGGTCCGAATAATCTATACTAGAAAGAACCACTAATGTTAAACATAATTATATATTTTTTGTTAACATTAGATTGTTGAAGTACATTGGAATAGGTGACATTTTACATTTTCAGGAAATAGAAAAAGAATTTATAACCGCAAATGATCAACATTGTGCGTTATTGTTATTTGTTTACTATTAAATAGTTTTGAGATAGCTGTAGATAAGACTATTCACTCTTTGAATGCCTGGGTTGTATAACGTGCTCTGAGTTTAATTTCAGAAGGATGTCCACTCACTTGTGCCCTTTTTTTAAGTCTTTTTAGAAAATGCCAGAATGTCCAGAGCTCCATCTTGCCAGCGTATATATTAACGCCAGATGTGCCGGACGGCGTTTCACAGGAGCAGTTGAGAAATCAGAGGTTAACAAGAATGCAGAGGTGCCTTTCTCCTGCCCAGAGTATACTATCAGTGCCGTCTCTCGTGGGAAGGAGTTGAAGGTAATCCTTACTCCATTGTCAGGAAGACATCATGTCACCCACATTGTCTTCCGATTCGGTATGTCAGGCAGTATCACCATGAAGAATGTAAGTGAAATGCCCAAACATGCCCACTTACGTTTCTACACCAAAGATGTTCCTCGCCAAGTACTCTGCTTTGTGGATCCCCGGAGATTTGGATCATGGCATGTGAATGGTTCGTGGCAGTCAGAACGTGGCCCATGCGTGATACAGGAATACGAACAATTCAGGTGTGAATTATATTATGAAAATTTTTTTTTTTTTTTTGTGTGTGTAGTATATAGGGATACTAGTCCACTTTATGATGTAAAATCCATCCATGTCTGTGTATACTATCCAGGTTATTAACTAAAGTGTGAATTATTAAAAATTCTAAGCAAATTTATGGAACAATAAGCCAAGTCAATTAATATTCACGTTCAACTACTTTGATATTAAAGGGACTCTCCAGTGCCAGGAAAACATATCCGTTTTCCTGGCACTGCAGGACCTTGCAGCTCCCCTCTACCTCCCAACCCCCATCCCATGTTGCTGAAGGGGTTAAAACCTGAATCCAACACTGATGTCCCTTGGCGCTGGGTAAGGCTCCGCCCACACTCTCCCCCACCGATGTCGGCCGGCGGGGAGTCCTAATGCGGCAATGGCCGTGCGCGCATTAGACCTCCCCATAGGAAAGCATTATTCCGGCGACGCTGGAGGTCCTCATGTATGGCGTGAGGACGTCCAGCGTCGTTTAAAACACTTTTCGTGTTCTAAAAACACGTTAGTCCCTTTAGTGGCTATCTGATAGACAGCCACTAGAGGAGGACTTAACCTTGCAAGGTAATTATTGCAGTTTATAAAAACTGCAATAATTACACTTGCAGGGTTAAGGGTGGTGGGAGTTGGCACCCAGACCACTCCAATCAGCAGAAGTGGTCTGGTTGCCTGGAGTGTCCCTTTAAATTTGAAATTCACTTTGAATTCCTAATATTTCTCATTCTAGTAAGTGACCCTGTAAATTACAATACAGAAATACTGGGGAAAATGTTTCTCGTGAATCAGAATTAATCTATTACTAGTGTGAGTAGAATAGTACACTAGAGCTAGGTGTAGTCTGTTTTTTTTTTTTTGTTTTTTTTTTCTTTTCAATGGTGTTTATATGTATATCTGTCTGACGGTCATTCTTTAAAATCAGAAAATAATTCTAAGACTAACCATGCATTTTACACAGATTGGCAAACCTGTTTTTCCAACTCATTTTCTCAGCACAAAGAACTCGAACTGCACCTAAGGATTTGCTTATAAACCAAAATTACCTTTAACTCTTATATATATTTTGTACATAGTCTCCCTCAGCATATGTACGTTCGTCACAAAAACCTTTGAAGCACTGCCTAGTTTAGATGTCTGCAATTGCCAATTGTCCAAGATGTATAGTTCACCTCCCCCCCCAAACAATGCTCTGTTGTCTTTGTTGTACTTACAGAGCAGCAGGCTTTCTGATATTGACATTTAGTAACCTTT
Source organism: Pelobates cultripes (assembly GCA_933207985.1). NCBI lineage: Eukaryota > Metazoa > Chordata > Amphibia > Anura > Pelobatidae > Pelobates > Pelobates cultripes. The sequence continues at coordinate 48,779,671 of OW240914.1, forward strand.
AGTTCTCAAGGCTGATTTATATCATGTATCCAGGCGATATATACATTTACACTCATATCCACCATGCTCTAGTGCAGGGGTAGGCAACCTTTTAGCAGCACTGTGCCGATATAGGATTGTGATGTCCCGTAGCGTGCCGGTCCTATTTTTTTTAAATTGAGGTGTGTATGCTGCCGTATTCTGCTTGTGTTATTTTTACTGTAATTGCTTTGTATTGTATTTGTGCGAATATGAGCTATTATATTGTATATGTTCATGAGTAGTTTATGGTATTGTGTATGATACACATGAATGTGGGCTGTGTATGGGGGTACCTTGAGGAATTGTGTGTGTGGATGGATATGTCACATTGTGTGTTTGGTAGTGTGTGGGGGCTGTTTGGGGTATTGCATGTAAGAGGCTGCATGTGGGGTTGTGTGCATGTATGTGGATTGTTAGTGGTGTTGCATTTGTGCGGATTGTGTGTATGTTTGTGTGTGGGCTGTCCGCATTATTTGTATGATGGGAGGGTTATTCTGCATTTCTGTGTAGATCTAGCAGTGTGGGTGGCTTCCCTGGGTTCCAGTGGGGACCAGGCCAGCCAGGTACAGGCCAAGGACAGGAGCTGCAACAACAACTGCGAGCTGCTCTAATACTGTGTGGATTCCCATTCACAAGTGCTGGAATGAAGTGCTCTGAGATCATTTCCCGTACGTGCTGCAATGCATAAATTGAGGATTGTCCTTCACCACCTCTTTGTATTAGCACATTCTGAAGCCTTGAGTGCCGTGCAAAGGCGCCTTGAGTGCCGTGCAAAGGCGCCTTGAGTGCCGTGCATGGCACTAGTGCCGTAGGTTGCCTACCCCTGCTCTAGTGCCTGGTGGTGTGTACATCTGACATGTATACATTGCCTGATAGAGTACCCGCTGTGACAGATGGATGAAAGAAAGGATTTAGAGAAGAAATGAGGGACTGAAAAATACTATATTTGCTCAATTGCCAGTAAGAACAATGCAAACTAGATTAAAACATGTCATAATCTTATTTGCTAAATGCTCATCCTAAGAGAATATGGTTAATTAACAAGTACTTTGCTTCTAAATGAAGTTTAAAGGATCACTATAGTGTCAGGAAAACAATCCGGTTCCCCCACCCTCAGGGTCCCATTCCTGTGGTACTGAAGGGGTTAAAACCCCTTCAGTTACTCACCTTATTCCACTGCCGGGCTCCCTTACCTCTCCTGCCCTGCCAACGTCAGCTCCCAGTCTGACGTCAGCGGAGCGGAATGCACATGCGTGGCAGTGCCGCGCGCGCATTCAAAGTGTATATAGGAAAGCATTTTTCAATGTTTTCCTATGGACGCTCTGCGCGATGGAGGCATAATATGCCTCCAGCGTCACAGATGCGCCTCTAGTGGCTGTCCGGAAGACAGCCACTAGAGGCTGGCTTAACCCCAAATGTAAACATAGCAGTTTCTCTGAAACTGCTGATTACAGCAGGCAGGGTTAACCCTAGAGGGACCTGGCACCCAGACCACTTCATTAAAGGACCACTCTAGGCACCCAGACCACTTCAGCTTAATGAAGTGGTCTGGGTGCCAGATCCTTCTAGGGTTAACCCATTTTTTCATAAACATAGCAGTTTCAGAGAAACTGCTATGTTTGTGAATGGGTTAAGCCTTCCCCTATTTCCTCTAGTGGCTGTCTCATTGACAGCCGCTAGAGGCGCTTGCGTGCTTCTCACTATGATTTTCACAGTGAGGGCACACCAGCGTCCATAGGAAAGCATTATGAATGCTTTCCTATGTGACCGGCTGAATGCGCGCGCAGCTCTTGCGCATTCAGCCGACGGGGAGGAGAGAAGGAGGATCGGAGGAGGAGAGCTCCCCGTGAAAAAAGTTTAAACCCCTTTCCCCCTTCCAGAGCCGGGCGGGAGGGGGACCCTGACGGTGGGGGCACCCTCAGGGCACTATAGTGCCAGTTTTCCTGGCACTATAGTGGTCCTTTAAGCTGAAGTGGTCTGGGTGACTATAGTGTCCCTTTAAAAGAACACTCCAATCATCATAACTACTACAGCATGTTGTTGTGGTTATGGTACCAAAAGTGCTCTGTGCCACTCAGTGTAACTTGTCACACTTTTTAAGGATAGTTCTGACTTCTTAATAGGGCTCTGCACGATGCCTCTACTCGCATCTACTATACTGTATAGGAAAACCAGTGTCTTTCTGTCAGAACTAAAGTCTAAGTCAGACCTGGCAGTGCAGAGATTAGCTCATTGGCTGAGAGTGATCAGCTGACTCTCTCAGCCAATTAACTAGCGCTACACTGCAGAGCTTAATTTAGGAGAGCTAACGAAAACTCTTGAGCAGGAACTTCTTTCTTTCCTGGTAGCTGAGAGAATAAGGGTGCCCAGTGGACCCCAGGTAAGAAGTCAAAACATTCTAAAACGATTTCACTGCTTACAAAGGGGTGACACCAGGCCATTCGTGGCACCATAACCACTACATTGTGCTTTAGTGGTTATTGTGCTTGGAATGTCCATTAAAGCTTTTGCTTCCTTAATATCATATGTTCTTTGAAGCACTGTTTTCTTACTGTTTGTTTTTTTTTCTCATTTCTGTTCAGGGAAAATGTTTTGAAAAACTTGTCAGACAAAGTTTTTGATAAACCGATCTGTGAGGCTTTACTGAATCAGAAATATTTCAATGGTATTGGGAACTACTTAAGATCAGAGATTCTATTCCGGTGAGTTCCAAACTATGTAAAAACAAACAAACATACATTTGTGCGAGGGGAAATAATCTTGGACTGAAAGTGGTAAAGAAGGGCAGCGTTAATATGGAATACTCTACCTTGTCCTATCAGACATTCCTCTAATCTCTGGTCCTTTTAGACATCCCTTAAGACTCATGTCTTTAGAAAAGCTTATCTATCTATGCTCCCGCAGTCCACCTCACTCTCTCACTCTATACAGTATCTCTCACACACCATTTCCTACCTGTCAACCTGTTCTTCCCTCTGTCACATAGTTGTTCGCCTTGCGTTCTTTTACTTCACTTACTCCTATATTGTAAGTTTCTTTGAGCAGAGCCCTCTTCAACTCTTATTTCTGTTGCCCTTAATTTGTTTGTCATTTACTTGCAATGTGATATCCTCATTGAATAGTTCAGGCAGAATGTGTTGGCTCTTTATAATGATCCTGATAGTCAGCGAGGAAATTTTTCACATTACTACGAGGAGCTCAGCTTACATGCCTCTCAGCTACTCTCAGAGCCTCGCAGTCCAACTCAAGGACACATCGATGTCTATCTACCTGAACAAAACTGAAAAAACTGTGTTTAGTTACATTACATCTTCATTTAAATGCTGCTCAAAAATGAAGGGATCAAACAGCAGTGCCATAAGAGGTAAAAATTATTTCTTACAACTCTATTGTCACGTACTAAAATCCAAAGAAAGATATATTTGTGGCACGTGACAAGTTGGGTTTACACATGCACAAGTCCCATTTATCTGCAAAACTATGTTCAAACTCGTGACAAGTGTTTTATTTTTTTTGTCGTCTTTTTGAATTTCTATCATTCCCTAACCTTATGAATTCTGACCTTTTAAAATATTTGACAGCATTATCTGTAGGATGCATGCCGTCTTTTGATGCCACCTGTAGGCACTTCCTGTCCCTTCTTTCGCTCTCCCTTTCCATTCAGTTGTGAGTTCTTATCGTCCGTGTCATTATTATGTATGTGTCATTTCCAGGTCACAGACCCCCCCCTTTATGCAAGCTCGCCCTGTGTTGGAAGCTGTGAAGCACATGGATGAGGTTTGGTCAATCAGTATGGAATATGATCTAATGCACAGTGTTAAATCTATAATTTTATATATAGTCTTTGGAAATTTTAAAGAGACACTTTAAGCAACAAAACTACCACAACTTTTTTAGTGGTTTTGGCATCTATATGCTTTTTCTGCACAAATGTAGGTGTTACTGTTTGTGAGTAAAGGCACTGTTAAAATTTGTCTGCTACTGTGTCTCTCGTGGCTGATTGATTGACACTTGAAGACTGTAAAATCTCTCTGAATCTGAAAGGCACCAGTAAAAAAAACTCTTATGTTATAAATTCTCTTATGTTTTATATATCTATATCTATATATATCCTGACTAAAAGTCTCCATAACAAAAGAGTCTCCATTTTTGTTAAGATTTGTTTAGTATGTCATTGGCCCTTAATGAGTTAAATCACACTTGAGGAAAATAATTCCATTTATTCTCCGATCACTTGGAGTGTGAGTAAAAATGAACTCTTCCGCCCATTGGATAGTAGTGTAGCCATATAAACTTTTTTAAAGTTACATTTTGTGAAGATTATTTTCTCTTGTGCTCTGAAACTAGCGAATTAAAGAAACCCTCCATACACCGTAACTATTATAACTACCATAACTATTTTAGCTTGCATTGCAGGGCTTAGCCTAGGAGAGCTAACAGAAGTTCCTACTGAAGAACCTACAGCTCTCTGGAGATTGTAGTGGAGTAGTGGAGAAGCAGCAAGCAAGCCCCAGGTGTGAAGTCAAACTTTTCAAAAGTGGTTTGACTCCTTACGGTGGGGGCAAAGGAGACAACGGGTCACTACTTGCATGTAACCACTACAGTAAGTTGCAGTATGTAACTAGCAAATGTTCTCTAAAATATTGTCTTATTTGCATTCTCCTCTCTTTACAGGGCAATGACCTCCCTCTCCGTAAGAAAGTAAAGATAAAGAAGGAATCTCCAGATATACTGGAACTATGTTCTTTGTTGCCTAAAGAAGTTGTCAATCTAGGTATGAAAATAATCCGAGCAAATACGAAACAGTCACATTTTCTTTCGCTAGCTAAAAGTTATCATGCAGGAAATTAAGCTATAACTGTGAGGTTTTCCTGAAATATAAGCTGGGTAACCACCATAATAAAAGAATGGAAATATCTTAAGCAGAAAAAAAATAGTATAACAGAAAAAAATAAAACAACATTTTTACTATTTTATTGATAAAAGGAAAAACAATATCAGGGTAAGTATTGTAGAAGGTATAAAGGTATTAAAGTCCTATCCCCAGACAGTAATTTATAGAATTATCAAAATCATTATGGAAGAGAAAAATTGTGGTGTTGAAACAAAAACAATCACTGGGTGGCAGTATAGAGTTAGTTTAACCCAAATGTGGTAAATCACTACAAATTGTAGATTATGTTAGCTTTACTGTTTTAAAATTTTAAAGGGACACTACAGTCACCAAAACAACTTTAGCTTCATGAAGCAGTTTTGGTGTATATACCATTCCCCTGCAGTCTCAATGCTCAATTCTCTGCCATTTAGGAGTTGAATCACTTTGTTTATGCAGCCCTAGACACACGTCCCTGCATGTGACTTACTTACACAGCCTTCCTAAACATTTCCTGTAAAGAGTCATCTAATGTTTACTCTTTATTGCACAGTCTGTTTAATTTAGAATTTCTTACTTTATACACTGTTAATAGATGCTAGACCTTGCAGGAGACTCCTGTGTGTGATTAAAGTGCAATTTACAGAGTTAAAATGTAACTATTTAAATGTTGACTGGATTCATAGCATATTTTGTGGAGCAAACAAAAACATTCAGATCGTGGAAATCTAAATAGATTGTATAAAATATCTATAATAAAATCTTTATTTTGAATTTATTCATTTATTTTTTGTAGGAGGAAAGGGATATGAGCCGGGACAGTCCAATGATTATTCTATATTGCTTAACTGGGCTCGTTGCTACTTTGTTCCTGGAATGAAATCTCTAAAAGATCACAATGGACGTACAGTCTGGTTTCAGGTATGGTAATGTAAAGAATGAGGAAAAGCTTTCAAGGAATCCCCTAACATTAAAAGTTATTTATTTTTTAACTTTGGAATATTCCTTTTTTAGATTAAAGTACTGCCTACTACTGTTAGTATTAACACAGACCTAGTCCTTGGTATAATATGGCTGCCATAATGTGGTTCATTTTAGCAGCTCCCAAGGCATTAATTATATAATTAATCTTTGTGATTCATTGTATATTTCATTGGTTTAGGAGCTGTTGTACTTAGCTGCTACCTCTCGTTGCAGCACTGCCATTCTTGGATGTCTGTGTAAAACTATTGTAACATCCACCTACCACTGCTGCCCCTTCTCTTCTTCAATTGATTCTGCTTAAAGAGACACTATAGTCACCAAAACAACTTTTGCTTAATGAAGCAGTTTTGGTGTATAGATCATGCCCCTGCAGTCTAACTGCTCAATTCTCTGCCATTTAGAAGGCTGTATGTGACCTACACAGCCTTCCTAAACACTTCCTGCAAAGAGTCATCTAATGTTTACACTTTCTTTATTGCAAATTCTGTTTAATTTAGTATATTTTATCTCCTGCTCTGTTAATTGTCTTATAGACCCTGCAGGAGCCTCCTGTATGTAATTCAAGTTCAATTTAGAAAGCAGGAGATAACTTTTAAAGTAAGTAACATCTGATTAAAAGTGAGCCAAGGCTGCTTAAACAGAAACAAAAGTGATTTAACTCCTAAATAGCAGAGAATTGAGCAGTGACACTTCAGAGGCATGATGTATACACCCACACGTGTTTTCCCTGTATCTGGCTCCTCAGGTTAGACCCTCTGTGCTGCAGGTATAGAAATATATGACAAGGATCGTTTGATAGGTAAGGGAGGCGCCAACATTTAAGCGCATTCATTCTTCTAGCACAATGTATAGATTAAATTTAATGCTCTTTAATCTAAGCCCAAATGTGTGGTACCTTGACTGTGGCGGACCATCATAGTATCGCCGCCAAGGGTTCCCGTTCCCGTGGTATTATAGCTCCTTCCAGACGAAGTAGTGAATTTACCTGGTATAGCTTTCCCCCCATACATTAATTGAGACTTAATGCTGGGAGTAGATCTGTTTTTTTTTTTTAGGTTCATCACAGTAATTTATACACGTACCCCCAGCATGGGGTCTCTATTCACAATACAGTGATCCCGCCCTGGTGCCTCTTAGTCTGGGAGATACTTGAGTTGCAGGTCTCTAAACTAATTATCTCTCGGACACAGAGAGCACAACACAAAAACACCCACAAAAAAATCATAAAAGCATACAGGAATCCCACAAAATATATTTCCCTCGATAGCTCTTATCCAAGCGCCCATGTTGGCAAAATAGTGCCTGGATCTTTGAAGAAGTGACAAATCACCACGAGGGTAATGTTTTGACCGACCGCACACGTGGTCCATTCCCAAAAGAATTCCAGAGCAATTAGTGCTTTAGCCGGTCAAATGTCGGGGGTTCCTGTGAATGAAGTAAGGGCCGCTTCTCCTGGCTCTCAGGTAGCTATTGTTCCACATAGTCTGAGGCACCTTCCCTCTAAAAAGCGCTCTTATACCTGGTGTGGAAATAGGGGAAAACTGAAGTGGAAATTGGGTTGGCTTGGGAATAGCCGCGACTAGACCAGCGTTTCAGACTAATTTTACATAAGTTCTGGTACGGTCTTTGCGGCTCCCTGGACTTCGTTTACAATCAGAAGAAGGGCGTTCCAGGGCAGTTAGTTTGAGGGGAAGGTGGAGGGAAAACAGTCTTTTGGGTGACGAAATACGGAAAAAGTCCACAAAATAAGGATGATTTGTCACAGTGAAAAGTACACTTTAATTAAATTACCCGGTATTAGCAGGATGTGAGCATATCTATAGATAAAGAAAACCAATCATCTTGGAAAGCACCAGTTGCTGCAGCAGCTATAAGGCTGGGCCTCACTCAGATGTCATAGGAATAAGGTAAGCTTCCCCTTGCCCATCCAAATACTTACAAGCTAGTGTCACTAGCTTATTCATAAAAGTATGAAGGAGCCAAGGCTTAAAATTTCAAGTCTTACTCCACTAGCCAGGCTTTAAAAGTTTCCTGCCACTGCAGTCTGGGAGGGTACATGTCACAATCACCATGGGGGAATTTATATTTGTCAGGGGTGACATTTCACTCCCCAATGGCTACTGGCGTATGAAAATTGTGAGCTCTGATTTGAGCTATTAGTAAGCAGGCAGCAGTTCACTAAAAAACATGTTTCCATGTATTTATGGGGTGGCACATTCACATTGTGACGATTGAGTAGGTTGTACAGTTCTAAATGAAAGACCACATGCTGAAATCCTCTGTCTCATTTCAGGGGGATCCTGGACCACTTGCTCCAAAAGGTGAGTCACTTTATTGTGTAATAAAACTAACCCAGTATGTGGAGAGTGTGGGCGTATGTGTATATCAGATCATTTTCATCACCTGCTCTTTAGTTTCTCTGTGTTCTCTCTGGAGCTCCCAGTCCAGTGCTGATTATAGACCCTTGTGTCTGCTGTCATCTATTTTGCGCATGTCACCTATTTTGACTTCTTGATCCATTGAATTTTATCATTCTGCCCAAAAATGTGTATATGTTTCTCTTACTGGTTTGATATTAATACTAACCGTATTTACTATCTGCTGCTTTTCCCATATCTATTCCTCTTTTTGTTTTCTTTACCAGTTACTTATGCATACCATCAGCTTTTGTTATGTTTGATTAAATTCTTTACACATTACTAGGGTTTGGTAAACATGACATGCTTTTTGTTTCATTTTTATATTTGTAAATAGGAACCAAAGGAGGAAAACCGCTAAAACGTAAAAAGGTAAAATTAATGCAACACCAGTCTTTTTTTATTCTGCGCATTGTGCAGCACTAACCAAGGAAGCACCTCTAGTGGCCACTGCAGGTGTTACTTGGCAGTAATGTAAACACTACCTTTTCAATGAAAAGGCAGTGTTTAGATTTAAAAGCTTGCAGGGATTGACTATACTTACAAGAGCAACTACATTAAGCAATAGTTGTTCTGGTGACTATAGAGTCCTTTTAATGCAAATAGCAAGCCATGACCACAGAAATGAAAAGGTTGAATACCGTTAATATCGAAATTAGATTTTTAACAAAGAAGGTAGACTGGCACATTCCTGCCTAGCTGGTATGATGTATTTTCCCAAATGTTAAAATGAACATTGCAAAACATGTTGGCTTAGGCATCTATGAGGAGAATTAAGCACGGAAACTACAATATAAACTTTCTGCATTTAGATTTGTAATGAACAAACCCTGAAATCCGAAAAATAAAGCATTGCACCAAGTGGAAGCTATATGTGGCCTATATACTAGTTAGACCTAACTGAACAACCTCTCTGCTATACCCAGCTAAGCCCAGCTCTGGAAATATCATCACCAAGGACAATTCTCAGCCTCTGAAATAACAGGGTTATTTGTCAGGGCCCCAAGAGTACAGGAACATTTTCTTTTACCCTCCAGAAGTATTTCGCATTCTACTGCTACTGAAGTCCATATCCTACATGATGGCTGGGACAGGGTAGTCCTTGAATGGACTCTGTGTTACACTTGGATTGGTAACTTAAAATTGATGCAGTATTCCTCCCTGTTACCTACAGGTTTCACAGTGAGAGCAGATATTTGTATATTTGTACAGCATCAAAATGTAACAAAATCATCAGTGTGGAGTTTGATAGCATCACAATAGGAAATACTGTCTGAAGGAGGGCTGTAAAATAAAGTGTCTAATGTTTGTCTCTCATTTTTATTTTTAGGCAACAAAACCAAAATCCAAAGCGCGAGCTGTGAAGAAAGAAGAGAACGATGAACAAATTGAAAGTAAAGTAGTAAAGAGTTCAGCAAGAAAAAGAGTCATGAAATCAATCAAGGTGGAGGAAGAAGATGGAATTAAAATTGAGAAGCCACAGAGGACTAAGAGAACCAGTCAAGGAGTGGGCAATAAGAAGACAAGCAGGAGAGGATCAGCTCGGAAAACATCATCCCATCCCCAGAACATCAAGGCTACAGTGCAGACGTCCAAGGTTCCCCGTGCTGTTAAAGCCAAAACACCTCAGAGGAAAACTGCCATCCCAACACGGGAATCTTCCAGAATTAGAATCCTGCGGAAAAGTGGTGAGAGAGGTCACCTTCATAGGTCAAGGTACTCCGTAACCGAGAGCTATGAGCTTAGTAGTAGCTCCCCAGTTATCTCTTCTAGTGTATTACGGGGAAGGGGGTTCCAGTCTGTTGTGGCAAACCAATGTAGACTGGCATAAGAACGCAGAGAATGAATACAATCTAGGCAAAGAACAGTGAAAATGAGGCTTAGTAAATTTACTAAAAATTGAAGATTGTCTCCTTTGTTTGATTTCAATTCAAGGTGACATTGTTTTAGCTGCTGACCACTACTTAAACTCGGCCATGTATTTTGAAATTTATGAATTTGTATTTCATGGTTCCACTTCAAGAGTGCCAGGTGTTCACTGCTGTCGCATGCTAAATTAAAATAAAAGCAGATGTTACAAGATGGGCATTGCTGCTCTCACATACTTATTTGTTACAGGATATGAAACTATATACAAAGCAAGCTTCTTAAAGAGGTCAACCTAAGCACCCTAACCACTGTAGGATGTTATTTTGTTTTGATGTCAGGAGCCCCCAGGCTCTATCCCACAGAAAGTTGTCAAAACTGTTTTAGCTGGTAAGCCTTGGGTGCGTACTGTTTTACCTGAGTCTCTTGGGTGCTTAATTTATTGATTCAACTTAACTTAGTGGCTGATACATTCAATGACATGCAGATAGAGACTAAAATTATAATTGCTAAATGCGAATGGGAAGAACCCTGGGTGCCTGTTGAAACCACGTAAGTGTCAAACCGTGTAAAAATGGTTTTGACTCCCTATCGTGGAATGGTACCAGAGAACAGCTGGCGAACACAGTAGTGGTTATAGTGCCTAGAATGTCCCTTCATTTCAAGGTTTTTAGGGAAGTAACCATATCCTAGTGTAAGCATATCTTTTAACCATATCCTAGTGTAAGCATATCTTTTTTTTTTTTTTTGCTTCTTTTCATAAGTCATTAAACTTGTTACACCACTAAAAAGTATACCTAGTACTCACTCTAATTGGCATAATAACTTTAATAAATGAGATACATTTGTGTAATTGTGTTATGAACGATCCCAAAAGCAAAGTGTTGAAATGTATCACTTTTTATTACACTGTTGTCCGCAGAATTATTAAGAGCTGATAACCAAAAGCTTTGTAACAACACTGTGCTGCATATATTAATCAAGAATATTTTTGTAAAAAAAAAAAAATAGTTAACTTCTTAGCTGGTCAAACATAGGCCTCACTTTGATATGTTTGGATACATTTTTAACCCCTTCAGGACGGAGTTAATAGTACACGTTCTGATCAAAACAAAAACTGGAATTTGCGCTATATGTGAACCATAATTCACCTCTTTCATATTAATTGCACCCACACTTATTATATATCATTTTGTTCAGGAGAAACAGTGCTTTAATTTCTTATGAACTATTGATATATGAAACATAACTTATTATGAATAAAATAAAAAAAGGTGAGAAATTAAGATTTGAAAAAAAAATTGTAGTTCCGTCTGACATTTTAGCGATAAATGTCATGATACTGTTCGCTTTTACTGCAATAAAAGGCACTTATTTGTATTCAGAAATGTCTTACGAATAACACAGTACCCCTCATTAGCAGGTTTTACAGTGTTTTGGAAAGTTACAGGGCCAAATATAGCACATTCCATTTTTCATTTTTTTAACATTAAAATTTGTCAGATTAGTAAAGTTACATTTGAGACCGTGTGGTAGCCCAGGAATGAGAATTACCCCCATGATGGCATACCATTTGCAAAAGTACACAACCCAAGGTATTGCAAGTGGGGTATGTCCAGTCAGATTTATTTTTACACAGTAAAAGCTGTTAAAACTCCTTGAGTGCCGGTCTTTCCACTTTCTATATATATATATATATATATATATATATATATATATATATATACACATATATATGTATTTAAATTCTATGTGTATACTTATGTAATCATTTATGTAATTATATATATATATATAGAATGTCCTTCTAAGTGTATTTTGTTACATATATATATATATGTATATATATATATATATATATAGTAATAACAAAATACAGTTAGAATGAAATTACAAATGTACCGTATATACTCGAGTATAAGTCGAGTTTTTCAGCACATTTTTTGGGCTGAAAAACCCCCACTCGACTTATACTTGAGTCAGTGTCTGTATTATGGCAACTTACATTGAAAGAGCGATCACATGGCCCCCGGGGTCCTGATTTGCCGTAGGAGGGCTGCCTGGGCTGTCAGGCAGTCCTCCCGAAGAGGATCGCGGCGGAGGTAAGTAAATCTCACCTCCTGGGGCTGCAAGCCGTTACGGCGTTCTATGCTTTAAAGCCCATTTAAATGGGGGCAGCATAGAACGGCGTTAAGGGGTTAAAGTTATTTAATTTTCTAGATAAATTATTTAAAATGATTTTTTTTTTTATGATAAAATAGCAAAGAATATATCATATTAACAATTCAATGTTTGTGGCCCCAGGACATACTTAAAATTGAGAGAAATCTTAATGTATCCTTCCTGATAAAATATTTTATAAATAAATATTTAAAATGTTAGGCTGAACTTGATGAACACAAGTCTTTTTTCAGCCTATGTAGTTATTCAATTAAAACATTTTCCAAAATATTAAATCATTTTAAAAGTAAATCCAAAAAATATATGAAATAATTTAAAAAGCTTATCCAACATATATTAAAATGAGGCCATAGAGCCCAAGGCTTTCTTGGACCCTAACAAAGTTATACCTTTATTATATTTTTGTATAACTCAGTATTGGATAAAAATCGTACATTGATGGTTGTATTATTTATATGTTGGCCTGATAAAATGGACTGTCTGGTCACTGTCTAAGTTGGGATTTTATTTCTTCCACAAACTACATTTAATGCTAACCTGTATTCTTACCCAGGTGGCCGTGCGGCTGAAAGTACTACTGACTGACCTCTGCTCATGGAATTACACTGAAGAACAGAATGCTCAGATGTTTTGTTGTTTTTCCTGTGGCTTAAGGCTAATGTTCTTTTTTTAAATTGTGTAAAAATGTTAATGTTAAACCCTACCACCCCCTTCCAAAAAAAAAAAAATAGTAACATATTGAAAAATTTTCATATTATAATCTTAACATGTTAATTGAATTAGTCATCTGTAATATATATAATAGACAATGTGCACTTCCATTACCTGCCTCTGTTGCACAAACTCCCCAACTTGCACCTGTCTCCATCCTAGAATGCTGAAATGTTTATTTTTATTTTTTTTACACACAATGTCAGACCTTTTTCATGTAATAAGAAATAAATCTATATCAATTGTTTTTGTTCTTGTGTTTGTGTGTGCAGAACTATATATATTTCAAGCAAGCACCTGGAATTCTGTAACACATTCACGTTTTGAATTTTTTTATTTTGAAATGATTCTTAAATATAATATATGTTTTTCTGTGTTGGTGTCCTCAAAATGCTGATTACTATACACACTAATAAGGTTATTTACTACAGTGAGAATGGTCTGGAATTCAACGTGAATTCAAACTGAATCTTAAATTTAAGGCCAAAGTAGCGAACTGGAAGTATATTTGACTTGGAAAGTTTTTCCACTTTGTTCTTAAAGGAACACTGTAGGCACCCAGACCACTTTAGTGTCCATGTTAATTTAGCCCTACAATGATAAAGGGACACTATAGGCACCCAGACCACGTCGGCTTATTGAAGTAGACTGGGTGCTGTGTCCCTAATGTTTATATTGCAGTTCTAAGTCTGCCCACAGTTTCCAGAATCGAAACGGAACTTTGGTTCTTTATCTGACGCAGGACGTCCTGCCGCAATGCATGAGGACCTCCAGCATCAGATTTTCCCCATAGGAAAGCGTTGAATAATGCTTTGCTATGGGGAAATTCTAATGCGAGCGCGGCCATTGCCACGCATGTGTATTCGGCTTCCCCCGCCGGCTGACGTCTTTGGGGGAGGAGTGTGGGCAGAGCCTAACCCAGCGCAGAGGGACTTCCGCACTAGATTCATGTAAGGGACCGAGGGGGGCACTATAGGCACCTAAAGTGCCAATAAAACAGCTTTGTTTTCCTGGCACTATAGGATCCCTTTAAACATTTCTATGTATGTTTCCATTGCAGGGCTAAACACACCTAGAGTGGCTGTCTACCTGATAGCCACTAGTGGATCTTCCAATATTAGAACCAACTCAAACTCTGCTAGCTCACATGTACTTCTTGTCCCCAATACCCTTCTATGAGAAGCATTGGATTGGACAAGAAAATGAAAAGCCAGCAAGATGTCATGGGCGGTGGAATGAGCAGCTGCAGGGACATGTACTTCTCGTCCCCTTGCACCTCTATGAGAAGCATTGGATTGGACATGAAAATGAAAAGACAGATGTCAAGGGAGGTGGATCGAGTGACTTCAGGTAGGATCGCGGCGCTAGCCATAAATGCACTTCTTTGGATTGGACAAGAAGACGAAAAGTCTGTGAGATGTTGTGGGAGGTGTATCAGGCAGCTGCCGCGACTGGATCTCTGCACTGGAAGAAAGCTAAGTAACACCCTTATTCCATTTAAAAAAAAAAGTCTGAACCGAAAATGGTGAGGAGAAAACTATAGCGTTAATAATAAAGGTGTGTGTTCCAAATGCTGTTGTGTTACTTTAAATATGAAATTTAGGATTTGCGGCTCTATGCACAGTTACACAAATCGAATGTTCTGTGTTTATACATTCTCTTTAGGCAGTTTGTTATGATGGAGGTATTCTGTTCTTCATTCTTAAGGAGTAAAGGGTTAAGACAACCAAAGCAAACATGATATTGTCAGTTTTTATATCCTTTCATAAAGTGTGGCAGTCCAGTAGGATAAAAGAGTTGACATGAATGTTGTTGGCATAGCAGTTATCTGGGGGGAAGGGGAATGACATGATTTTTGCATTCTGAATGTAGAAGGTTTACATATTATTTTGTGCATTGAATTTATATCTCACGCACCATCAGGTCATATGTATCCAAATTACCATATGTGTATTACCTATCTGCTGTGAGAGGTTTTTCTTTTCTTGAATTTTTTTTTTACAAAATTCCGTTTCAGAGAAATCGCATACGCAGACTTTAATTGAAATGTATGGTCACCAGATACATGCCATTCATTTACAAAATATTACTAATGTAAACTTTTTTTTTTTTTTTTTTTAAAGGCTACAGCTACCATCACTCTCAGACATGCATTTGGCTAAAATTATACTTGCAGGTCCATTGCACCTTAAAAGTATATTAAGCCCTGAAGCCTCGTGGATAGTCTCCTGTATGGACGGTAAATCACATGACTCTCAGCCAGACCCTCTGCTTTATACTTTTTTCAACATGTCATTAACTATTTCATCTCCACCTTTTTTTTTTTTTACTTTGACCAAACATTCCTCTCCATCATGTCACCTTACCGATCACATGCATGGATTATTTCAATCATCAATTTAGTAAGCAGCGAATAAATTCCTTGAAATAAAACTTACAGCAGTGTGCTCCAGAGAAGAAAAAAACAAACTACAACTCCCTGCAGGCTCAGCGGCAGCTGACCACGCCCCCAAACAATAACAGCAACCAATAGGAACGTAGAGGCGTCGAACGTGAGCTTTAGAATCCGCGGATAACCTGATAAGAGGTGATAACAGCCCTGGAATTCCTTTATTGATACAGTTACAGCAGAGGTAAGCAGATGGAATGCAGGCAGGGTGAACGGCATGATGGGTAAATGCTGGTACAGGTGGTGATCTGGTGAAGCTATCCATGCAGGGGGCGTAACTTGTGTGTTGTGTAACCTTGTAAAGCCAACAACGTGTTTCTGTGATTGCACTATGTAACACCAGCAGATATTTGCACGTATAGTCACACATGCTGGAAAGTAAATGTAAAATATTTTTATTTAAAACTGATTTAAGAAGATCACACTATTCTACAATATGTTGTGGCTTGTTTGAGAGAGTGTAATGTAAATTGCATATTACATAAAACCACCACCAACTAGGATTATATGAGATTGTCATTAAACTATCAAAGCTGGTTTGTATTTATCCAAAATGTTGCTAATTGTGCATTGTGCTGAAAAGTCAGGTTGTGACTTAGAAACTTTTTCCATATCACCTATTTTAGCCTGAACTGAGCCATTTGTTTTGCATAAATTTGGACTCGGAATTACAGAATGGTCAATGTACCCGTCAACTTTCTAATTATTTATGTAAAACCTTTTACAAAAATGTTCTGGTTAAATATATAGGCATATACTCATAATAAACTAATAAGAACAACAAATACATTTGACTTGTAAATACAGACTTGAAATAAAAAAAGAATTGATCTGATGTTTTATAAACTAAGACATTTTTTAGAAAAGCATATTTTCTGCACTGTACATTCACTAAAATAGGAATTTATATAATGAATACCTCGGTAAAGCAAGATGTGAGAATGCTGTGGGATTCACACTGCTCTTGCATTCCACAAATTATAGGGCCTTGATTGGTTGAGGGATCTCTGTCAATTCCTGGTTTCTGTTGGCCTAATATCCAAAGCAACAGGTATCCAAATAGACATTCGGGTATAATTTTGGTACTGCATGAGAGAGGTGAAAATGCACCGCACTGTGTTAATTTATTTTGCATTACAAAGAATTCCTCTGCGTCTTTTGGGGTTTTAATGACTTTGTTCATTCCCTTTTAGTGTTTCCGGCAATATGCCTGAAGGTCCAGAGCTCCATCTTGCCAGCATTTTTGTTAACACTAGATGTGCCAATTTGCACTTTGCGGGTGCTGTAGAAAAATCTGAGGTCAGTAAGAACCCAGAGGTTCCTTTCTGCTGCCCTGACTACACAATCAGCTCAGTGTCTCGTGGAAAAGAAGTGAAGCTCATCCTTACTCCGGTAGAAGAAGGACATGAGCCCACCCACATTCTCTTCCGATTTGGTATGTCAGGAAGTTTCACCATGACGAATGAGGACGAAATCCCCAAACATGCCCACTTACGTTTCCACACAAAAGGTGTTCCTCGCCAAGTTCTTTGTTTTGTGGATCCCAGGCGCTTTGGTTCCTGGGAAGTGAACGGTTCGTGGCAGCCAGAACGTGGCCCATGTGTAATGCAGGAATATGAAAAATTCAGGTACGGGTGAGAAGATAATGAGAATATTTTAAGGGAAACTTGTCAGTGTTCTTTAAAAAAAAAATAAAAAAAAGTTAAAAATATAAAAGGGGAGGACTCTGCTGGTTTACATAGTGATAAGTCCATAACTATCTTTAATAAATCTCTCCCAATGTGTATTTATATAGAGTGTTGTTATTTACCTAGTCTAGAAATGGGTCAACTAAGATGCAGGAAGATATTTGACAGAGCATCAGATCAGCAAAAGAATTCTCTTAATTTTAAAAAATTTTTTTTACATGATTGATACCTATTGTAGAGTAAAAGGGGAAAACAAAACATTTTCAACACCGCTTCACCCATGGGGTGTTTGCTTATTGAAGAATGTTTCAGCTGTGCCATCAAATTTCATTCTTTTACGATCTTCCTTTTTATTTATTCAGGGAGAACGTCTTGAAAAATCTGTCCGACAAAGCCTTTGATAAACCGATTTGTGAGACTTTACTTAACCAGAAATACTTCAATGGAATCGGGAACTACCTGAGGGCAGAGATCCTGTTCCGGTGAGAGCAGAACTATGTAAAGAATGAGATATGTGGGGAGATGAGGTGGCAGTAATGGTAACTAAAGAAAATGCCTGATTAGGGAATTGATTCTTAATTCTTGGGTTAGGCCTCAAATTGAATTTTAACTTTTTATTGGTTGGAACAGACCTGTCTTATTCATCAAACCCTAGATGGCTGTCTCACATATTGCTTTAGGAAACGTGCTATGTCATGTTTTTTTCTTCAGTAGTTGCTTCTACTTATCTGTGTTTTTTATTTCCTCATTGGCCATTGTATGCCTCTCTTTAAAGGTTACAGATTCCTCCATTCATGCCGGCTCGCACTGTGCTGGAAGCTGTAAAGCTACACAATCAGGTCAGATGTTATCTCAGATGGTCCATCATGTCACTCAGAAATCTGTACTATACGCTTGTTGGCAAAAAGAACTTCTGTTTAACTGCACTCTTTGTCCAGATGTCCAGGTATTTCTCTTTTGTGCTCTAGTTTCTTTAAAAATGAATCCAGTTAATTGGTATATTTGCTCCGTCTTTGTGGATTAATTTGCCAGAATATATTCTGCTACTGTGGCTTTTAAAGCAAAGTATTTCAAGACCGAAAATAGGATCTGGTGCAAGTTCCTTCCATGGATCATCATTCACAACACAATAAATTGCAAATTATCACCTTGACCTACAGAGCCCTTACTAACTAACCCTAGCCACACCTACCTTGGCTGTGACTCTTAGAGCCATGGAAAAAAGTTTTTTACAGTACCGTGTGTTTACTTTAAAATACCTCCCATTTTGTTAATTGAACTTTAATCACACACAGGAGGCTGGTGAAAACTTTAGCAGGCATTTAACAGAACAGGAGATAATAACTTCTAAATTAAACACACTTTGCAATAAGGAAAGCTAGAACACATGGGGTTTGTATGGAGGCTGTGTGAGTCACAGTTGGAGAAGGTATCCCTGCAATATAAACAAAGTGATTGAACTCCTAAATGACAGATAATTGATTAGTGAGAATGTGGGGCATGATTTATACACCAAACCTGCTTCAGTCAGCTAAAGTGGTCTTGTGCTTAGTGTCCCTTTAAAGTCGAACAGCATATGCAAAAACATAATTAATGCATCAATACCAACATGCACACATTCTGCGAAGAGTTAAATAATTTGTTTCCATTTGTTTTTGTGGTTTAAATGCTGGTACAATACATTTTTATGTAGATGAATGTTAAAAGGATACTGTAGTGCCAGGAATACAAAGCTGTATTCCTGGCAACAACCCTCCCCACCGCCCTCCGACTAGTAAATTTAACCCCTTTATTTACTTACCTTTTCCCAGCGCCAATGTCCGTCCGCACTGAGGCGATGCTCCGCCCCCTCCTTCTGAACCAATGCTTTCCTATGGGGGAAAACTGACGCTCATGGAGAGCTTGAGGACGTCCAGAGTCAGATACCGGACCAAAGGTCTGTTTCAATTCAGGAAGCCCTCTAGTGGCTGTCTGGTAGACAGCCACTGAGGGCAGACTTAGAGCTGCAATGTAAACCTTGCCGTTTCTATGGAACAGCAATTTTTTTTACATTGCAGCACTAAGTGCACTTCAGTTAGCTTAAAGGACCACTATAGACAGTGCACCTGGACCATTTCAGTTAGCTTAAAGGACCACTATAGGCACCCAGACCACTTCAGCTCAATGAAGTGGTCTGGGTGCCAGGTCCATCTAGTGTTAACCCTGCAGCTGTAAACATAGCAGTTTCAGAGAAATGTTTTACATATGGGTTAATCCAGCCTCTAGTGGCTGTCTCACTGACAGCCGCTAGAGGCGCTTCCGCGCTTCTCACTGTGAAAATCACAGTGAGAAGATGCTGACGTCCAGAGGAAAGAATTAAGAAATGCTTTCCTATGGACTGTTTGAATACGCGTGCAGTTCTTGCCGCACATGCGCATTCAAAGCTGACATCGGGAGAGGGAGGAGAGTTCCCCAGCGCCGAGGGAGCCCGGCGCTGGATTAAGGTAAGTGTTTAACCCCTTCAGCCCAGTGGGAGGGGGGCCATGAGGGTGGCAAGTTTGTTTTTCTGGCAATATAAAGGTCCTTTAAGTGGTCAGGGTGCCTACAGTGTCCCTTTAATAAATGATATAATTTTAATCTTTCAGCCATCACCTCCAAACTCCCCCTGCTACCTCTTGTCTCAAATCCCCATGGTATCCTTTAGATTGAAGGCTCACGGGCCATCTAGCCAAGCACTTTGTATAAAAGAGCTCCAATGGCTAGATATCAGCTTACGGGCAGGGCTCTTTCTACCTCTTGTATTTGTCTGTGTATATTGTACGTTTCTCCACTAATTGGACAGCGCTGTAGAATCTGTTGGCGCTTTATAAATAGCAGTAATAAATAAATAATCCTTTTTAAAATGTTAAGCTGCTAACTTTATATCTTTGATTCTGTTAGATACACATTTGTGTTTATATACGAATGTGTCAGTTGCCAGCAATTCAAGGTTGACATGGCAAACAAGGGTTAGAAAAGAAACCGTGCCAATCGGATCCCTCCTGGCACACTAGAAAAAAGGCTTCATTAAACCCGGATAATATACAAACAAGCCACACAAGACCTACATCAAGATTATATTTCTCTTTTCAGATCTTAAACCAGTTGTTAATGTCTTTAGTCATTGTAGAAGAAACCTGCAGTGTTACAATATTACAAGGGCAGTGTGTAACGGATCCCTTATACTCGGGCTGAGTATATCCGTGAAGAGTCTCCTGAAATCCAAGCATAGAAGTGATTTACAGTGAATATAGCTCACAATCCCCCAAGACTTCATGAAGGGGTAATCCAAATGTGTTTTAATGGTACCCACAACTGGCCTTTTATGCAAGTCCCCATCCAAGGGGTACTCCCCCCTGGACCTGAGAGTAGACTGCAGTACAATCACACAGGCTCTCAGGTCCAGGACACTCCCACATAAAACAGGATAATTTCTCATCTGTACCTGGGAGATAAGTGAGTTAAGTACTGTATTAAACTCCATTATCTCCAGGTACAAAAAACATCTCGTAAAAATGCTTTATAACACCAACGGGGTGAAGATCTGACTGACCGCTCTTGAGGCACCTGCCCAAATCAGTTCCACAGTTTCCGAGGTGGTGGTCGGTCAAGTTCGGGAGTTATAAAAATGAATGAAAAGACGTACTGTTCCCCTGGCTCATTAGCGTTTAGCGTTTGTTTTTTGAGATCCGTTCGAACAAACCTACCAAACAGCGCTCTCCTGGCTTGCCACGAACAGAAGCAGGTGTTCGTTTGTATAGTTTTACTGGTGTTCATGCTGTCGAGTGTCCGTCTCGGAGTTCCAGACACTCGACGACCAAGTAATCCTGCCTGCTTTCGTGTGACAAGATGGCCGCCGTTTTCTCCACCACGTGGCATTCGGTTATACGAACATCAGCCATACAAAGAGAGCACTAAATTATTGTGGTTTCTTTGAACTTAATGAGCCAGGGGGGTGGTCTGTATTCGGTACTTTATAGTCTTGAATGGTAGAAGAATAAGGGAATCCCAGATGAAGCTAATTCCTGTACAGAGGAGGCTAATTGCTTTGGCTAAGGCAAAATAGGGGTTTTGTCACACAGTGCTGTGGTCATGGAGACTGAAATGTTTTTTTTTTTTATTAAAATTTTTGCAATACCCCTTTTTATTTTATTATTCACAGAACAGTGATCTCTCCCTTAGTAAGAAAGTGAAGATTAAGAAGGAAAACCCAGATCTGCTGCAGCTCTGTCATTTGGTGCCTTACGAGGTCATTAATCTAGGTATGATGGCATGTATAAACAGACGGAGTTAGACTTGCAAGTACAGGAATGTTGTGTTTTTCTTTTTGTTTTGTTTTTTTTTATATTTAAAGCGGCACTGTCATGCCAAATTTTTTTTTTTTTTTTTTTTTTTTTTGCGCTCAGGATTTTTATTTTATTTTAAGTTCGACGGTTATGATGGTTTTTTATTTGGCCTTTTTTTGGGGCTGAAAAATTAAGATTTGAGAAAAAAAGAAGACGTTGAATGTTAAGTTTAATTTTACTTTACAGGTTAGTTATTTTATTCCCCCCCTTACTATTTTTTAGGGTGAGGGTGGTAGGTAGGGACTTTTTTATTTGGGTGGGGGGGTGGGTGTCTAGTGGCTTGGGGACCCCTAGTCACCTTGGGGGGGAAATTGACTTATGGCTGCCGCCCAGGGGTGGGGGGAGGACAGTAGGCCCCCCCCCTCATTATCATTATGGCTCCCACCCGCCGCCCAGGGGTGGGGGCGGGGGGAGGGAGGACAGTAGGTCCCCCCTCATTATCATTATGGCCCCCACCCGCCGCCCAGGAGTGGGGCAGTAGGTCCCCCACCCGCCGACCAGGGGTGGGGGAGCCGGGGGGGGCAGTAGGTCCCTCCCCTCCCCATTATCATTATGGCCCCCACCACCGCGCAGGGGTGGGGGCCGGGGGAGACACATTAGGTCTCCCCCCTTATTTTACTTTAGGGCCCCCACCTGTCGTTTAGGGGTGGGGGCCAATAGTTTTAATTTTTTTTTTTTTTTTTTTACAGTGAGCAGCTCACTGTTTACTAGACATGCCCCTACTCGTGGTATAGCGAGTAGGGGCATAATTTACTAATACTACGTAATCTTTACTTAGTATTAGTAAATTTGTCTGAAAGACCAATTTAGGTCTTTCAGCCTTTTAGTAGATAACTCCCTGATACCGTGGGAATTAGGGAGTTATCTACTAAGCGGCTGCAAGATGCAGCCACAGCACGAATAGGATCGGAGTTTCATTCATTCGAATGAAATTGCGATCCGAATAAAGTGACGAATTGAGTTCTAAAAGAAACTAACATACTGTTCTCATTCAGTTAGAACGCAATTCGGCAGTTTCATGTAAAATGACAGGAAGCATCGTGGGAACACAGAGGAAAGGTGAGAATTATAGGAAAATTGCTCTGACCAGCGGAAATGAAGAACACTTTGCTCCTCCGCTGGTCAGAGCTGGTCAAGCGGAGGAATCCTCCATAAGGCAAAGAGTACCTACTTTGTCTTATGATTTTAAAGAAAACTAAAGAAGACCGGAAGAAAAGAACAGATCCTGAGAGAGGGGGAGAAGAGGAAGAGATTGAGGAAAGGTAAGTTCGGCATGACAGTGCCGCTTTAAGGAAAGGAATTTCAAAGATTCAGATTGATAATCATACCAGGCCATAACTCTCATTTGCAGTGAAATCAAAAGTGTGGATATAAATCGGGATTACATTGAATCTAATGATGAATTGCTATCTCTTCAGGAGGAAAAGGTTATGGTCCTGGAGATTCCGATTATTCCGATTTTGAGAATTGGTTGCAATGCTACTTTGCTCCTGGAATGAAATCTCTGAGAGACCGCAATGGGAGGACCATTTGGTTTCAGGTGAGACAAAGCTTGGGAGGACCGAGAGACAACAGGGGCAAGAAATTATATATATAAATTATTCCGGAGAACCAGGCTCTCCTAGAAATCTGAGTGAACCTGTTAGATGTGGATTAGGATTGTGCTTGTACAGGCAGGGAGAATGATGTATGCTAACACCATGATACCACATTGAAAGGTGAACTATTAATTCGCTCTATGTTCCATTATAATGTAACCAGTAAGAATAATTCTGTATAAATCTAAAACAAATTATTTGCGATATGAATACAACTTTGCCACGGACACTAATAAGCCAAAGCATTTACTTCTGTCAGTGCAAGTATAAATTGCATCGTTAATACTATGCACATATTAACATCATAGGCAGACCATAATACCTTTCTTAATTTTGCATAAATAACATTATGAAGAAATGACTTTCTTATGAGCTTTCACGTTTTACGATCACTTAATGGTATATTGCGTAGGAAATGGTCTAGTGTATTATTGCTTCAATTAAGAAAATGATGCTAAAATAAGGAATTGGAAAATAGTTTGACTCCGAGTGAATCCTATTCACTGGCTTTATACAGGAAATCCATGTGGTGGCGGTGGTGGTTGTTTTTATTTCTTTAGACTCTCCTGTAAGTGGCAACTAGCTCGCCCTCCCCGTCTCTTCACTAATTTATAATTCAGTGTCTGTCCGTCTCATTCTAGGGGGACCCAGGACCACTTGCTCCTAAAGGTGAGTTACATTATTGTGCCTACCTTTGGTTTTCACTATGGTGCAGCTTCTGGCACTAACTAACGCTTTTTGCTATTGATCTGTATGCCATTTCCTTTTATTTTATTATGTCACAACCCTCCATACAGCAATATTCTCTTAACTGTGAATTGTCTGGAATTCCTCAGGGAATTGTAAATAAAAAATTAAAAAAAGCCACAAAAGCTTATCTGAAGGGTACCTGAATGGTGAATTCACAGCCATTTCCTGTTAAGTGAATAACTCTCTGCCTTGTATCTATAACTATCCCTGTGTTACAGTATGACATATAACTTCTGACGCTTGAGATCTAACCTGTGATAACTGTTTGTCATTATTTCCCATCATTTATCTTAAAACATCAGTTTGTCTTGCTAGCCCTTCACTTACTGACTTATTCACTACTAGGGAGCAAAGCACGGAAGCAACGCAAGTCTGTTGATAAAGATCCAAGACCTGCAAAGGTAAACTTTACAAGCTATTCACGGTGTGCTACATGGCTGCAAACTCTGGGCTTATTAAAATATTTCCTCTCCTTTTTAATTTAATAAGGACAATAAAACTGTATTGCCAGCAGTACAGTCTGTAGTTCTGGTGGAGCTCCCATACTCAACCAGAGTATCTACTTTCTCAAATTTCGGGACCAGAGATGTCAAATCCGATGTTCCATGGGATTATGGGAGTTGTAGACCAATAACATCTAGGATTCTATGTTCCTACTTCACTTTCAGGAATGGATCCTTCACAAACACCAGTTTTTCAGTTATACATGAAAGCAAAGTGTTGTGTATTTATTTTTTTTAAATTTGTTTACCAAAACCTACTCCATTCTCTCTGTTCTTTCTTTCAGGTTGTAAGAACTGTAAAGAAACCTAAAATTGCTGTAAGCAAAGAGGTCAAGGTGAAGAAAGAGGAAGTGGAGGAAGCAGTGATTGACGATAGAGCACCCAAGGTTTCCCGGAAAAAGAGAGGGCTGAAAGAAGTGAATGAAGCGGAGAAAGAGCGTAAAGTTAAAAAAGAGAAACCGCAAAGAGGAATAAAAGGTGGGGATGGAGAAGAGAAAGAGAAGATTGCTAGGAGAGCATCACAACGGGGATCTGCTCTGAAAACGCCTGTTCGAAAACAGCGGGGCAAGTCTGTATCTGAGGAGCCTGTGCCTGTTAAAGTGAGACCACGGCGACTGAAGTCTGACAGTGTGTCCTTATCACAGGACTCTCCTAAACCAAGACCAAGGGCTCTAAGGAAAAAAAGTAAGGGTCTTCTGCGTATAAACACCCATATGATCTACTTTTCTATACCAAATGTGCAAGAATAAACTATATATAGAATACAGAAATAGGGCGCCACTTAACACAAGAATTAATAGTTAGTATATTTAAAACATTCAATATGTGCTTAAAAGCTGGTGCCTCAAATAGGCTGAGTCCACAGGTCTAGCAGTCCGTAGTAATGGTCTATGCAGATTGATGGAAATGGACCGAAGTATTCACCACCAGACGCTTAGTTCATCTTTCTGGGTAAGGATCTGCTCAACGCGTTTCGTCTTTTGGATATTCAGACTTCATCAGGAGATTGCTTGTGTCTTCTTAATTTGGCATTTAAATATGCCGAGTGGCGTCCCGTTCGTGTGTCTGCGCCCGCACGGCCGTGCACAAATGTGATGACAGACCATCCATCTGCGTCGACTGCGCGCGTTCCATCGTGGAAGGCAAACGCGCTCGGTCGATGCCGATGGATGGTATGTCATCACGTTGGCATATTTAAATGCTGAATTAAGACACAAGCAATCTACTGATGAAGTCTGAATATCCAAAAGACGAAACGCGTTGAGCAGATCCTTAACCAGAAAGGTGAACTAAGCGTCTGGTGGTGAATACTTCGGTCCATTTACATCAATCTGCATAGACCATCACTAAGGCTGAGTCCACAGGTCTAGCAGTCTGTAGTGTTGTGTGGTGTGTGGGTTATTTTTTTATTTTTTTATTTTTTTTTTCTGTAAGAACAATAAGGATGTGGAATTCTCTGCCTTAAGAAGTTGTTTCATCAGAGTCCATACAGATGTTCAAACTGCAACTAGATGCACACTTGCAAAAACAGAATAATCAAGGATCTAATTTTTCAATGTAGGGTCTGCCATTCTAGGGTCGAATGTTATTTATTTATTTTTATTTTTTTCTAGTTTGTTGCAATATTGGAAGTGCTTCAAACTTTTTTTTGGCCGCCTTTTGGATCAACCACGAAAAACAAATGTGAGGAAGGTTAAACTTGATAGATGCAAGTCTCTTTTCAGCTATGTAAATAAAATAAATGAGAAAATTTTTTTTTTTTTATATATATTGAATTATAATTTTTTTTAAATTTATTTATTATATCACTCAGACAAATTAAAACGCGTGAGAAAACCATTGTCGTGTGTGGTAATTAAGACTGCTGAGAGTTTCTGGGTAAATTTGGAAATGGTGACAACTGTATTTATGCTAGCCTTCATCGGGTATAATCAAATCTCTCGATATTATTATTATTATTATTATTATTAATTATTATTATTATTATTTATATATAAATTTAATCTAATTTAGTAGATTTTAAATTCTGGTAAAAAAAGTTTAACTTTTAAGGCAAATTAGCCATGTGGGCTACTAAAGTGAGAATTACATTTCAGGCCAGAGTAGCCTAATTGAAAGCATTGCTCATTTAGAGAATTTTCTAGTTTGGCTAATAAAACTTGAAATTCACTTTGAATTCTCACTTTAGTGCATAACCTTGACAGAGTACTTTGCACGAATAGAAGATTTACAACATGTATTTGCTTTTCTTTTTCTGTTTTTGTCTTTGCTGATTTCTTTTGTTTCTACCACTAGTTTGACGTGGAATTCCTACTGAACACACATCTTGACCAAGTGCTTCAACCAACTTGTTTAATCTGTCACCGATGCTGAAATATCTAGACCTTTCAAGATCTCTTGTAGAGAATTAATTTTACATTGTTTCATGTATGTAATCTGTATGTTTTTTTTTAATTGTGTTTTTATCCTCTCTTCTCTTTTTTTAGTTTTTGTATAAACTTGGATTATGAAATACATTGTAATAAATATTTTACCTTCATTTTTTTAAAACTACATAAAATAAATAATTATTTTTTCCAATGCATGTGATACATAATTTATTGGCATGTACTGGAATTTGCAATGTCAATCGCTTAAAGGTAAACCGACACTTCCAAGAATTTTTATATTTTATTTTCCTATCTCCTATACTTAAATGTTGTTTTTGGTGAGGTGTGAAAAGTAAAATTAAATGTAGAAATCATCATCTCTTTATCCTGCAACTGAAAGCCTCCATCTTTGCGCCTGGTCAATCATTGTTATAAGTTCTGTACATTGCACCTGGCATTCCGCATAGAGAATGCAAAGTGACAGTAGGAAAAATGAAACATGGCTTCAGTTCCTCTTCCTTATGTGACGGGATTGTGATGACATTTTCTAAATCTTTAAAGGGATACTATAGTGCCAGGAATATAGGGCGACACTGCCTCCAGGGCCGGTGCAAGGACTTTTGCCGCCCTAGGCAAAAGTAAAGTTTGCCGCCCCCCCCCCATGTGACATCACAATGCCCCACCCATATGATTTGCCATGTTAACTAACGCTAGTGCTGCAGTGCCGCTGTGTTTACATTAAAAGGCCTGCAGGGACAGGCTATAGACACCAGGACCACTACATTAAGGTGCAGTGGTTCTGGGGACTATAATGTTTCTTTAATGTGAGGTAAATTAGAGATTAGTGCCACGAATAATATACTAGATTACCTACTTACAAGCAGATGAGGATGATGATGGGCTCTGGCTGCAGTCTGGCTCCACTGGTCTGGTGTATAACAGGATCTCTGGAGGCTGTTTGTAACTGTGGTCACAAAAATCAATGTTCTGGGAGAACGAGAAGCAGCTCCATTTTTTTGGGGGCCCTTTACACAGCTCAAGGTCTGGGTCCCAGGGTCCACCTTCATGTTCCACCAATGAGTTTGTTAACAGGGGGTGGAGTGTGTAGGGGATGTCCTGATATGTGTGTAAGGAATGCATTGTGTGAATCTGTGTTTGTATGTGTAAGGGCTGCAAGGTGTGTTTCTGTGTATGTAAAGGGATGAAGTGTGTGAGTCTGTAAGGGGTGCTTTGAGTGTGTTTAAGGGGTGCATTGAGTGTGTGTAAGGAATGCATTGTGTGTTTCTGTGTGTGTAAGGGTTGCATTGCGTGTGTGTGTGTGTAATGCATTGTGTGTTTTTCTGTGTGCAAGGGGTTCATTGTCTTTGTGTGTAAGGGGTGCATTGTGTGTGATTGTGTGTGTGTGTGTGATGGATGTAAATCTCTCCCCCCTCCCTTGTCACTCTCTTCTCCCCCCCTCCC
>OW240914.1:48808005-48866224 GCA_933207985.1 Pelobates cultripes
CCCTTTTTCCTTCTCCCCCCTCCCTCCCTCTCTGTTTCTTTCTTCTCCCCTCCCCCCTACCTGTGTAGTAGCATGGCCGAGCCTAGTATAGTCCGCGGGTACAGGGAGCTGTTGTTTCCTGTACCAGGCCGGACTAACAGGAAGTGAACACTCGGTGTTCACTTCCTGTTAGTCCGGCCGGGTACAGGAGACAGCTGCTCTCTGTACCGGTCGGAGCATGCCATACTGGGCTCGGCCACGCTACAGTGAGGGAGCTGACAGGAGGGAGCGCTGAGCGCTTCCCTCCTGTCAGCCTCTCCTCAGGCTGCGCCCGGGCAAAGCTGCAGCCGCCTGAGGCGCTCGGGTGGCTGCAGCATGGGGGGGCCGGCGCTCCTGGCGGCGCCCCTTCCCAAGGGGCGCCCTAGGCGGCTGCCTAGTACGCCTTACAGGTAGCGCCGGCCCTGTCTGCCTCCTCATCCGTCCCGCGACAAGCGGGTGCTAATGCGCATTCGCAGCAAATGCAAAGACCTCCCCATAGGAAAGCATTGAATCAATGCTTTTCTATAGGTAAAAATGGAACACTGTATGTCCTCATGCAGAGCGTGAGGATGTCCAGTGCCCGATACCGGACCAAAAGTCAGTTTTAATTCTGGTAGACAGCCAGTAGAGGCTGTAATGTAAACATTGCAGTTTTCTCTGGAACTGCAATATTTAGCATTGCAGCACTGGGTCTGGGTGCCTACAGTGTCCCTTTAAGAAATATTTTAAAAGATATTTGACTGTAACATGAAAAGTTAATACAGGTCACAGGTGGTTTTCTATGCTTTCTTTACTTTTTTTGTCAGAGTAGGTGATATGTGATTCTATATCTTGCTAGTCTCTTCTTGCTTTCTTTCTTATTGAGCAGAAGTCTGGCTTCATAACAACCGAAGTACTGCTTGTTCCTAGAGAAGGAACGTGTATGGGATTCTGTCGCTTGAGTTCTTTTCCTGTATGTGTTCTGTCTGCCTTTTCAGAGTAGTAAAGGGGCACTATGATTCCAGTTTTCAGATTTTCTGTACTGCCATGGATTGTGGACAGGTTGATGAGATATGTCTGGAAAATTCAAAGAAGCACAAATGTTCAGTGTAGACCCTACGTTTTTGAGTGAGGATGGAGTGTGGAGTATGTATATTGGAGTTCAAGGATAAAAGTGATGCCAACCATGGGATCCTGCTGGATTCACTGGTGGAAAAGATCTGCTGAAAATGGAAACTAAATGGAGTAATAGAAAAACTGTGTGAAGATGGCAACAGAGGCTAAATATTGTCTGTGAGAGCAAAAAACTTTTTTTTTTTTTTTTACTTTTTCACTTTGGTTTAACCACTTACACTCACAATGAACATGCATGCTACACTGCAGTCATGTCTGTACTGTTACAGATAGCCTTGTACTATGAAGTGATCATTATCTCTGAGATCTGGGTCTTCTGTATATCAACACAAAAATAAACTAACTCTAGATATTAGATATTACTTTGCTGCAGAGGGATTTAGATAGACTGGGGGACTGGGCGCTCAAATGGCAGATTAAATTTAATGTTGAAAAATGCAAAGTTATGCACTTCGGCGTAAAGAATACACATGCAATGTATACCCTTAATTGGAGCGAATTAGGGATAACAACACACGAAAAGGACAAGGGAATTGTTATAGACAACAAACTATGCAACAATGTGCAATGTCAATCAGCAGTGGCCAAGGCCAGTAGGGTATTGTCATGCATGAAAAAGGGCATTCATTCTCGGGACAAGAATATCATATATATATATATATATATATATATATATATATATATATATATAATATATATATAATATCCCTCACAACTATGGGTACGAAGCAGCTAAGCACTTTATGGAAAATCATTCAGACCTTACTCCTATCAAAATAGATTTTATTTTAGAAGCAACAGAACTCATTTTAAATAAGATTTTTTTCTGGTATAAGGAAGAATTTTTTCTCCAGATTAAAGGGACGGCCATGGGAACTAAGTTCGCCCCCAGCTATGCAAATCTATTTATGGCATATTGGGAGAATCACTTTATTTATGGACAGCATGACTGGGTGGAGAACTTGGTTACCTATGGCCGATATATAGATGATATCTCTTTTTATATGGAAGGGACAAGAAGAAGACTTATCCACTTTTTAAAATTGTTTAAACTCCAATATATGGGGAATTCAACTCACAAGTAATTGGAGTAAAAAAGTAGTAATTTTTTTAGATTTACACTTATATATTGAAAATTATTTTATTAAAACGAAAAATCATTTTAAATCTGTTGAAGCTAATAGCTTCATAGGTAGAGATAGTTGCCATTTTTTACCATGGCTGGAAAATGCCCTCAAAGGACAATTCTTAAGAATAAGAAGAAATTGTACAGATTTAGAAACCTTCGAGATTCAATGTAATAAAATTAAATCAGATTTTATGGAAAAAGGGTACGAAGTAACGAAATTAGAAAAATCAAGACTAGAAATTAAAGAAATAGGGAGAGATAGTATTTTACAATATAAAAATAAAGAGGGACACGAAAATAATGAGATTTCGTTTATATGTACATATAGTTCTAATAACTCCCAAGTCAGGAAAACAGTCTTGAAATATTGTCCCATTCTCCTTCAAGATCCGATTCTAAAAACCTTGCTCCCAGAGAAACCCTGTTTTATTCATAGAGGAGTAAACAATTTATGGAACACTTTAACCTCTAGTTTTATAAAAGAAAAACCTAATACTAACACGACCTCCCTCAACACAGAGAAAGGTTTCTTTGGATGCGGGCTGTGTTTAAAAAAAGACAAATAAAAAAATTTAAATGTAATGAAGGATATGAATATCCAATTAAAGAATTCATTACCTGTCACTCTAAAAACCTTATCTACCTCATGCAATGCCCCTGCAGGCTCAATTATGTAGGAAAAACTACAAGAGCCTTACACTTAAGGATAGAAGAACATGGCCGAAATATTAGTAAAGGTTTTGAAAGACATAGCATGTCATTATATTATAAAACTCATCATTGTGAAATAAAGGGTACTATTTTTTTGGGAGTTAATAAAATATCCAAAGATTGGAGGGGAGGTAACTTTAATCCAAAATTAAGTAAAATAGAAATGGTCTGATTCCCAGTGTGTTAAATTCAGACTTCGAAATGTGCCATTTCTTAACCTAATTTACCTTTTTCTATTTTTTTTATCCGTTTTTATTTTTTGATACTAAGAGCTAAAGTGTACCTCCCTGCATACCTTTTTGATACTTTTTTACACTTTTATACTTTTTTACAGAATGAGTCTTTTTGTCTAATTTTTAAAAAAATTAAAAAAAAATTTAATTTTTTTTTTTTTTGTATTAGCTTTATCCCTATTATAGGTGTTTTTACTGTTGAGGTCTACTTGTTTTTATCCTCCCTTATCCATCTAGAATGGTTCCTTTTTTTTTCTTCCTTTGGATTGTAGTTATCCCTCCTCCAATAGTGATTACTGGATTATATATCTATTATTATATTTGAATAAAAACGTAATCGCTACATTAGCCAATATGTATGCATAAATGTCAATTGTTTTGATGTACTAAAATATTCTTCAGAGAATGATGTAATCTAACTATATTATATTTATATATTTAAACTGTGTGTTTTGAGAAATCCATCATTTAACACAGCAAAGGACTTAGAGAGGCTGTAATATATTGTGGAACGCACTGTGGAACGCACCGTGGAACGCATAACGCTGAAAGAGCCGAAACCGGAAGTACGTATCTGTCACATGTACAGAAGTGAATGGATGAAGAGGAGGCTTGAACCGCAGGGCATCTCCGTTTCTATGGAGATTGTCCGCGAAAATCACAAGCCCAGA
This sequence comes from Pelobates cultripes, assembly GCA_933207985.1. Taxonomy (NCBI): domain Eukaryota; kingdom Metazoa; phylum Chordata; class Amphibia; order Anura; family Pelobatidae; genus Pelobates; species Pelobates cultripes. The sequence goes on from OW240914.1 coordinate 48,811,881, forward strand.
GACAGAGATACTGCAGTCAACAAGGCTATTTAAAGCAGGAAGGAGTCCTTAGAGTTCACCCAGAATTTTTCCAGCTGAGGAAGCCCATATAACTGTCCTTTGGACTATAGCCGAATAAGTGCTTTTTATTTTATATAGTATTTTTTACATCCTATGTTAATATATATTTTTAGAAATAATAAATTACCGTATATACTCGAGTATAAGCCGAGTTTTTCAGCACATTTTTTGTGCTGAAAAACCCCAACTCGGCTTATACTCGAGTCACTGTCTGTATTATGGCAATTTACATTGCCATAATACAGACTGGGGGCTGGCAGAGCTATTACTTACCTCTCCTGCAGCTCCTGTCTCCTGCAGCTCTCTCCTCCTCCGCGCCGGTCCGGTCAGCACCTCGGTCAGCTCCCAGTGTAAGTCTCGCGAGAGCCGCGGGGTCATAGTGCAGCTCTCGCGAGACTTACAGTGTGAGCTGACAGAAGAGCTGCACGGGCCGGCGCGGAGGAGGAGAGAGCTGACAGGAGCTGCAGGAGAGGTAAGTAACAGCTCTGCCAGCCCCCCTCCTCCCCCCACTGAACTGCCAATGGACCACCAGGGAAGGAGAGCCCCCCTCCCTGCCATGTATCAAGCAGGGAGGGGGGAAAACAAAATAAATAAATATAATAATAAAATAATAAAAATAATAATAAAACAAAAAAATTAAAATAATATTAATTAATAATAATATAAATAATAATAAAAAATAATTAAAAAAATAATATAACCAAAAAAATTAAAATAATAAATAATATTATTATTATTATTATTTTTTTTAATAAAAATACCCACCCCCCACCAAGGCTCTGCAACACAAACACACACTGCATCACACACACACACACTGCATTCATATACACACACTGCACTCATACACACACACACACTGCATTCATATCCACACACTGCACTCATACACTGCATTCATATACACACACTGCATTCATACACACACACTGCGCACTCACACATACACTGCATTCATATACACACACTGCACTCATACACACACACTGCACTCATATACACACTGCATTTATACACACACTGCATTCATCATATACACACACTGTAAATAAATATTCAATTAATATAATTTTTTTAGGATCTAATTTTATTTAGAAATTTACCAGTAGCTGCTGCATTTCCCACCCTAGTCTTATACTCGAGTCAATAAGTTTTCCCAGTTTTTTGGGGTAAAATTAGGGGCCTCGGCTTATATTCGGGTCGGCTTATACTCGAGTATATACGGTATAATTTTTACACTTATGGCATTCATCCTTATCAGCTTTAATAAATAAGGAATGTGGTCCTTAACCACATACACCTAATGAAGTGAGCCGACCTACTGGCTCTGGGTTTGTGAGTACATACGTGTTGCCTCATTTTATATACCCAGTATATCAACTGTACTACGCTATATTTTTTCCTCCTGTACTTATTATCTAGGACATAACCCCTGGAGAAATTTGGATCCTAAGGAGGGTGAGTGTCGCCTCAACGGACCCTAAGGCGCATATACCTGAGCTAGTGTTTTAGCTCAGAAAAGTGTGTTAGCAATTTACATTCTACCTTTTTTTATACATTTATATAAAGGTTACACTATGTTTTGTATATTTGTGTTTTCTATTTAAGGTTTATCTGAAAGTATTGGGACTATATATATAAGTATACACGACCCCTTAAGGTATATCAAGTTTTAAATTATACACCTACATATCCACTATTATACACCTACATATTCACCTGAAACTCCTTCTCTTCACAGTTCCTCTACACCCTCAACATGGAGCCTCGCCTCATGTGTGGAGGGAACAGCTATATTCACTCTGGGGATTGCTATATCACTATACTCCCTTGGATTACAACACTAGCTTTTGTAAGAGCTATCCTGCTATACTCTCTGGAGTAGGAGAGGTCTATCCACTGGAAGCTGGATCCCTGACTTGGGTCCAGGGTGGGTGGAGGACAACGAGACCCCGGCCAAGCAGCGGCGGTTAAGGGTCTACGGGGTGTTACGGTGTTCCAGTGCGGTGCTTATGGTGCTCACAAGCAGCGAAGTCTGTACTTGTGATCTCCCCCCTCACATTCCCATACCCTCCTTCTTCGCATTTATAAGTCCACCATCTTTACATTTCCATTCCCACCCTCTTCACATTGCCATACCTGCCCTCAACACATCCCATTCTTCATATTTCCATCAACTTCAGATTTAAAAATATATTCTCTCTCTTCACATTCCCCTATAAGCTCTCTTTACATTTACAAAGCCACACTATTTACATTACAATACCCACCAAATCACCCCTTCACATTCCCATACCCTTCTTTTTTACATTTACAAGTCCACCCTCTTTACATTTCCATTCCCACCCTTTTCACATTCCCATACCTGTCCTCCACACATCCCACTCTTCACATTTAAAAATATATTCTCCCTTTTCACATTCCCATAATTGCACTCTTCACAATCCTATTTGAACTCTCTTTATATTCCAAAACCCTCCCTCTTTACATTTTAGTACCTACCCTTCACTTTCTCATGCTTGCCATTTTCAGAATCCTCACCCCTCCCTGTTCACATTACTACTTCCACAAACCCTTTACTTTTAAAAACTGAAATCACGATCTTTACTCGTACTCTTCCTCTTGTCATTCCCAAATAATTTTTCTTCAAATTCCCATACTTGCCCTCTTTACATTTACAAACCATTCATTTTTACCTTCGAAAAACCCACCCTCTTCACATTCCCAAACCCTCCATCTTTACATTTACAAATCCATCATCTTTGCATTCCCATACCTGCCCTCTACACATCCCATTCTTCATATTTCCATTAACGTCAGTTTTTAAAATATATTCTCCCTATTCACATTCCACTATTAGCCCTCTTTATATTTACAAAGCCACACTATTTACATTACCCATACCCACCAAATCCCCCCTTCACATTCCCATACCCTTCTTCTTTATATTTATAAGTCCACCCTCTTTACATTTCCATTCCCACCCTCTTCACATTCCCAAATCAACACTTCACATTCCCATATCCTTCTTCTTAACATTTACAAGTCCCACCCTCTTTACATTTCCATTCTTACTGTCTTCACATTACCATACCTTCCCTCTTCACATCCCATTCTTCACATTTCCATTAACGGCAGTTTTTTAAAATATATTCTCCCTATTCACATTCCACTATTAGCCCTCTTTACATTTACAAAGCCACACTCTTTACATTACAATACCCACCAAATACCCCCTTCACATTCCCATACCCTTCTTCTTTATATTTACAAGTCCACCCTCTTTACATTTCCATTCCCACCCTCTTCACATTCCCATACCTGCCCTCTATAAATCCTATTCTTCACATTTCCGTCCTCTTCAAATTTAAAATATGTTCTCCCTCTTCACATTCCCATACTTGCACTCTCTTCATATTCCAAAACCTTCCTCTTTACATTTCAGTACCTACACTTCACTTTCCCATGCTTGCCATTTTCAGAATCCCCATCCCTCCCTGTTCACATTACTACTTCCACAAACCCTTTTATTTTTAAAAACTGAAATCACTATCTTTACTTGTACTCTTCCTCTTGTCATTCCCAAATTATCTTTCTTCAAATTCCCATACTTGCTCTCTTTACATTTACAAACCATTCCTTTTTACCTTCGAAACCCCACCCTCTTCACATTCCTATACTCGCTCTCTTCCCCTATTATCCCTCTCTACACTTAGAAAGCCACACTCTTTCCATTACAATACCCACCAAATCCCCCCTTCACATTCCCATACCCTTCTTCTTAACATTTACAAGTCCCACCCTCTTTACATTTCAATTCCCATCCTCTTCACATTTCCATCCTCTTCAGATTTTAAAATACGTTCTCCCTCTTCACATTCCCATACTTGCACTCTTCACTCTCTTCATATTCGAAAACCCTCCCTCTTTACATTTCAGTACATACCCTTCACTTTCCTATGCTTATCCTTTTTCAGAATCCCCAGCCCTTCCTGTTCACATTTCTACTTCCACAAACCCTTTTATTTTTAAAAACTGAAATCACTATCTTTACTTGTACTCTTCCTCTTGTCATTCCCAAATTATCTTTCTTCAAATTCCCATACTTGCTCTCTTTACATTTACACACCATTCCTTTTTACCTTCGAAACCCCACCCTCTTCACATTCCTATACTCGCTCTCTTCCCCTATTATCCCTCTCTACACTTAGAAAGCCACACTCTTTCCATTACAATACCCACCAAATCCCCCCTTCACATTCCCATACCCTTCTTCTTAACATTTACAAGTCCCACCCTCTTTACATTTCAATTCCCATCCTCTTCACATTTCCATCCTCTTCAGATTTTAAAATACGTTCTCCCTCTTCACATTCCCATACTTGCACTCTTCACTCTCTTCATATTCGAAAACCCTCCCTCTTTACATTTCAGTACATACCCTTCACTTTCCTATGCTTATCCTTTTTCAGAATCCCCAGCCCTTCCTGTTCACATTTCTACTTCCACAAACCCTTTTATTTTTAAAAACTGAAATCACTATCTATAGTCAGAATCTTCCTCTTGTAATTCCTAAATTATCTTTCTTTAAATTTCCATACTTACCCTCTTTACATTTACAAAGCCACCCTCTTGACATTACAATAGCCGCCTTCTCCACTTTCCTGTTTACATCCTCTTCACATTCAAAAATTCTCCCTCTTCATATTCCTTTACCTGCCCATTTGCATTCCTATTCCTGCCTATTCATGTATCCATTCCCAGCCTCAGCACATTCCCTAAAACACCCTCTTTACGTATACAAGACCACCCTCTTCATATTATCATTTCTGGTGTCTACATATTTCCATAGTCACAAATTGCAAGTGCAAAAGTTCTCCCTCTTCAAATTCTTATACTTGTCCTCCCTCTTCATGCTTCCATTCTCACCAGTTTTCACGTTCCCAAATCCTATATATTTCCATTTCACATTCCCGTACCCCATTAGTATCTTCTATAACCATCATCTTGACATTTCCATTTCTTCCCTACTTAGATCCATACCCTCCATCTTGACATTTCCATTTCTTCCCTACTTAGATACATACCCCCCATCCTGACATTTCCATTTCTTCCTTACTTAGATACATACCCTCCATCTTGACATTTCCATACCTGTACCTTTCACATTTGCCTTCCTACCCTATTTTATTCTTAAAACCTCCCTCTCGACATTACTATATCCTTCCTTATCACATCCTCATACCCTCACTCTTCACAATTTTATATATTCCATCCTCACTACCTATCCTTCATTTGAGCATTCTCATCTTATTTATCTTCTCATACCCATAGTCTACATCTCAAATCCAAACCCTACTTCTCCTTATATACCATTCTTCTTTGTATTCGAATACCCTTTTTCATATTTGCATTTCACCCACTTTTTATACCATTCCTATTCTTTCTTATACCATCTTCTTCAAATTCCATAAATTTGATTCTTCAAATTCCCACCACTCGAAGTCTACATTTCTCCCTCTTCTTTCTTCCATCTTCTTCACATACTAAAATCCCTTATTCTTATCCTATGCCCTCCCCTTTCCCAAATCATTTAATTTTAGATCTAAAAACCCACCATGAACGAGGAGTATGCAGGGAGCATTAAATGGCCTCTGGTAGTGGTAATGGCTCCACTCTGTAGTAAGTTCTTGGAGCAAAATAGATCTTTTTAACTCAATGTCAGCTTCTCTCTTCTTCTAGTCGCCTCCCTCTCACATCTGTCCTCACATCTGGTGAGCGTAATGTATTATTAAGTGTTCTTGCTATGCAAGACCACTTAATGTTATCCCACATTTATATTATTCTTATTATTATAGCCAAATTTACCACCCTAACTCCTCCCACAGTTTTTACACTACATAGACAGTAAAATACCAAAACGTGCGGATTGTTCCTGATTGGTGTGCTATTACTTTGTGGAACGTTTTGCTGAATGGTTCACGAAATATCGTCATTTTTGTGGCAAAATTGGTCCTATAGGAATGAATGGCAAAATGTTCAAAACTAGAGATGGAGCTGGCAAAAGCTGAAAAATCAGGACATGATTTCTAAACTGCCACCACTCCCTCATTTTCAAGCCCACCTACAAAACGCATAGCAAAACGTTCAGCTATCCCTGCTGCCACTAAACATGTCCACGGCTAAGCCATAGTCCTGATAGTTTTCACAATATGACCATTTGTTTGCAACTCACGCCGTCCATAGACATTCATTGAAACTCCACTCTAGCCAGCTCAAATTTGAAGGGCAATTTCTAAGCTGCGACTGTGCCTTCATTTTTAATATTTCAGAGACATACTATGCAAAATGTAGGTCTGGGTCTTGTGATTTTTAAAATATGACCGTTTGAAGATGGCAACCGGCAGTGAAGTGAGAAATTTGGAGCAGTTTGTTTTTAACCGCTCTTCTCTGCCCTATTTGAAATCTATTCGTTCCTGTTGGCAGATGGTGGAATGTTCGAGGGATTTGAAAGCTCTTCTCTGCCCTTGCTGTAGAGTGAGTGAACCACACTCCAACCTTTCCACAGTTACTCCAGCCACTCCAACCACACAACAGTTAGTCAAGCCACTCCACCCACTCCGGTTGTAGACTACTGGTGGAGGCAAGAACACTTCACACAATTTCCCCAGAAATTGTAGTTTTTCTAGTTCTGCAAAGTTATTTAAAGGGACTCTCCAGGAAGCCCGTTTTACTCACCTGGTTCCAGAGCCGGAAGCCTCTTGAAGCTGCGCCCCCTATTTTGTCAAAATGACAAAATAGGCATTCGTAAGCAGGGAACAATCAGACGCTTCCATTTGGAAGCGCAATTGCTCCCTTGTGCGCATGCGCACATACTTCATAGGGCAGCACTCAGCTCGCGGTCTTTGCTCACCCCCTCTCCTCTGTTGACAGACAGGAGAGAGAAGGCGCTCACATAGTGCCTTCTCTCTCCTGCACACGTCAGACATATTTTACATGATAGGAAGTCCCTCTGGTGGCCGTCTGAGTGACAGCCACTGGAGGTATTCCTATCAATCAATCTAAACACTGTATTTTCTCTGAAAATACAGTGTTTACATTAGATTGCCTGCATGGAGCTATAGATCTCACCTGAACAACTACATTGAGCTGTAGTTGTTCAGGTGACTATAGTGTCCCTTTAAAAAAAAACAAAAAAAATCCAACAATTCTTAAGGTGGCATGCTAACATGTTAAATCAAAAGTGAGTCAAAAAAATGAGGTATCCAGTGAAAAAGTGAATACCCAAAGCTTCAAACGCCCGACGCGCGTTTCGGTGCAGTGCTACATGCACCTTCGTCAGGGTCTCCTGACTGCACTGAAACACCTTTTTCCTCCCTTTTGTCTCTATGTCTATCTAGCAAGATTACCAGGGAGAGAGGCTTTGCTGCATTATTAATTCATGCCAATATTTTACTGAAATTATAACGTTCTTGCTATCCCTTCCTCTCCATTACTTGCTTTCTGTGATTATCTGAGCACAATCTTTGGCTATGGACAGCATAGTTCCATTGGACAGCTTGTTAGACTAGTTGTTATAATTACCATCACTTGTTGATATATAGCTATACAACCTAATAAGCCACTTGTATTCAGAAGGAGTACTAAATAACTCATCTAAATAATATACTCCTATAGTAACTCTAATACTCCTGGTTTATATATTTCATGGGAGCCATACCAATAAAGCTATTTTTACCTAATCAGGAATAATATTGAGACCACTATCTGACTTTTCTTATATTGACATAGAAATTATGACTACACAGACCTGGTGTATTTCAAAGCCTGCAATTCTCTAGATACATATTGCTGTATACTTTTTTTTTAGCTATATATATTCTCTATATAATTTTCAACTGACTACTACAATTATCTCCAGGCTGGGGAGGCATAGTCACCTTTAGTGTACTTGCATACCTCTTTTCATATTTTTGTAAAGTTGGCACTAGTGGGTTAGCCCTTAGAGAGATCCCTGGAATCTCTCATCGATGCTCTGTTTGTTTGGACCACTGAGACCACTATTTTTGTTACATATTAATTATAGTAAATACTTTATTGAGATATGGAAACTATGGAATTTTTCTTCAGACATTGAGGGATATCTACTAATTTTAATAGCAGGGACTCCTCCTCAGCTGGTTATCCCAAAGTACAGTCAGGTACAAGTAAAATACTCCAAGAATCTCCCACCACCTCCCCAGCAACTGGACGACACACAGCTCCGGGGGTACAACTGAATTCTATTGTCACATACACGGCTTTTATGCCAAATCCCATGCAAGGGGTTTCACACACAAGAAATGCAGGGGTTTTAATCCCAGAATCATCTGTGCCTGAGAGATAATTGCCTGAGAAAGCTCCTCTAATTTAATTATCTCAGGTACAGAAAATCCACAATATAGCCTGTACCCCAAAAGTACCTCAACCATACATCAGAACCCCACGAAAAGTACATTCGATAGCCCCGATCTGAGTGACCAACATATCCAAGAATCCCTCAGATCGGTTTGGTAGAACAAGAATGGCATTGTGTCAAAGTTTTGACCGGCCAGGCACGAGGCACTACCCGAAAACAGTTACAGGGAAATTGGTAACCTGGCCGGTCTCTGATCGTGAGGTTCTTGTGCAAACACCATACAAGGGAATGTCTTTATTTAGGGATACGAATGCTCCCCCTGTTCGTTAGTTAATATCTTCTGAACGTCATTGTGTAGGTGGTCGGGAAATGGAACGAGTAGCGGTCTAAGGTTTACCGGCGTGTGCGCAAGTGCCTAGCCGAAAAGTGTTCCAGTCACTCAACGACCAAGTACCGCTGCCCACGTTCGGGAGACAAGATGGCCACCCAGGGGAAGCATTTAGTAATTGTTTCCCTTGCGGTTTTCGCACTTTAATGGGTTGGTGTCAACGTTCTAGTAAAGCACAGGGAAGACTTCATACGAACAGAATCCTTTCGTCTCCCGAACGGCCAAAGAGGAACCACATGAAATAACAGGGAAAAACCCACGAAAAGGTGACAGTTTATAACAGACAGCCATAAAAGGGAAATAAAAGTATCTGGTAAGCGTCCATTCCGCTACATATACATAAAGGAGATTTTTTTGGGTGATGCCAGGCACAGAACTGCCTGCATTGGATATAGTTTTTAGACTATTAATACTTGGCAGTGTTAAAGTGGTACTCCTACCACCATGACCACTTGTGTTTTTAGAAGTGGTCATGGTGGTAGGAGTCTGTATGTGCAGTGTGGCTGCTTGAAACACTGCACATACTGCAATGTTTGTATTTTTGTGCTAGGGGATAGTTGCACAGGTGACTTATGCAACTTGGAACTCTATTTCAGGCTGCCTAATGTCAATTCTGTGCAAAAATTACATTTGTTGACAGGGATGGTGACAGCATAGGTGGTTATGTGTGGTAGCCTGGGGATGCAGCCAATGGTAGATTTTACTAACCTGAAGCGGTCACCCACAGCCGCTTATTCCTTCTTCCGTGGGATCCTCTTCACCTCCTGGTACGTGATCTGTCAGGAGCGGCTCAGATCCCACATCAGTACAGGACACTTACGTATGCATGAGAGTATAACAGTAGATAACTTTATGGAGGATACCACAATATGGAGTGACTCAATAGTAGTGCCATTTTCCATAGACAATGTCTTTTTCCCAAAAGCCATCACTAGTGCAATCCCACATAAGGATACCAAAGTAGGGAGTTATCTACTAAACAACTGGAAGGTGAAAATTTAAGTAGGAAAGCCTTTTTCTTCTAAACAGCTAAAAGAGCAAACAAAAGAAAAAAAAATACCTTTTCTATTTCAGTTGCTTAGTAGATACCCTTAATTCTGGCAATCACTCTTAATAATATCAAATTAGGAAGCAATTGCAAAAGAGCTAATCCTGAGAGCCACAAGTGCATTTATAAATGCAGTACCTAAAGAGGTTGGAATCAAGTGTTGATATCTGCTTGGGAAAGGAACTCAAAAGACAGAGGGGACAGACAATACCTGCCTGAAAAAAGGGAACTTCAGCCTGGTCCAGCAACAGTGCAATGCCAGATGTCCTGCTCACGACCAACATTGTTCCTTTCATGCTGTATGTTATTTGGAAAGAAGTTGGGACTATATCATTATCTAGCTGTATATTGCAGTTCTATATTTTTGCTAGTGTAGGGAGGGCAGCATGTCTTCTCTTGACAGTCGTCCTATAACTGATACATTGCCATTTGTTCCTCTCTTCATTATTCTGCTATCACGAATCTTTCAATCTTTGGCTTCTATCTAGTCATGGTCTTTCAGCTCAACAATACCCATAATTTCCATTATGATCTACCACCTAAATTTTTGTGATAAGAACATTATTAAACATTTTTCTGTGATCTTTCCCATTACTAAGCATCGCTTGCGTTGATCTCACTTGCGTTAAGCTGGAAGCCTTCATGGCATCCATACTTTTGTTTCTGTCTCCATTTGTGTTTATACAAATTGAGTAAGGCGCACGACCATAAAGGTCTACATGCAAAAAAATATTTATTCAATGGGTACATTGATAAAGGCACTTTTGCCGAAACATTGGGGATGTTTTGGTGATTGACTCTGTCCCTGCTTCTCACTAGGTCTGGTATGCTTGCAATATTTTCTTCTATATGTATTTGCGGGTTTGAATGTATGGGTATTTTATTCTATTATCTATAATACTGATATTTTGCTTTTCATGCATTACGCATTTGGCGATATATATATATATATATATATACACACATATACATATACATATATACACATACATATATATACACACACATCCAGAATCGTTCTGGCTGTTGCTTGATTACATGTTATGATTTTATTTCTTGGTTTCTCATGTAATAAGATACATTGTTAGTGTGTACCCATTGAATAAAGATTTTTTTGTATGTAGACATTTATGTTTTGTATTTGCATGTATCTGGGTTCTTGGGGATAGAGCCTTATGTAAGTAAGCACCCTACATCTTACCATTATAGGGCTCCATTTGGGGCTAGTTTGCATGTTTCATTGGAGTGTGCCTACCTTGTTTTACTTTTTACTCCATTTGTGTTTATCACAGTAAATTATACTTGCAATTTTCTCACCATCCTCAACATCCCAACCACCAATGGAATAGAGAAGGCCTTCCTTACCTGCAGTTCTCACTTGACTGTTGTATGCACAGGTTATGGAACAATCATTACTCTGTATATGGTTCCATCCTCAGAACTTTCTCTGAAAAAAACAAATCACTTTCTCTCCTCTACACGTTTAACCCAGTAATAGATAGTTTAAGAAAAACAGAAATTAGAACATAACTTAAAAAAATGGTTTTTGCTCTGCTCCACAAATAATGTTCACCATTAGAAATACCTCAACAAAGATTAAGTTGGTAATTTCAGGCTCAACTTTTATTTTATTGTATTTTAGCATAAATGCAGATTATGCAAGTAGAAAACTATATGATTGTCAATAAACATTCTAGTACGCTCTAATACAAAGTTTTGTTTTAAAAAATGGAATCAGGGAGGGAGAAAAAGATGATAAAACCCTAGAAGAGGGTGAGGAATTAGGACGAACAAATATTGGAGCTTTTTAAATAAAAATGTTTCCTGGTCTACTAAGGTTTTCTTACCTTTGCAGTCAACGTATCATGCTTTTTTTTTCTAAACTCACAATTTTAGCAAATTAAACCCGTATGATAACATTTACAAATGTAGCGTTGGTTTTGCAAATGTAATTTAATATAATTTGCAGTTTTGTCAGTAACCCTGATAGTTTAGCAGGAAAAAAATATCTTATATCAATATGATCAACGTGAAGACTAATAATTCATGTTTATAATGGAATTACAGAAACATCTTCAGAAATTTTAGAAGATGACTATGAAGTAGATATGGAAGGTATAGGTTGCTCAGTCCCAATCTAATGTTGGACCATTTTGTTGTGTACCAAGTGGTAACTTTATCCCTAAATATAATTTTATTTAATAAAGTGTGCGTTTAAAACTAACGCTTCTTCTGTACTTGTTATCAGTGGAGGACAAAATATTGGACATCCCATATTTATGTATTACAGCATTAGAAAAATTAAATATTGAGATTCAGTTTGAATTACTCCCAGTCTGCAAAACAAGGTGTGATGACAGTGGTGTCATGCTAAGACAACCCTGGCCATATGAAGAAAACCAATCAAGACATGTCCTGGAAATTTTGATAATTTACGTTCTCATGTCTTTATGTGGCTGACATGCTCACGGCTAGTTGCTTCGCACATAAAGCTCATTCTCGCTTTACTCAAATTAGCTTGTTCAATATACACAGAAAAAGTAAAAAAAAAAAAAAAAGTGTAGCATTTTTAGAATGTACCGGTACATTTCTTTATGTGTTGCTTATTGTTGTGCCTCTAATAAATAAAGAAAAAACTTATATCAGTTTCTGGTAGAACAAAAAACAATAAAAATGTAAATCTCTTTCTTAATGTCAATGAATTCCAACATTACTTAACTAGTTCACTTATACAAATTAGAATTATATAAAGAGAACCAAAGCTCTCTCCCTTTTATATTCAGGGGCTGTTTTTGTGAATTCTAGTAAACGGTGTCCTTATACAATTAGAATCTTGTTTGTCAGATATAAATATAATAAGAAAGACTAAATCTCATTTACTATTATATATACACTACTTCTTTTTACATAAAAAACTCATATATCTTTAACAAAATATACATTACTTACAAAACAATGTTTAAATCCAAAATGGATTCATATAAAATTTGAGTTTGAATCCCAGCCACCTGTTCTCGGTATTCGTAGTAGACCATTTAGCGTGTCCTTAATTTTCTTCAATACTGGGGGAGTCAGTTTAAATGCAGCAGACGTTTCTGTAATAATTAAACGCTTTAGGTTTTTAGGCAGTGCATGCTTACCCCTAGAACCATCATAGTTGGTGTTGTGCGTCCATGTTTTATATACTGAATAAGGTACGTGATGTTGAAATAAGAGCTGAGCGTATCGATGAGGTTGTCCACGACTCTGCATCTTAAAATTGTTCAACAAACCCACAGACATAGATGCCAGGGGAATGTCCGGTAATGGATCTCCAACGCAATCTGGGGTACGGAGGCTCTCCATATGTGCTTGCTGTTGTTCTAAAATCTTCGATACAACAATAAAAGCAGGACCTTTGACATTTGGATAGTCATTATTTGATGAACTGGGCAAACGTGGTAGTCTTGCTGTAGTACGTTGACTTAGCAAGCCAGTAGATGGAAGGATGTCATCTTCTGCATCCCTATTGAAATTTGTTGTACATGTGTTGTCATGGTGTGCCTGCTTCTTTTCTGAAATCCTTAAGTGGTTTGGAAAGGAAGTGGTGTTTTCGGGTGGTACTGCAATAGTGGCTGTGGAGGGTAATGTCTTTGCTGAAGTATGCAAAGCTAATGGTACCACAGAAGGAGGAGTATCTGGTAAGGTCTCTCCAGTAGAATCTGCTGTACATGGGCTGTGCGTATGAGAATGTTCTGAAACTTCAGAACGAATAGTGAAAGAGGGGCTATTAAGAGGTGAGAAGTCATTGGTTGGTAATGTTGGTGCAGACATTTTCGCAAATGGATCAATCATATCTTGCGGGTAAGATAACGATGTAAAAGAAGATATTGGCAGAGATGTCTCAGTAGGTTGGTAAATGGGTTCCTGACAATCTCCAAATATCCCCTCATCTTCCTGAAATTGTGTTTGGAATTTGTCAGGCACTTGAAAATGTTCGTCAGGAAACAACGCATTCTTATTTTTAAACTCCTTTAATATGAGGTATATGCTTCTATCAATTTTAGCCACTCGTCTTCCAAGATTAGCAATACTGTGTACCAATTGGGTAAACTGTGCAGAACTGGATAAGTGCAGACGTGTTCTTTTAATAATTCGATGCCTGCTCTGTGGCGACAGCAGGGTGATTTTTGGTACACCAATGCGTCTATGCAGATGTTTTGTGATGGAGCCTGGAGGATTAAAACATTTTTAAATGTAAAAATAACTAATTAACATATAAACATTACTTTAAATCATTGATGATACAATTCATGCAATAGTTCTCCCTAATCCAAAAAAGGAAAAATACAAAAATGTGATCAATTTTACATCGTATGTTTAAAAAAAAATATTTCAGATGTTCAATCTGTTAACATGAAATAGTATATGAAAGAGGTTTATCTACCATATTTCATCAAGCAGGTATGTGAGATTAAAATGATAGTCTGGGGTTGTAGTGTCTCGTGGGCAGAGTAGCTGGGAAATTCAATCCAAGACTACTCGTTTATGAAATCTGTATGAAATGAAAGTTCACACATAGAAATAATGCAGACAGAACTATACTTTAAAAGTGAAGCACAAAGGGATTTTCACTTTACAGGTTCCAAAAAAAATACACGTATAATTGGTACCTGAGCTGCTGTTTGCCATAAATCCAACAGTACTGAACGTCTGTTGATCGGTGTTTACAACATCCTGGTACAGATCCTTGTGTGCCTGTAAGTACTCCCACTCTTCTTTGGTGAAATAGACTGCAACATCATCACACTTCACAGGTACCTAATAAAAACATGATTGTTAAAACAACTGGATTATTTATATTTCTGTTTTTGAGATATATATATATATATCTATATATATAGATAGATAGATAAGGCACAAAAAGGTGTTAAGAACAGATACAAAAAACAAAACAAAACAGAGGTGTACCCAAAATTTTGTAGTATAAAAGTTACAATAGGGAGAAGGCCAACAAGCTGTTTCCACAAAAGGTAACAAAATATTCATAAGGAACGGTGTAAAAGATGAACACTATACTTCCTCTCTTGGCAAACTCATTCATTTGTTTGGATTCTGCTACCCCCTGTACCCTGGTGACACCCAAATGTATCTCTCCTCTCCTGACTTCTCCCCTGCTGTCCTACAACATGTCACAAATTGCCTTTCTTCCATCTCTGAGTGGATGTCCTCCCGCTTTCTGAAACTCAATCTCTGTAAAACTGAGCTCCTTGTCTTGCCTCCTCTTTTGCTCTCCTTTCAAGTTAGTGGTACACACATTAGCCCATCCGTGCAAGCGCGCTGTCTTGGCGTTATACTTGACTCTGGCCTCACCTTTGAGCCTCACATCCAGTCTGTCACCAAATCCTGTCAATTTCATCTTAAAAACATTGCCTGTATCCGCCCCTTTCTTACGCAAGATACTACTAAGGAGCTTGCCCGTGCTCTAGTAATCTCTTGCATGGATTATTGTAACCCTCTTCTAACTGGTCTTCCCAGAAGCCACATTGCCCCGCTACAGTCTGTAATAAATGCTGCCGCCAGACTGATTTTCCTCTACAGTTGCTCCTCTCACACCTCACCCCTCTGTCAGTCCTTACATTGGCTTCCTGAATCTAATAGGAGTCAATTCAAAGTGCTAACCCATACCTATAAAGCACTGAACAATTCTAGCCCCTCATATCTCTTCACTGATCCACAAGTATGACACTTCTCGGTCTCTCCGCTCTCCCCATTACCTTCTCCTGTCCGCTGCTCGCACCCGTACGGCCAACTCACGCTTGCAGGACTTCTCGCGGGTGGCTCCCTTCCTATGGAATAGCCTGCCTACCGCCATCAGACTCTTGCCTAGTCTTCAATCGTTTAAGAAGTCCCTCAAAACCCATCTCTTTAGGAAAGCTTTTGGCCTCCCAGAGTAAGCTCTACCTCACATACCCGTCCATTGCTCTCTCCTAAAGTGCAGCACTCAACTTTCTCCTCCAGCTCTGCTTTACTCTGACCTTGTTTGATTGCTATTTCCTATCCTAATGTGTTTTATACCCCACCTCCTATAGACTGTAAGCTCGTGTGAGCAGGATCCTCTTTAACTTTTTGTAATTCTCTCATTTATTGTTAAATCTCCCCCTCCTATAATATTCTAAAGCGCTACAGAATTTGTTGGCGCCATATAAATGGCAAAAATAATAATAATAATAATAAAAAATAAAAAAACCACACACAAATTGAACAAAAAAATAAAATAACCAGAACAGAAAAATTATTCTTACACAGCGCAATACAAGAGAGAATGGCTTACACAAATTACAAATTTATATATATATATATTTTTTTAATTATTATGAAATATGCAAATAGATTCTAGGGTAGCTACATGTAATCAAATCATGCACATGGCAAAGAAAGAAAGAAAGAAATAAAAAAAAATATAAAAAATATGAACAGGATTTAGAAATAAATTACTGTAATCCGCACCCTGCAAATTGGCACAATTGTATTGTTTTTCTTACACTCCTTTTACATACATTTGCTTTTAAAAAGGTGCATGATACTCGCTGGAGCCAGTAACTAAGCAAAGGTCTTCAATGCTCCATAATTTTTCTCTCCCCAATTTCACCAGCAGAGGGAGCTCTAATAAGGCTCTGGCTTGGCCATACATGGCTGACATTCAAGCAGTTTTAACTAATTATGCTAATGAGCAAGTGGTGCAGCAACTTATCTATGAAGATGCTTTAACAGCTGCACTGTCTGAGCAAATGACATGTTGCAGATCGTGAGCTACACTCCACATATTATGTTTTACTACACGGCCCAAATACAAAAAATAAAAATCACTGCTTAGAGGAAATACTGCAAATGAAAATATGCATGCATTTAACTGGGCATTTTTGCATAGGGGGTATATTTAAAAACAACTTCCAAAAGCTGCAGATCTTTTGTCTGAAGCCTTTGCACATTGAAAATGTTATTTTTTCCAATCCCTATTGCATTACTGTAGGTTAATTCAAAACTAACCATCCTTGGAAAAGTTTGAAAAAAAAAAAAAAATATTCACATATCAGACACAGTACATTGATCTCCTGACAAAAAAGGAGAATATTTCATATTTACATTTTTGGAAGTATTGCTGCAGACATTTTTATGGGAATAACAGCCTAGCATAGTCATCACATATATTATTATATTCGTGCATAGGTTCAACAAGCAGATGTGCACTGCCTCAACAGCTGGTGCAAACAGATCTTTAGACATATTATAACAGTAGTATGACATCAAGGACATTGCACATTTTTTTTTTTATAGAGGGAGTAAACGGGATTAAAGCATAAGCCTACATGTCACAGCAATAAACAGTAAATACTGGTATACGTGATGGGTAGCATGTAGGTGTGAGGATTTCAGATGATAAGAACCACTGGGTCACAATATTAATCATGCTCAACTAACCAAGTTAAAGCTAACCACAGTTAGAAGAAAAAAAAAAAGAAACATTTACAATAGCAAAATTTAAACAAATCAGGTCAGGTAAGCCATAAGGATCTTACGGGCTTCAGTTGGATAAGTGAAAGTCACAAAGTATGAGCTGGACTGCTGCCCTACAAGGGGATGTCCACTCATCTAATGCCCTTGTTTAGAGCGCATAAAGGAGGTAAACCAGGATGCTGCAGGAGCTTGGTGGAAGAAGCCTGGTGGGGCACCACTCACCTGCCACAGGCCGGTAGGAAGGCCAGTATCTGTAATCCACTGACTCAGGGCTCAAAGAGTCCAAGTCCTTCTCCACTAGAGAGAGACAGAAGGCCCATGTGTAGTGCTACCACTGGAAGCAGATGGTCTCATGCCGTGGGGGCGATGCATAGGAATCTCACCCTCAGTGGCCCTCGGCCAAAGAGGCATATAGTGGAGGATTTTGATGGGTGAGGCTCTGGATTTCCCAAAGGGGGTCCCTCTCTCCTTCCGCGGCTCCCCGCCTTCTGCATCCTGTCGAGGTTGGTGCCCCGAGGTAGCCAACCATGTCTCTAAGGTTGGTTTCCTGGGTTTTTCCTGGAGTGTGCCACACAATATTGAGGCAGTCGCCATCTTGAGTAGGTGAGATGCTGTCCAAGATCGCTCAGTGGAGGAGATGTGGAAGCCAGTTTGTAAATATAGTGTGCCAGTGGGGACACCCGCTGGTCCGGGGGGAAAACCGAGCTGCTCTGTATCCTGCAGGGACTCAGTGCCACTCAGTACCAGCGATCTGCTACCTCGCCAGGCAGACGTGAACACCGGGACTCACCCAAACTTCCAGGGATTATAAGTGACTCCCAGGCCCTGGTCATCTGCAGAAGTAGTTCTCTGTTTGGGTGCATTAGTAGTCAATTTTAGCGGTTCTATTTAGAGTTTAGGCTTGCAGCTCGAATGAAACACGTCTAGCCGCCATCCGTATCAGGCCCTGCAGCCATAGTTATCACATTTTAATGTAAAGACTAAGCAGCTTCACATAGCTACACTTAATGTTGATACTAATGTATTGTGTCAAATTACACAGTACTGCTCACCTCTCCTGTGACCATACGAATGTTACGTCTTCTGCTCCGAGAACTCTTCTTCACAACTGTATATTCCTATAATAAAAGAAGAAAAAAAAAAAAGACATGAGAGAATAAAAATAACGGGTATATTGCGTGACTAGTCCAATTTTTACATTTTGTAGCAAACATATCAGTTGCCATTATTATGCCAAACCACTCACAGCTCGTAAATGGATTTAATGTCCTGTTATTAGAGCAATTTAGAATTACATTCACTTGGGTAATACTCCAATAAAAGTAACAAAATGAAACGATAAATTATTCAGATACACTTGGGATGTAGAAAAGCCTTTTTAAAAGGTACCTGCCATGAGACATACAACTTAAATCTTTAAATTATTGAGAATCAAATTTTATATCTACATTGTGCTAGCAGATTTGCTAACAAATTTTTAGGATATCCCCTAAAATCAGATTTTAAAAAACAGCCCTTTCCCACCCGTCTCTGTCAGTCCAGTCTGTACTGATCAGCACAAGCCCCCCCTAGCTTTAATTCAGTCTAAGGGAACATAATGCCTGCAAGTTAAAGTAGGGAGGAGGGGCAGGCCCTGTGTGAGAGTGGCACCACCAGCAGCACAGGAGAGAAACAAACAGAATGATGTATTGCAGCAGCTTTGCACAGGCAATCTGTGAATGCAGAGAGAGAGCAGATATGTTTTATTTACACAAAGTAAACAAAGTGCTGAAGACTGTAGTGGACACAGGAGAACATTTGTTGTTTTTTTCCTCTTTGGTCATATCAATTTTTCTGTTCTTAATTTCAGCTTTCTTCTCCTATAATGGCTCTGTATTCCAATAAATTACCAGTAAATAAAAATAGAGGTGGACGTTCTAACACAGGCCTCACCTCTCCGGTCAACATGTAGATGATTTCTAATGCATAGTTTAAGATCATCTCAGTCTTTTGTTCATCATTTTTCATCTTGTTCATCCTTACTACAGGTCTGACACTCAGAATAGGGACCTACAAGAGATGGAAATATAAAAAAAAATGGTGGAAACATAAAAGAAATGTAAAAAAATATTAGAGCATATGTGAACGTGTTTTTAATTTATAGTTTTACACAATAATAAAAACAAAATCTATAAATGTATAGATAAGGTGCGTTTACATACAAACCAAAGCAATTAAAAAAAGGCTCTAACTCAGCTGGATGTCCAGCTTGACTATTGTAAATTGAAAAGTCAACTTTTAAGACAATACAAAGTTGTGTTCAGTGTATGATAAGATTAAGAATATTTCACTGATTATTTTTTTCTATTATATGATACAATTACAAAATCATTGAAACATCCAAAATAAAAAGTATTACAAACACATTAATTTGTATGTGTTCTTTTCAACAATGCCCAGGAAGCACCACTAGTAGCCATCTGAGTATAGACATGTGATGATACTCTTTGGGTGACATATTCCTGAAATAGTCATGTTACAAACCCATGCTCTGAATAATACTTGAAATCTTTACAGGATGGGACATATCATGACTGAGTATAATCTTGATATACTTTGGTTAGCGGCATTACATATCAAGGAAAAGTAATAGGTCATGGATCATCCTCTGGGTGACCGCAAGTACCTGGACTTGTTACAGGAGGTGATATTTTACATTACTGATGGATGTGACGTATCATACTATGGGTGACAGCGAGTACCTGGACTGGTTACAGGAAGTGACATTTTATATTACTGATGGATGTGATGTATCATACTATGGGTGACAGTGAGTACCTGGACTGGTTACAGGAGGTGACATTTTACATTACTGATGGATGTGATGTATCATACTATGGGTGACAGCGAGTACCTGGACTGGTTACAGGAAGTGACATTTTATATTACTGATGGATGTGATGTATCATACTATGGGTGACAGTGAGTACCTGGACTGGTTACAGGAGGTGACATTTTACATTACTGATGGATGTGATGTATCATACTATGGGTGACAGTGAGTACCTGGACTGGTTACAGGAGGTGACATTTTACATTACTGATGGATGTGATGTATCATACTATGGGTGACAGTGAGTACCTGGACTGGTTACAGGTGACATTTTATATTACTGATGGATGTGATGTATCATACTATGGGTGACAGTGAGTACCTGGACTGGTTACAGGAGGTGACATTTTACATTACTGATGGATGTGATATATCATACTATGCGTTGCAGTGAGTACCTGGACAGGTTACAGGAGGTGACATTTTAGATTACTGATGGATGTGATATATCATACTATGCGTTGCAGTGAGTACCTGGACTGGTTACAGGAGGTGACATTTTACATTACTGATGGATGTGATGTATCATACTATGGGTGACAGTGAGTACCTGGACTGGTTACAGGAGGTGACATTTTACATTACTGATGGATGTATTATATCATACTATGGGTGACAGTGAGTACCTGGACTGGTTACAGGGTGACATTTATATTACTGATGGATGTGGCCATTATCATACTATGGGTGACAGCGGTACCTGGACTGGTTACAGGGTGACATTTTATATTACTGATGGATGTGATGTATCATACTATGGGTGACAGTGAGTACCTGGACTGGTTACAGGAGGTGACATTTTACATTACTGATGGATGTGATGTATCATACTATGGGTGACAGTGAGTACCTGGACTGGTTACAGGAGGTGACATTTTACATTACTGATGGATGTGATGTATCATACTATGGGTGGCAGCGAGTACCTGGACTGGTTACAGGAGGTGACATTTTATATTACTGATGGATGTGACGTATCATACTATGGATGACAGTGAGTACCTGGACTGGTTACAGGAGGTGATATTTTATATTACTGATGGATGTGACGTATCATACTATGGATGACAGTGAGTACCTGGACTGGTTACAGGAGGTGATATTTTACATTACTGATGGATGTGATGTATCATACTATGGGTGACAGTGAGTACCTGGACTGGTTACAGGAGGTGACATTTTACATTACTGATGGATGTGATGCATCATACTATGCGTTGCAGTGAGTACCTAGACTGGTTACAGGAGGTGACATTTTACATTACTGATGGATGTGATGTATCATACTATGGATGACAGTGAGTACCTGGACTGGTTACAGGAGGTGACATTTTATATTACTGATGGATGTGACGTATCATACTATGGATGACAGTGAGTACCTGGACTGGTTACAGGAGGTGATATTTTACATTACTGATGGATGTGATGTATCATACTATGGGTGACAGTGAGTACCTGGACTGGTTACAGGAGGTGACATTTTACATTACTGATGGATGTGATGCATCATACTATGCGTTGCAGTGAGTACCTAGACTGGTTACAGGAGGTGACATTTTACATTACTGATGGATGTGATGCATCATACTATTCGTTGCAGTGAGTACCTAGACTGGTTACAGGAGGTGACATTTTACATTACTGATGGATGTGATGCATCATACTATGGGTGACAGTGAGTACCTGGACTGGTTACAGGAGGTGACATTTTACATTACTGATGGATGTGATATATCATACTATGGGTGACAGTGAGTACCTGGACTGGTTACAGGAGGTGATATTTTACATTAATGATGGATGTGATGTATCATAATATGGGTGACACTGAGTACCTGGACTGGTTACAGGTCACATTTTACATTACTGATGGATGTGATGTATCATACTATGGGTGACAGCGAGTACCTGGACTGGTTACAGGAGGTGACATTTTACATTACTGATGGATGTGATGCATCATGCTATGGGTGACAGCGAGTACCTGGACTGGTTACAGGAGGTGACATTTTACATTACTGATGGATGTGATGCATCATACTATGGGTGACAGTGAGTACCTGAACTGGTTACAGGAGGTGACATTTTACATTACTGATGGATGTGATGTATCATACTATGCGTTGCAGTGAGTACCTGGACTGGTTACAGGAGGTGACATTTTACATTACTGATGGATGTGATGTATCATACTATGGGTGACAGTGAGTACCTGGACTGGTTACAGGTCACATTTTACATTACTGATGGATGTGATGTATCATACTATGGATGACAGTGAGTACCTGGACTGGTTACAGGAGGTGATATTTTACATTACTGATGGATGTGATGTATCATACTATGGGTGACAGTGAGTACCTGGACTGGTTACAGGAGGTGATATTTTACATTACTGATGGATGTGATGTATCATACTATGGGTGACACTGAGTACCTGGACTGGTTACAGGAGGTGATATTTTACATTACTGATGGATGTGATGTATCATACTATGGGTGACACTGAGTACCTGGACTGGTTACAGGTCACATTTTACATTACTGATGGATGTGATGTATCATACTATGGGTGACAGTGAGTACCTGGACTGGTTACAGGTGACATTTTACATTACTGATGGATGTGATGTATCATACTATGGATGACAGTGAGTACCTGGACTGGTTACAGGAGGTGACATTTTACATTACTGATGGATGTGACGTATCATACTATGGATGACAGCGAGTACCTGGACTGGTTACAGGAGGTGACATTTAACATTACTGATGGATGTGATGTATCATACTATGGGTGACAGTGAGTACCTGGACTGGTTACAGGTGACATTTTACATTACTGATGGATGTGATGTATCATACTATGGGTGACAGTGAGTACCTGGACTGGTTACAGGTGACATTTTACATTACTGATGGATGTGATGAATCATACTATGGGTGACAGTGAGTACCTGGACTGGTTACAGGAGGTAACATTTTACATTACTGATGGATGTGATATATCATACTATGGGTGACAGCGAGTACCTGGACTGGTTACAGGAGGTGACATTTTACATTACTGATGGATGTGATGTATCGTACTATGGGTGACAGCGAGTACCTGGAATGGTTACAGGAGGTGACATTTTACATTACTGGTGGATGTGATGTATCATACTATGGGTGACAGTGAGTACCTGGACTGGTTACAGGAGGTAACATTTTACATTACTGATGGATGTGATATATCATACTATGGGTGACAGCGAGTACCTGGACTGGTTACAGGAGGTGACATTTTACATTACTGATGGATGTGATGTATCGTACTATGGGTGACAGCGAGTACCTGGAATGGTTACAGGAGGTGACATTTTACATTACTGATGGATGTGATGTATCATACTATGCGTTGCAGTGAGTACCTGGACTGGTTACAGGAGGTAACATTTTACATTACTGATGGATGTGATATATCATACTATGGGTGACAGCGAGTACCTGGACTGGTTACAGGAGGTGACATTTTACATTACTGATGGATGTGATGTATCGTACTATGGGTGACAGCAAGTACCTGGACTGGTTACAGGAGGTGACATTTTACATTACTGATGGATGTGATGTATCATACTATGGGTGACAGTGAGTACCTGGACTGGTTACAGGTGACATTTTACATTACTGATGGATGTGATGTATCATACTATGCGTTGCAGTGAGTACCTGGACTGGTTACAGGAGGTGACATTTTACATTACTGATGGATGTGATGTATCATAGTATGGGTGACAGCGAGTACCTGGACTGGTTACAGGAGGTGACATTTTACATTACTGATGGATGTGATGTATCATACTATGGGTGACAGTGAGTACCTGGACTGGTTACAGGTGACATTTTATATTACTAACATGTGTTATGAAGTGTTCTTTGTGCCTGCATACTATATGAAAGTATAGTTTTGTCTGTCCATTACTTTAATAAACTATTATGAGTAACTATTCTCCTGTATACACACTGAAAGCTGTTATAAGAAACCTCTATTAATTTACATGGGACATTAACCTCTCCAAACCAGCATTAAATTACATGAACCCTCCATGTTAGCCATCAGTGTACAAGCACAACACATGCAGCCATTCCAACATTTATCATTATCAGCCAGTCCAACATGAATGTTCTAAAACATCACAACATCCACTCCTACCTCCAGCAGCCTCTGTCTCACCCAGGCACATGCTCAAACATCGAGTGCGCTGATTGGTGGAGAGCTGTCACATGACCTGTGCCACTCAGAAAAGACTACAAATCCCGGCATTCATTTCTGCCTCTACACTAACCACTGGGAGCACTACCTCACCACAGCCAGGTTTTTATAGGCTTCTGTGCAAACATATCTAATTGCAGGGCATGTGGGGCTGATTTACATTGATATCGCATGTTAAATTAATAAATGATAATATAGTCAATAGCCCTTGGTGACATTTTTCCCATAGTAAAGATGGCCGCTTTACAGGCACTTCCGGTTTCCGGTTTCCGGTTCCAGTAGCTGTCACCTGGTTAGTGCTGACAGTCTGGAGGACCAACATGGAGCAGCAGGGGAACCAGGGTCC
Organism: Pelobates cultripes; assembly: GCA_933207985.1. Taxonomy (NCBI): domain Eukaryota; kingdom Metazoa; phylum Chordata; class Amphibia; order Anura; family Pelobatidae; genus Pelobates; species Pelobates cultripes. Next base: position 48,836,751 of record OW240914.1, read on the forward strand.
CATTCACTCTGCATCTTACCTGGTGCAAAAAAACAGAAGGACAACACTAGAGCGGGTGGAGAAATTCATCTCTGACCAGTACTTTACTGACTGCAACCTGAGGGGGAAGTAGGAAAATTTTTATATTATTATTATTTTATTAAAACTTCCCTGTATTAGGCAGATGTTCAGTCTGCTTGCTTCTTGGGAACAAAGTTATTCTCTTCTGCTTTCCATTGTCTCAGGCTTCTCCTTTGAAGGGACACTCCAGACCCCTAAACAACCCCTTATTTGCTGAAAAGCTTTATGAGAGAAGAGTGTGGTCTATTTATTTGATTTTGCAAAAACCGCAGATTTCGAAAGAAATTGACGCTTTTATTAATGAACATGGTTACACCCCCTTGGCTGTCAACCAGACAACAGGTCTTGCTACTTCCTGGTTTGGTTAACGCCGTGCAGCTAAACCCAAGAGAAAGCAATTGCCCACAGAACCTGCCTGGCAAAGTTTGCGATTGTGCAGTCACATAAAGTCTGGGTGGCGTTAGAAGGGGAGGGTTTGCAAAGGCAGCAGACAAGAAAACTGGAGTTTTTGCGAACTTTTCTTTTTAGATTTACCCCCAATAAAAAAAAAAAAATTCATAAATGCATGCAAGTTTTAATTTGGGGTATTCCTACTAAACAGTGATTTTTCTAACTTTTTTTTTCTTTAAACTCTTTATTTAACACTAATACCATCCAAGAAATGTTATTGTAATTTACAAATAACATAATATTTGGTATCATTTTCAGTTTTTCAATAAACACAAACACAGTAGAATATGCATTAAAGGGACACTGTAGGCCAGGGGTTCTCAACGTTAGTCCTCAGGACCCCCTACCAGTCCAGGGTTTAGGGATTACCTGGGTGTGTCTAAGGTGTTTAGAAAAATAAAAAAAAAAACACCTTAGAGTCTCAGGTGTTTTTTTTCCCTTTTTCTAAACACCTGAGACACACCCAGGTAATCCCCAAATCCTGGACTGGTAGGGGGTCCTGAGGACTGGGTTGAGAACCCCTGCTGTAGGCACCCAGACTACTTCAGGTCATTATAGTGGTCTAAGTACAGAGTCCCTTTTGCACCTAGTGCTGCAGTGTTAAACATTGCAGTTAAAGGGATCCTTTAGTACCCTACAAATCCTACAGTGCCCTCCTCCCCTGCGGCTGAAGGGGTTAAACTCCTTCAGTCACTTATCTGAATCCAGCGACGATGTCCCTCGGCGCTGGGTCCAGCTCCGCCAACGCTCCTCCCCCGCTGACATCAGCTGGCGGGGGAGACCTAATGCGCATGCGCGGCAATGGCTGCGCTCACATTAGGATTTCCCCATAGTATAGATAGCATGAGGAAGTCCAGAGTCTGATAATGGACCAAAGGTCCTTTTCAACTCCGGAAGTCCATCTAGTGGCTGTCTGATAGGCAGCTGCTACAGGAGGAGTTAACCCTGCAAGGTAATTATTGCAGTTTCTAATAAACTGCAATAATTACTCTTGCAGGGTTAAGGGACATGGGACATGATACTTCAATGAGCTAAAGTGGTCTGGGTGCCTACATTGTCCCTTTAAAGGGAAACTGCAATGTTTACATTGCAGAAATAAGTCTGCCCACAGTAGCTCTTTAACAGACAGCCACTAGAGGGCTTCCTAGTTTGAAACAGACATTTGGTCTGCTATCTGACGCTGGACATCCTCACGCTTTGCATGAGGACCTCCAGCGTCACATTTTTCCCCATAGGAAAGCATTGATCCATAGCCGAGGGATATCGGCGCTGGGATCAGGTTATCAGTGTTTTTAACCCTTTACTTACATGGAGGGAAGGCGATAGTACAAATCTGTATTCCTGGCACTTTAGTATCCTTTTACTGTATCCTTTTACAATCCACAGCCCTGCTCCAGGGAGTAAACTACAGGAATTTGTCTGTACCACTATGATGCAGCTTATAGTACCAAATTTGACCGGCACTTTCCAGCACATAGGATTAACAGGAAGAAAAGAAAAACTTTCCAACACGTATTCGTTCTAAAGAAAATGGAGCAAGTCGAATTGTTCCACAGCAGCGTTTAATCATCAAATGTTCGTTTAATCAGACTTTATGTACACAAATGGAATAACTCACTAAGCTCAGAATGTTCTTCAAAAATTGCAAAATATTAGAGAATCTATGTTGAAAAACAAAAACTATGATCATCCACATCAACCTTAAATGATAGATGGTGAAAACACTTATCTCAATAGATAGTTGTTACAGCTTCCTCCAGGGACATCCCAGAAGTTGTCCCTTACAATATCAGATAGGTACAAACAATATGGAGGATACAGCTGTGAATCTACAAAGCAAAAACCAGTAATAGTGTAATACTGTTAGCACATAAGAAAAAGCGCATATCAGGTATCTTGTGAGTTATACCTGATATGCGCTTTTTAAATGTGCTAACAGTATTACACTATCACTGGTTTTTGTTTTGTAGATTCACAGCTGAATTCTCCATATTGTTTGTACTTATCTATTAGAGAATCTAACCTTAAATAGTAATATGGGTATTCACTTAAAGGACCACTATAGTGCAGGAAAACATACTTGTTTTCCTGGCACTATAGTGCCCTGAGGGTGCCCCCTCCCGCCAGGCTGGATGGAGTGGAAGGGGTTAAACTTACCTCTTTCTCCAGCGCCGGGGGGGAGCTCTCCTCCTCCTCTCCTCCCTCTTCTCCTCCTCTTGGCTGAATGCGCATGCGCAGCAGGAGCCGCACGCACATTCAGCCAGTCCATAGGAAATCATTCACAATGCTTTCCTATGGATGCTGGCGTCTTGTTACTGTGATTTTCACAGTGAGAAACGTGGAAGCCCTCTAGCGGCTGTCAATGAGACAGCCACTAGAGGCTGGATTAACCTTAACATAAACATAGCAGTTTCTCTGAAACTGCTATGTTTATAGAAAAAAGGGTTAACCCTAGATGGACCACGCACCCAGACCACCTCATTAAGCTGAAGTTGTCTGGGTTCCTATAGTGGTTCTTTAAAGCTTTCCATTAACAGGATGATCTGTCGCATGCATCTTCACCATCATAAGTCCTGTAACCACAAAAGCACACACTTTTATCCAGAGAATATTCTGCCACCTTCCCAGTGTCAGCCTTTAAGCTTCCCCTGCTTTATTTTACAGATATGTGCTGAGGTGTCATTTTTAAGGCGAGCACCACTTCTTAGCAGTTTGACATAAATTAAAGGGTAGTACTCAGGGTCTCTATTCAACATAACAATTCCAAAGAGCTTTAGTTGCTCTGTCGATTAGAGTGCCCCTTTAATTAGCTACTGGATCACAAACCAGCCATATGCACATTAACACACCATTATAACTAGCAATAACTTGAATGTATTAGAATGTGAATGTCTCACTTTTGTTTTTTGCCTTCCTAATAATCATGTAATGTTGTTCTAGGTTGTTTGGAGAGAAATGTCCTCTAGATTCCATCTCATGCTACCTAACAGAAAAACGAATTCCTTACAAGGATGCGATAACACAAGAGTTTCAGGAGACGCAGGTTGGAAAGAGTTTTGGTCCAACGTAAGTTCCATAAACCATTACTGCAGACATTGTTTCATTTATTAATTTTTTTTTAATTAATTCTGTTTAGAGAACCAAGCAAGCAAAGTAAATTATTTCAAGATACCATTGTTTAGATTGTAAGCTCATGAATGATCTAGGTAAGTACTTAGCATAAAATGACTGTAACTGCTAGAAATCAGCTCACGGACAGGACCCTTTTTTCCTTTTGTATTGGTTTATCTATACTGCACTGTGTATTTTAATGAGTGTACTGTGCTGTGGAATATGTTAGTGCTTTTTTAAATACTAGTAATTAGAATCATGTCCAATTTTATGTATAAGGTGTTGTCATCATTCAGTGTTTGTGTTGATGTTTGCTCAAATATTATCACAAAAGAGCAAAAAGCTATTTCAATGCAGTAGTTTTGCATAGAATGCTGCTTTAACAGGGTGACCTCGTTTTGACATATATATCATATGCCTCTGCAATCTCACTGCTACGTTCTCTGCCATTTAGGAGTTAAAGGGTTACTCCAATCACCATGCTACTACAGTGATGTGATCGTGGTGGCAGTAGTATGTATTTGCAGTGTTTCAGCTTGACACACTGCATATCCAGCTATATTTGTAATTGTGTTCTGGAAGCTTGTTTTACTCCTAGCACATTTGACATCGATATCGCTCTGGGCTGCCTTATGTCAGTTCTGTGCACATTTTATATCTGTCGTCAACGTGCAATGCACTTTGCAAACAAATATTAAAATGCTATCCTTGAAGGCAAAGTGCCTGCAACGCGAAGCTAGCCCTCCCTGTGGGTTATCGCCCCAGTCTCCCTCCTTTGCAGCCATTCAAAAAAAAAATTATTTAAAAAACCCTCTGTCCGCTTTCCTCCCTACTCTCGGGGCAGAGCTCGCACATGTGAGCTGGTAATTGGTCGAATCACAGACCTCTCTATGAGAAGCCTGTGATTGAACCTCGTGCTGGCTCTGTGATGCGAGGACAGGCCATGAAAAGAAGCAGTGCCAAGAGATTCGCCTAGCAGTGGATTCAAGGTAAGTAAAACATTTTTTTTTTTTTTAATAGGTTTTATTGCAATCAGAGCTGGGGCCTTGTGCATAGTGCACAATAGGGCAATTTACACAGAAAAGGTCCATCTGCTCCAAAGGGTTAAAGTAACCCTTTAAATCACTGCCATACCTCATGTAGCTGAGAAGAGTCTATATTTTTTTTAGTTTGCCTTATTGCACAGTTTAATTGACTTGCCTACTAAAGTCTGCAACAGCCTCCTGTGTGTAATTAAAATTCAATTATCAGAGTGAAGCACAAACTAAACACACTGTGCTCTAAGATCTGATTTAAAAAAAATTTAACTTTTTTTCTCATGCAGACTGTGTGAATCACAGCCAGGGGAGGTGTGTCTCATGCTGCAAAACAGATCAAGTGATGTAACCACTAATTTGAAGAGATTCAAGAAGTGAGACTGCAGGGTTATGATCCATTTAGCAAAATTGCTTTATTAAAGGGACACTCCACTGACCAAATACAAAGTAAATAGAAAAAAATAAAAATCATTGTTTAGTAGATATATCCCCAATCTAAACATGAATTGAAGGTATATCTAAAAACAGATTGAATATTTTTTGCCTGCTGCCTTTGCAAGCCCTACTTTTCTTCCCCAGCCCAGGCTTTCTGTAGCTGTCCAATCACAGACTTCCCAACAAAGCTGTTTTCCTGGCACTATAGGGTTAATAGGTCCACCCCCCCCCTCCTCACGTCCCCTCTACTGCGGGGCAGAACAGGTTAAACCCCTTCAGCCACTTACTTGAATCCAGCGCCGATCCAGGCTCTGCCCACGCTCCTCCCCTGCCGACGCCAGCCGATGGGGGAGACCTAATGCTCATGCGCGGCAATGGCCGCACGTGCATTAGACCTCTCCATGGGAAAGCATTATTTAATGCTTTCCTGTGGGAAAAATCTGATGCTGGAGGGCAGTGAGGATGTGCAGCGTCACATAACGGACCAAAAGTCATTTTTGATTCCTGAAGCCCTCTAGTGGCTGTCTGTTTTACAATGCATCACTAAGTGCAAAAGGGTCACAGCTCCCAGACTACTTCAATTAGCTGAAGTGGTCTGGGTGCCTACAGTGTCCCTTTAAACATAAAGCATTTTAGCAAGCTGAAGTGCTTTATGGGTCTGGAGTGTCCCCTTTAAGCTATTACATTATTTTGTTGCTTAAATTGTCTCTTTAGCAGAGCCCTCTAATATGGCATTGAACTGCCATTCAATTCTAATATAGTTTAGACATTTTAAGATGTTTCTGAATATTATTGGTCACAAATCTCCATGCATGGCTGGTCTTTTTAAAAGGAAATGCTGAACTCCTACAATGAATCATGGTCTTCCTCCTGCATTTATTGGGATGGCTGTTTATGTCCCATAATCCAATGTCTTGATTGGCTTTATGGTATAAGTGGTACACACCGCCGTGTGTTGAAACAATAACTCTGCAATATTGTATAACACATATACCAAAACCCCTAACCTTCGGAGAGCTGTACTTTTCTCCTTAGTTGTCTAATCATGTTCACTTCTAAATGAAGCTAAAGTGATTTCCTTTTTCATCATTTGTTGAAAAGTTCTAATCAGGTATCATGGAAAGAACCTGGATTGTTATTTGCATGATGCTGTATCAGATACATTCTTGCACGTTTGATGCTTGGAGTGACACTTTAAAGGATCACTATAGGGTCAGGAACACGAGCATGTATTCCTGACCCTATAGTGTTAAAACCACCATCTAGACCCCCTGGGCCCCTTATGCCTCCATAAATATAGCTAAATCTTACTGTATTCAAGCCAGAAGCTGTAATTCAGCATTCTGTTTCACTCAAAAAAAACAAGCAGTCTGCTGACATCATCAGAAGTGGTAGCCTGATCCAATCACAGTGCTTCCCCATAGGATTGGTTGAGACTGACAAAGAGGCACATCAAGGGCAGAGCCAGCATGATTCAAACACAGCCCTGGCCAATCTGCATCTCCTCATAGAGATGAATTGAATCAATGAATCTCAATGAGGAAAGTTAAGTGTCTGCATGCAGAGGGAGGAGACGCTGAATGTTTGGATGCATTTTAGGCAGCCATGACCCAGGAAGGATCTCTAACATCCATCTGTGGAGTGGCCAGTGAAGTTGTCACTAGGCTGTAATGTAAACACTGCATTTTCTCTGAAAAGACAGTGTTTACAGCAAAAAGCCTGAAGGTAATAATTCAATAAGCTATAGTTGTTCTGGTGACTATAGTGTCCCTTTAAAGCAGGGGTTATAAACCCGGTCCTCAAAGACCCCCTACCAGTCCAGGATTTAGGGATTACCTGGGTGTGTCTAAGGTGTTCAGAAAAAAAAACACCTTAGACACACCCAGGTAATCCCTAAATCCTGAACTGGTAGGGGGTCCTTGAGGACTGGGTTGAGAACCCCTGCTTTAAAGAAACACTCCAGTCATGATAACTGGTGCATGAAGTTACCTGATGCCCCATCAGTATAAGTAGACAAACCGGTTGCTAATGATTCAACTTCTTACCTGGGTTATGGTGTGTTGTGATTACTTCTATGGAGAGCTAGAAGCTCCTTTATGGAGCTTTCATTAGATCTCTTGAGCTAAAGCCTGCCCAGCGAGGCCAAGTCACTGGTTAAAGGACCACTCTAGGCACCCAGACCACTTCAGCTTAATGAGGTGGTCTGGGTGCCTGGTCCAGCTAGGGTTAACCCATTTTTTCATAAACATAGCAGTTTCAGAGAAACTGCTATGTTTATGAATGGGCCTTCCTTATTTATCCTGGCTGGCTGGCTGACAGCAGATGCTGTGCTTTCACACGATGACAGTGAGAGCACGCTATAGAAAGTGTGACTATGAATGCTTGCTTAATATTGGTGCTGCGCAGCCTGCTGCGTAACATTCAGCCGACGGGGAGGAGAAGAGGAGGATCGGAGGAGGAGAGCTCCCCGCCCAGCGCTGGAAAAAGGTAAGTTTTTACCCCTTTCCCCTTTCCAGAGCCGGCGGGAGGGGGACCCTGAGAGTGGGGGCACCCTCAGGGCACTATAGAGCCAGGAAAACGAGTATGTTTTCCTGGCACCATAGTGGTCCTTTAAGAGTGTCTGGAAACTGCTCTCAACTAATGAGCAATTACCTTCACCACCTGGCTTAGCTCAATGGAGAGAGGCAGGTGATTGGCAGATCCCAGGCACGTTGTCAAACAGTTTACAAAGGGTAGAGAACACATGACATCATAACCACTACAGCACACTGTAGTGGTTATGGTGCTTGGAGTGTTCCTTTAACACTATCAGTTTGTTTCTGTGTATGCATTTCCAATATCCTTCTATATGTTGTCCCTTATTTTGTTCTCTAGATGGTGGACCTGCTGGTTTAAAGTGCAGTTGAGCATCCCTAAAAATTGGCTGGGGAAGGAAGTTCATTTGGTATGGGAGAGCGATGGTGAGGGAATGGTATGGAAGGATGGAGAGCCAATCCAGGTGTGGTCTTACCCTTTTATATGTATGATAAATGCAATGTTTAATGTAGTTCTTTGTGCCCTGGGTGAGGTTAATTATATACAGTAATAACAAAATATAAGTTTAAGTGGTTATGGTGCCTACTCTGTTCCTTTAATTGAAGGATGGTGTTCATTTGAGGATTAATTTATCATATTGATCAGATGATTAATGTTTTTCCACATTTTACATTTGCAACTAGCATTTCATTGATGTTGCATATAAATGAATTGCTACATATCAGAAAATTGTTATAACTGAACTTTTTCGTGAACAGGGATTGACAAAAGAAGGGCAGAAAACAAGTTACGTGTTGACTAACGCATTGAAAGACCAGGATCCACACAGGTGAGAGATTGTCTTCAGTAGAATTCTTTTAATGCTGTAGCTTCTTCTGTCATAAACCATGTCCCACTAACATCTCCATAGTATTTACATTACGTTCCTCTGTACTATCACGACACCAATATCTTCACAATGCTTACACTGCCTCTCTTTTCATAAATATTACTACATTTTTGTCATGTACTGTACCAGGTCATGTAGGTGTTCCGGGGTTACTTTTGTTGCTTATGGCAAAATTGACAAAAATTCACAGCAAGATCATCATGGCTACATACATCAGAGCCATGTCTTTCCATTAGGACTGAGGACAGACTTATGTTCTTCTTCAAGATAACAACATGAATACACGTCAAAATTGTATCATCTACGGCTTATCCTACTTCCCAGTCAGTAATGAGCAAATATGTTTACTCTGTCCCTACACAGCATTAGTCTTTAAAGCCAATTATGCAAGCCTCGTCCAAAAATATAACCCTAACATCTGCTTAAAGTGGTGGTTTTATTAGTCTGTTGAGATGTTTAAACAGGAACCAGGTGAATACTTCCAAAAACATAATATTCAGGGATATCATTTTTAATCTGTGGGGTAATAGCTAGGAATAAACCGAAAATTTAGGATGCCCTTAACCAAAAACCAAAAACCAAAACCGAAAATATTTATTTTTTCCCCGAATGATTTTAAAATCGTTTTTTCTATAATTGTATTAATATTAGACTTTTCAATGAATTCAATTAATCTAATATAAAAAAAGGCAAGGTGACCTAACACAATATAAAGTTTATATTGTAGACTTAAAATAGGTGATTTTAATGAATATTGCTATGTAAATTTGCCCCATCAATTTTAAATAGGTGGATGAAGATGAAGGTCAACTTCAATGAAGCAATTATATTTTATGAATACATTTTGCAGGCAAAGGTTATAGTACAGCAGTGAGGATTAACAGTTTAAGACAGTCCATTTTCAGTATCAGCTGTGTTGCCAAGTGAAACATTACACATGCAGAAAAAAAAAAAGTATTCACTAGCCATACGTCCTACTTCTCCTATAGTTTATGTGGAATGAAGGCATCCCAAGGTACACCAAAATAGTAGAATACAAGTGTATACTGAGATTTTTAGGAATTTATATAGGTGGCAGAATTGGCCCCCACCCAGAGTGCCCCGGTCACCATGTCCTGGTCACAGCTCACCTTGGCTCCGATGATTCGGGCGAACAGGCGGCTGGCTGTGATGAGACATGGCCAGACAGTGTGCAGTCGGTCAGGTTCGCGGGAGAGCGCGGAGGCTGCGGCAGGCTCTGGGACGGGGTCGACTTGTGCTTGGAGTCGGCAAGGAGCATGTCTGAAAGACCAAGGTTGAAAAGGAGGACTTGGGTCCCTCACCCTGTGCAGTGATGTCACTACGCACATTCGCGGCCGCCATCTTTAGAGAGGCAGAAAGCAAATGCGTTTCACTCCATGAAGGTGAGCGGGGATAGCTCCCGGAATGTTCAGGAGAGTTGGGATGTCTGCGCACTCTGGGGAAGGGGTGTGTGTAATTTTCAGCAGATTTAACCCTTTTTCGGCCAAAATGGAATGGGCCATTTTCAGCCGAAAATTTCGGCAGCCAAAATTTCGGTGCATCCCTTGTAATAGCTTCTTGATTTAAGGAGAGCTCTGACTGCCATTTTGTGGCCAAGAATTTTTTTTTTTCTTAGATAGTTGCAAAATTGAAAAGCGCTTCAAACGTTTTTTGGATCAACAGCAAAGACTGATGTGAGAGGCTGAACTGGATGGATACACATCTCATTTTAGCTGTATAACTGTTACCAGATGAATTGTGGGCCATTTAATGATATTTACAAAGATGTGAATTGTGAAGCCATCCCAATAGAAACCAATAGTGTTAACATTACCTTAAAAGAATAGTGCTTGAATAAATCATCCTGACTCATCTCTCCACTGACATTAAAGGACCACTATAGGCACCCAGACCACTTCAGCTTAATGAAGTGGTCTGGGTGCCAGGTCCATCTAGGTTTAACCCTGCCTGCTGTAAACATAGCAGTTTCAGAGAAACTACTATATTTACTTGAGGGTTAATCCAGCCTCTAGTGGCTGTCTCATTGACAGCCGCTAGAGGCGCTTCCGCGCTTCTCACTGTGATTTTCACAGTGAGAAGACGCCAGCGTCCATTGGAAAGCATTGAGAATATTTCCTATGGACTGGCTGAATGCGGGCGCGGCTCTTGCCATGCATGCGCATTCAGCTGATGACGGCCAAATGAGGAGGAGAGTCCCCAGCGCCGAGGGAGCTTGGCGCTGGAGAAAGGTGAGTGGTACCCTGAGGGTGGGGGCACCCTCAGGGCACTATAGTGGTCCTTTAACCCCTTAAGGACACCACTTCTGGAATAAAAGGGAATCATGATGGAATATTTCCGTCATGTGTCCTTAAGGGGTTAAGGGTGATTCTATTTACCTTTTCTACCACATTGCTGTGGTCTTGACATGGCTGACCCATCCTTGCGCCGCATTTGTGGCTTTCCCATAGGAAATCATTTGGAGGATATTGCGCATGCATGGCAAAATGCCACGTGTGCCAATCAGCATCTCTTCATAGAGTGTGGAAACATTGAACACCAGTGCTGCACACTGTGCAGTGTGTGATAGGAATTTACTAAACAGATATGTAAACACTTTTACAGTTCTAACACTAAAAGGATAGGCTGTAGACACCAGAATCACTACATTAAGCTGTAGTGGTTCTGGTGACTATAGTGTACCTTTAATTTTACTGGCGATTGCTTCAGAACTTTGCCCTACAGTTGCTCTATATGTTTTGTCTGTGGTGATTGTGCTTTTTTTGCTTGAAATACTGTATAAAGGTCCATTTGTTTTAAGATTGTTAGAACAAGTGACATTATTTGACTCTGATAAACTCTGTGAAAGTTAGTTATAAAGAGCAATTATAGCACAAAGTTCTAAAGGTCACAAAATCATGATGAACATTCCATTGATTTCCCTGGTGACTTTTTTACTTTGCAAACTTTGCCTTACTAGTAAATCTTGTTATTAACCCTCCATGGTAAAGAATTATAAGAAGTGTTTGCAATTAATTTATAACTATTTACAAATGCTTAAAGGGGAAAATTGTACTTTCAATACGTTGTTTCATATATTAACTGTTACATTGGAGCTCAAATTTCTTGACTTGCTAGCCAGAACGGAAAGTCACTCACCAATGTGTATATCACCATGGAGGATCAGTGCGCAAGAATGAAGGTGTGTATGTAGCAGCATGGAGGTGTGTGTGAATACAGGGATAGATTTGTACTTTGGGCCAGTGTATGTGTGTATGTATGCACGGAAGCTTGTCAGTGTGTGAAAACAGGTTTTTTTTTTTTTTTGTCCTCTCGTGTCATTGCCCCCTTTCCTTTTTGTCACTAAATGCATTGACTGAATAATGTGTTAAATACAATAACTTTTTGACAATAATTTCAAATTAAAGGATTAGTGCAAGCACCATGTATACTTTGCGTTACATTTGAGAGTGACTTATAGGTCTATAAGACAGACCAGGGCTATCAGTCAGGCAGGTAACACTTAGTTCTGGGATGCAAACCCACACCACATGTATAATATGGAAGGCTGTTTTGAGCCATGGGCTGGTTTCCTGGTAATAAAATGCAGCCCAGTTCAGTGACCTTGTCTGTGTATAAGTGATAGCAGACCTGTTATGGCTGCTATCATTTTATTGAGTTCCTGCTATGTGATGTTTGGATTTGCTATTTTTTCCAATAACTACTTATCCTATAACCTTCTACTGAACATAGGATTATGGGATAAGATCAGTCCCTATAGACCAGAATTTGATGCACCTGATTGGAGCATCTTAATAATGTGTGGGAGACGTTTGACAGTGCACTAAGGTGAAAGTTTGCTTTTTTTTTTTTTCAAATTGATTTTTTGGGGGGGAATATTTTTTGTATGGAATCATCTTAATGCATCTAATAGATCATTCCATACAAAAATGGAATCACCTATGAGATGATCTATTTCACAGACTTACCCTTTAAACATTTACAATGAACAGTTTATAAAACATAAAGCTATCTATCCTAGCTATACGATAAGGCCAGAGACTAATGAGCGTATTTAGAAAATTGTGCAGACTAGATGGGCCAAATTATACTTATCTGCCGTCACATTCTATGACATTTGTTTTTTTGCCCCATTCTATAATTTATGCTTCTAACAAATTGTTAATCTTGCAAGACTATATTATATTAGTAATGTAGTAATAATAATGATATTATCACAGTTATTTCTTTTCAACAATCTGTTTTTTGTTGTCTCTTTCCCTATTTGACCACTGGAGGTCAGTGTTTCTTTTACACGTAATATTATGCCCTGTTATCCGCAAATTATTTTATCTAGATTATCTACAGTGTGATAAAGCAAGGGGCAATATGGTAAACATAATAAAAATAATAAATATTATAGATCTGGTGCATTGTGCTCCTATGAGAAACTTTAATGGAGACATATTTAAAAAAAAAAAAATGTGAACATATAGTATGTGGAGGCCTGGGAAGATCAAGGGGGGGGACACCTTTCAGAAAGTTATAAATTGTATGAATAGTAGCTCATCATTTTCCTATCCTAGACTGGTACAACATTTTAGATTCCTTTTGTGAGTTTTCCTCATTTGCACAATATGCAGCTGAACTTCTAACCTTAAACTACTAATAATGGTCTGAATCTTTATAACTGTTTGTCCTTATTGGGTCAGAACCAGAAAACTGCGTCATATTGGCATTAGTATAATTTTAACTGTACTATAGTATATTATACCATATTGTATAATTTTTTTATAGTCTTTTTGTTTCTTGGCAGCATGACACTGTACATAGAGGTGGCTTGCAATGGCCTGTTTGGTGCTGGCCAGGGGAGTATGATTGCACCAGTCGATGCTCATAAAATGTTTATGCTGCAAAAGGCAGAGCTTGCGATTTTTCATCGTGATGTGCAAGAGTTACTGCTGGATTTTGAAATCATATATGACATGGCTAAGGTATTGTGAGCATGCCATCTGATTTAAAAAGTTACTGCTTAACATACATTTTTGTTATTTATTTCATTTGATGCTCTTATTATTTGTTATTATTATTATTGCCATTTATATAGCACCAACAGATTCCGTAGTGCTTTACAATATTATAAGAGGGGGATTTAGCTATAAATAGGACATTTACAAGGAACAATAGGTTGAAGAGGACCCTGCTCAAACGCGTCTACAGGAGGTGGGGTGTATAACACAATAGGACAGGGAATAGCAATCAAAATAGGTGGGAGTGAAGCAGAGCTGGAGGAGAGAGTAGAGAGCCGCCCTTCAGGAGAGAGCAAGAGACTGGTATGTGTTATTAATTTAAACGAGTAACTGGGGGTTAAGGTTTGAGATGGCAGTATATCTTTCAAACAGTAATTCATATGTAAATCAAATGTAGGAAAGGGAAATGGTTTATTTTTCATTAGATCTTAACGCACATTGTGTTTACTTTAGAAGTTCTAATCTTTTGCTCTGTTAATTGAACTTTAATCACACACATGAGGCTCATGTAAGCTCTATAAGGCTATATATGGAGTAGGATATAAGAAGAAATTCTATATTAAACAGGCTGTGCAATAAAGGAAGTTTAAATGTTGCATTTCTCTTTCCAGGAAATGTGTAGGTAGTCTATGAAAGTCATAGGCAAGGGAGGTGTGTCTAGGGCTGCATAAATAAAGTGATTTAACTCCTGAATGACAGAGATTTGAGCAGTGAGACTCCAGGGGCCTAATTTATACACCAAAACCACTTAATTATGATATAGTTGTTTTGGTGCTTAATATATACCTTCCACGAACCAAAAATCTAAGTGTCAAGCTCAAGGATAAAAGTGGGTGATGTGTCTGTAGTTGCTGTGATGATATTACAGGTGGAGGGAATGTCCCAGTGGGTTTCTCATACAGGTCATTATGATGTGAAGGCATGTTATTTGAGAGAACATAGTGAGTTAAGGCACCCTGTAAAATCTATTCAAACTTCACTGTAGCAGGGTGAATGCTGCCTTGTTTTTGTTCCAAATTTTGTTAAAATCAAAAACCTTCAGGGTTTTTTACTAAAGTGAGAATTCAAAGTGAATTTCAAATTTAACCCCAAAGTTGCCGAACTCAGTGTATTTCTGGCTTAAAGATTTATTTCCAGTTCCGTTGTTTTGCCCTTTTGGCAATTGTTAATAATTTTTGGGGAAAGGGATAATTTTTTGGGATGCAGTAATGATCAAGGAGTTAGTTATAGAAGACGCTAGATGATGGATTGAGTTAGGCAGTGCTTTTCCTAAATGCTTTAGTTTCTTTTCCAGTTGCTCGGTGAAGATAACCAAAGAAGCTTTCAAGCCCTGTATGTGGCCAATCAAATGGTCAACCTGTGTAATGTGAATGACCCAAGCACATTTTCTGCTGTGCGCAAGTTATCTTCCACCTTTTTCAAGCAGAAGAATGGAGACAGCCAGCATGTTGTTCATGCCATGGGACACTGTCACATTGATTCAGGTATCTTAATATCCATGACTCTGTCTTTAAATGGACCATGTACTTCACTAATCCGTTAGCTTTGAAGAACTCCTCTACTACAGGTGCAAGCTTTGTTTTGGTACATATGAGATATTTTTAATGCATTTTTGGATATTGTGATCGTTGTTCCATGTTCCAATGTAATCCACGTAGTGCTCTGTTAAATCCAGGGATGATTAGTAAACTTGTTTGTATTTTAGTTGCAGTAAATATAGTTAATGGAACACTATAGGGTCAGGAACACAAACATGAATTCCTGACCCTATAGTGTTAAAGCCACCATCTAGCCCTGATGGCCCTCCTTGTCTCCCTAAATATAGTAAAGTCTTACTTCCATTCAAGTCTGCAGTTGCTGCACCTGTCTGCTTCTGACCTGTCTGCTGACATCATCAGAAGTGGTGGTCTGAGCCAATCACAGTGCATCCCCATTGGATTGGCTGAGACTGTCAAGGAGGAAGATGAGGGGCAGAACAGCACAAGTCAAAAACAGCCCTGGCCAATCAGCATCTCCTCAAAGAGATGAATTGAATCAATGCATCTCTATAAGGAAAGTTCAGTGTCTGCATGCCGAGGGTGGCAACACTGAACGGCAGTCACATTGTTCAGCACTGCCCCAGGAAGTACCTCTAGCAGCCATCTGAGAAGCTTTTCTCTGAAAACACAGTATTTACTGCAAAAAGCCTGAAGGGAATGATTCTATTCACCAGAAGAAAAACAATAAGCTGTAGTTGTTCTGATGACTAGCGTGTCCCTT
The DNA here is from genome assembly GCA_933207985.1 of Pelobates cultripes. Classification (NCBI taxonomy): domain Eukaryota; kingdom Metazoa; phylum Chordata; class Amphibia; order Anura; family Pelobatidae; genus Pelobates; species Pelobates cultripes. Next base: position 48,852,554 of record OW240914.1, read on the forward strand.
TAAATCTGTCCACGCTCTTTTCAGGTTATTTACTAAAGTGCGATTTAGCTGGAATTCAGAGTGAATTTCAAATTCTAGGCTGAAATAGCTGATTTGGAAACATTTTCCCAAGCCAGGTTTGTTTTTTGTTTAACTGCTTTGGGTCAAAATGTTATGTTCTGTTTGAATTCACTTTGAATTCCCAGCAATTCACTCATTAGTAAATAAGCCCTGTCTGTCTACCTGCAAAAAGGACAGGATAACCATGTGTTTTAGAGGGAAAGCATCATAACATTTCTTACATGCTAGATGCCAATATACACTTGATATGCACAAATCTGCGTATGTTTAGCTCCTTTATGATGCAGTTTGACAAACCCCTATATGCAAGGAAATAGTTGGTAGTCATTGATCAGTAAAGGGTTAATAAAGCTGTGTTATACAAAATGTTGGGGTTCCAAGAATGCTCTTTACAAGGTTTTTTGTTTGTTTGTCTTTTCGATTAAGCCCTGGCGCAGCCCGCGTTATTCCTTTTATTTGATAAGCAGAGGTAGTTAAATTGTAGAAAGTATGTATTGATGGCTGATTGTAATAGGAAAAACATTCGTTTCAGAAACCAAGCTATAGTTTTTAATTAACTCGGAAAATCTGTACTGTGTATGTTGGTGGTGTTTCAGTGTGGAGGCAGCCATCTTGGATTTGCATCGTATGTTTCATGTATTCAGTGATATTTACTGAGGAAAAAAAAAATTACAGAGAGCACGTGATATCAGCAGCTAATTAAAATCACAATACAATTTGAATCTGCTTTTTCCTTTTATGAGACAAGATTCTTAATTCTATTATTTCCCCAATTATTTCCAGCCTGGTTGTGGCCATATGAAGAGACAATTAGAAAATGTGCTCGCAGTTGGGTAACGGTGATACAGCTGATGTCCAAATACCCAGACTTCACATTTACTTGCTCTCAGGTACAGTTATCATTGTTAGTTAGGCAGTGCTTCCTGCGATTGCTGATCGTTCATGTAAAAATCTTTCAATATATGTTTATGTTTTAATAGAATTCTAGAAGAAATTCACATGAAATAATACAGTGGGTACACTGGGGTGGATTTACTAACTGGTGATTGTTTTTTTTTTTTTATTGCGTCCTCCAAACTGGCATAGACCAGCAGAAAACCCCATACTTGATTAGCCTAAGGGGCTCTCTCAGATGTTCCTGATGAATGTTGGGTGAGAGTATTTAAAAAAACAAAACAATTGATGTTGTGTCCACCTGGAAATATTTCATACAGCTAGTGACCCCCACCATATTGTGTGGGATAGAGCATAGTAATGATGCTTTTGTCCTTAAATTTGCAATAACCCTGGTGAGATCCTACCCATCACGGTTTGGGGAAATTATGGGATAGAAAATAGAAACCATTGTGGGGTTTTTTTTTTTGTTAGAATTTTGAAATAGCGTCTAACAAATAAAATTGAAATAGTAAAGATGGTGTAGTGATTTTGGAATAAAAAGCGACCTTCCAGGTTGATTTCCACTTTTTTGACCCTGTATTCTTAATAAGTAAATTGGCCGTATTAAAACTTAAATCATTCATGAACTGTATATTAAACTATGTTTGTATTGAACAGGCACAACAGTTGGAATGGGTGAAAACGTGGTATCCTGGTTTATACTCCCAAATTCAAGAATATGCCAAGCGTGGGCAGTTCATACCAGTTGGAGGGACCTGGGTAGAGATGGTGAGACCATATTTCATTATATGCCATATAGTGTTATGGATCATTATTACATATGTGCTATTTCTATATGTCTGTGTTTGCACTATAATATATATAGTAATTCAAGTGATAAAATCATTTGGCCAGGATCTCTTCTTGATTGGTGCAGTTTCACATTAAAAGAAAATATACCTACTGAGATATGGTAATTGTTTAATAAAAATAGCATCATTTTACATTAAATACAATTTCAATAAAAACAATTGGCTTCTTTTTCATCTTATAAATGAAATAAAACATTTTCCAGATCCACGTCAATGTAAATTATTAAACATATCCTATCTTTACCCACACAGCACCTTTGCATGGTTGTGCATGGAATTAAATCACTTTGTTTCTGTTAATGCAGCCCTAGCCACACGTCCCCTGGCTCTGATTGACACAGCATGCATGGAAAAAAAAATGGTTTCACTTTCAATCAGATGTTATTTACCTTAAACTATTTTAACTCTTGCTTCGTAATTTGAATTTTAATCACGTACAAGAGGCTCTTGTAGGGTCTAGCAAGCTATAGCAGGGGATAACCTAGGGATAAGAAAATCTAAATTAAACAGAACTTGCAATAAAGGAAGGATAAACATTCAATTACTTTTTACAGGAAGTGTTTATGAAGACTGTGCAAGTCACATGCAGGGAGGTGTGACTAGGGTTCATAAACAAAGGGATTTAACTCCTAAATGGCAGAGGATTGAGCAGTGAGACTTCAGGGGCATGTTCTATACACCAAAACTGCTTCATTAAGCTAAAGTTGTTTTGGTGACAATAGTGTCCCTTTAACTAATGTGTGCATATATGTGGTTACTCCTCTTTCTCTCTTAGGAGATTAAGACGTGTGACCGTCATACACTAGGCAAAATATTACACCCCTCCTCATTATTCTGCAGCCATCTTCCATCTCATTGTAGACATAGAACATTCATTTAAAAATCGAAACCTGAGCCTGACATGTTTAAATCTTTAATTACCGGTTTCTTCGGAAATGTTATTCTTTTCTAGGACGGAAACCTTCCAAGTGGTGAGTCCATGGTTCGGCAGTTCCTTCAGGGTCAACATTTTTTCCTCCAGGAGTTTGGCAAGCTGTGTGAAGAGGTCAGATTTTGGCTTTATTTCTCTTCGTGAAATAAATGCAGTTTATTTCATAAGTAATAACCTTTTTTTATCTGCTTGGAACTCACGCAAATAATTATTTGCTATTGATCGTGACAGGGCTGCCATCAGAAATTTTGGGGCCCCTGACAAAGCACAAGGTCTGGGCCCCCTCCCCTCCCCTTCCCCCCGGGCCCGCCCACGCCCTACCTAGTCCGCTGACAATGATGCAGGACTGAATGTGGTGTATATAGTGGAAGTGAATTAGAATGTGTGTAATGAATGTAGTGTTTGTGTGTATTAGATACTGTTTGTGCAGTGAATGCAGAGTGTGTTTGTGTAGCAGATGCAGTGTGTATAGTGAACGCAGAGTGTGTTTGTGTAGTGGATGTAGTGTTTGTGTGTACTAGATGCAATGTGTTTAGTGGATGTAGTGTGTGTATTAGATGCAGTGTCTGTGTATAGTGAATGCAGAGTGTTTCAATTTGTGGTGGATGTAGTGTGTGTACTGTTAATACACTGGAATACAGGATGTTTGTGTAGTGAATGCTGTGTGTACAGTTAATGCAGAGTGTGTGTTATTGTAGTGAATGCAGAGAATGTGTTAATGTGTAGTGAATGCAGAGAGTGTGTTAATGTGTAGTGTATGCAGTGTGTGTGTTGTATTGGTGTATGCAGTGTGTGTGTTGTATTGGTGTATGCAGTGTGTGTGTTGTATTGGTGTATGCAGAGTGTGTGTTGTATTGGTGTATGCAGTGTGTGTTTGTTGTGTTAGTGTATGCAGTGTGTGTTTGTTTTGTTAGTGTATGCAGTGTGTGTTGTATTAGTGTATGCAGTGTGTGTGTGTGTGTGTTAGTGTATGCAGTGTGTGTGTGTTGTATTAGTATTTGCAGTGTGTTGTGTTAGTGTACGCAGTGTGTGTGTTGTGTTAGTGTATGCAGTGTGTGTGTTGTGTTAGTGTGTGTGTAAATGTGCAATCTGGGGGGGGAGGGGAAGGGAAGGAAGGGGAATTTTTACATAAATTTCCTATTAAATTTAAATGTTTCTCCCCCCTCCCTGCTTCTTACCTGTCTCCAGGGAGGGGGGAGATTCCATTCCCTGGTGGTCCAATGGCATGGTGGGCCCCCCGGCTCCCTATTACCGCAGAGGGGGCCCAGCACACTGCCTCTTCTCCTCTCTTCTAATAACTCTCGGCCCTGGATAGTGAGTGCAGAGTGCCAGGTAATATCCTGCAAAGAAGATCCGTCTGTAAGAAATTGCTATACTTTTATTGAAAGGGTTACGCTAAGCACCATGACCACTTCAGTGATTTAAAATGGTCATAGTGCTTAGAGTCTGTATGTGCAGCATCTCACAATGAAACACTTTGCATACTGAGTGTAACCCTGCTCAAGTGGTACCTCTAACTCCAACAGCGTCATTGAGGTGTCATTAGCCAGCCCAAAACATTAGCATGCACATTATGTTGGCGACAGGTGTCCAATGTCGGCATGCACCCCCCTATCCACTTGCCATCCTTGTCCTCCCCTCTCTGTGCCATCAACATCCTCCCCTCTCTTACATCCCTCCCTCTCCAGCAGGCAGAACTTGTCCTATGTGTTGTAGCAGAGCAAAGTTTTAACTTTATTTTATTTATTTATTTATTTAATAAAGGGGCGTACCAGCACAGTAACTCAAAGTGGCATGTTTCAACTTCAATGAGACTAAACCTCCATTTTACATAAATTAATTGTCTGCTGCTTTAACTGGAGAAGTGTTGGATCTGTTTTTCTCTTTGATGGTATAATGTGGACCGCAGCACGTTTTCTTTGATTTGTTTATACTGACAAACTATTTCTCACTACTTGTAATATTTAATGTTATGCAGGCAGCACAGAAGTACAATGTAGAACATTTAAGGTAAACATAAAATTGACTTGCATAAATTTGAGGTTATTTACCATAATTCTGATACATTGTGATCCACCTCTATGCTCCTGTACGTCCAGTTGTCTGGTTACAATTACATGTCTGTTAGTCCACCCATTGTACAGCGCTACGGAATCTGATGGCGCTAAATAAATAATAATAATCATTATTTGTCAGCAGGAATCATCGCTAGATAACCAGTTTGGAGATGTTTAATTACCTGTGTATTTGACATTCCATGCATATAGTTTTTTTTTGGACAGATTCAGATTCATTGTGTATGATGTACACATTTTTTAGAATTACTAACTATACAGACTTCCAAAGAAGGTTCTCATGCTTTATATATGTTCTGGCAGCAGTGGATATTGGCCCTTCCTGATAATGACTCATTGCAGTTGCAGACATGACATGTGTTTAACTAGCTCATAGACAGGTTGAACTCTGCTACTCCTTTGCTAAAGCTGATTATGAATTAGATGTGCTTTTTCAGGCTTGGACAAAATATCACCAAGCATTGATCGCAAAGAGAGGAAAGTTACTAGCCCATACATTGATCTGTATGAGGGTAATTTTTTTTTGTTTGTTTACAGTTTAGGAAGTTCTTATATGTGTGATTAGTGGGTAAGTGGAAATATCCAGCCATCCATATGTTTGTTAGCGTTCTACAATAATATTGCCGTTGTTGTATATCGAATACTGTTCACAAATCAATTTCATGCTGTTTCAGTCAAATTGATTTCTTGTGTAAGTCAGAAATGCAAGATTTCAGAATAAAATATTTACTCCCCCATAACAATAAATGAATCGCTTCCCTGCCTGACTTGATTTGGAGACATCTGGTTTTGTATGAGGTTAATTAAATAGCGAATAATATTCCTGACTTTGACTATCATGACATAAGCAGGTCTCATATTTGGATTCATGGTAAAAGCAACGTACACCCAACGCCTCCTCTTTATCCAATATCTTCAGAACCATTCAGCCCACAAATTTTACTTCCAATTATTCACATTCTGAGATTTCTGCCTTACAGAAGGTATTGCTGGATTACAAATCACATACTTGACTGTGCAAATGTATTGATGTACACTATATTGTTTGAGATACATCTTTCTTGTTATATACGCACTTGGATTGTTTAATAATGTTGTTTCAAACTGCTTCTATTACAGTTTTGGCTACCGGATACTTTTGGGTATTCTGCTCAGCTGCCGCAAATAATGAACGGCTGTGGAATCAAGCGCTTCTTAACTCAGAAACTCAGCTGGAGCCTAGTCAATGCTTTTCCTGTAAGTAAAGGTGAAGCGTCCGTTATATTGTCTTCATGTTATTTGTGCTTTTTAGATCACGTGAATTATTTCATGAAGTGCAAATATTTGGATGGATAATGAAGTGACATTCAAACTGTGTTTTTTTTTTTTTTTTTCCCCTTTATTTATTTATTTATTTATTTATTTTTGCCTTTTTTTTGGACCAACAGCAAGAACAGATGTGAGAGGCTGAACTTGATTGATACATGTCTTTTTATAGCTATATAACCATGATGCCTGTTTAAATGTTTTCACTTTACTACATTATATTTTTTGCATAGATTTTCTTTTAATAGTTTATATTAAACAGATCACTAGTCGGAGTAATTTAGACTCAACGTATTGTATAACCATATTTAAACTCAAAGGAACACACCACGCAGCATAGCTACTACAGTTTACTCTGGTGATTATAGCGCTAAAAGACTATTGGTACAGTCACCCAAGATTTTCTCGGTCTGTTTTACCATGGAACCTAAAGCCAACCGAAGTCGTCATAATGAATTAATGTCCCTTTATTATCCATTCAAATATTTGTACAACCTGAGCACAGATTGCATGCTCACACCCCTCAATGTGAGCCTGTGTGCACTGGCCCTGAATTTTATCATGGACAGCTAACCACTGACTACTTCTCTGAACTTACTGTCTCATGTTAAATCACATTTATTGTCTTTCTAATTTTAATATAACAAGTAAATTGTTCCAGGCCTTCAGGTATTAATAATTATTGGTCCACATTTTTATTGTGATGCATGTTTTTTCTTTGTCTAGCATCATACATTTCACTGGAAGAGCATTGATGGGTCTGCGGTTCTGGCTCACTTTCCTCCAGGAGATTCATACGGAATGATGGGTAAAGTAGAAGAGGTGAGAGTGCCCAGTACTGCAAAAATTGTGCTATCAGTTAAAAGAACACCCCTGGTTTAAAAAAGCATATTTTTAATGCATATTAATTTTTTAATAAATAATATGCATTTATTTCTGCTCTAAAAAAGACTATTCTATGTCTTGCATACTTACCTTACATTAGTTGCAAATTGGACTTCTGAAGCTAAGCAAATTCTGCCCTTTACTGCCTAGCACAAATGTCTTTCTGCTGGGCAGTGTCCAATCAAATGTTTCTCACAGAGAAGAATTTGATTGGACAGATATCGGCTTAACAGCCAATCCAGTGCTCCTCCTTCTCAAAGGCATTGGATTTCAGTCAGCCGAGAACGGACCAGATCGGGAGCGGCCATGTACTGGGGAGGTGAGCTGTGCACAAATAACAAATAGCCCACACTAGAAGTCGCACTAACAATGCAGTACTTGCGAACGTAAGGACTGTGCATACCCTATCCGCATGTTGTTGCATTCAGCACATTTAAATACACATAGGTAATGAATATGCTATATAATGAGAAAGAACCCTAAACAAAACCTGTCTTTAAATGATTATTATACACTGTATGTTATATATTATTTATTCTGAGTTTAAAGGGACACTATATAGTCACCAGAACAACTACAGCTTACTGTATTTGTTCTGGTGAGTATAATCATTCCCTGCATACTTTTTGCTGTAAACACTGTTTTTTTTCAGAGAAAAGACAGTGTTGACATTACAGCTTAGGGATAACTCCACTGGCCACTCCTCAGATGGCTACTAGAGATGCTTGTGTTAGTGCATGGAAACCCTGAACTTTCCTCATTGTGATGCACTGATTTAATGCGTTTCTATGAGGAGATGCAGATTGGCCAGGGCTGTGTTTGGTTTGTGCTGGATCTGCCCCTGATCTGCCTCCTTGACAGGCCAAGACAATTCAATGCTTTTCTATTGGAAATCATTGTGATTGGCTCAGATCATAACTTCTGATGATGTCAGCCAAGAACGCAGATCAGGGGCAGAGCCAGCAGCAGCAGACTGGAATAAAGGTAAGATGTTACTATATTTATGAGGGAAAGTGGGAGTCAGGGGGGCTGGATGGTGTTCTAAACACTATAGTGTCAGGAATACATGTTTGTGTTCCTGACCCTATAGTGTTCCTTTAATTATTGGATTGTAATTTGTAATACAAAAAGTATTGTTTGTGTGACCTATGTCTTGCAGATTCTGAAAACTGTGAAAAACAATAGGGATAAAGGTCGTGTCAATTCTAGTATATTCCTTTATGGGTTTGGTGATGGAGGAGGAGGTCCTACAGAGCAAATGCTGGGCAGACTGAACAGGATGAAAGATGTAGATGGCTTACCTCGGTCAGTATACGACTTGGTCTGTATGAAATATAACAGTTGTGCAAATCCATACAGGGTGATCTTGATAGGCAATCAGCAACAAATAAATAAATTTTTAGTAGACAAGTTTCCTATTCATTCTTTTGTTTATATTACTGTTTTGTCTCTGCCAGGCATGGCGCCTTTTCTTTCTGACCAGTATTTCCACCACTGTCAGTGGGTTGGTTTTCTGAGAAAGATAAGCAGATTTTGCATTCTTACTGTTAGTTTAAAGAATAAATGCATCATTCAAATTGTGAATGCTTGTATTTTTTCCTATTTTTTTTATTTGTCTTTCTATGAATGTAATTATAAAGTAAATAGAGGAATCAATTTTTCTCATGGTTAACACTGAATACCTCACAATGACAAAGCAAAAAACAGATTTTTAAAACTGCAAATTTATTACGAAGAAAAAAACTGACATAAGTATTTGCTATGACACTTGAAATTTAGTTCTGGTGCATCCCACTTATCTGGATCATCTAAGATGTGTCTACATTTTAATTGGAGTCCATCTGTGGCAGATTCAATTGATTGGACATGATTTGGAAAGGCACAATTGTCTAAATAAGGTCTCATTGCTGTAAATGCACTTCAGAGCAAAACAATGCCATGAGGTTAAAGGAACTGCTTGCGGGATTGATGAGATTAAGTGAGGGCACATATGTGGGGAAGGGTACATACATTTCAGAGCACAGTGGCCTCCATAATTCTGAAATGGGAGAAATTTGGAACATCAGGATTTTTCCTACAGCTGGCTGCCAGGTAAAACTGAGCAATCAGGGTAGAAGGAAGTAGAGTAGGTGAGCTCCAGAGGTTATATGTGGAGATGGGAGAAATTTGTGGAATGACTATGATCGCTCCATCGATCTGGACTTTATGGCAGAGTGGCCAGGCAGAAGCCTCTCCTCATAACGAGACAAATGAAAGCTGCTTGGAATTTGCACTTGTGAGAAACAACATTCTCAATCTGATGAAATATTGATTTAACCATTTGGCCTCAATTCACAGAGTCCTGTCTGGAGGAAACCAGGCCCCGCTCATCATCTGTGCAATACCATCTTAATGGTGAAGCGTGATGGTGGTGGCATCATGCTTTGGAAAGGTTTTCAGCAGCAGGGACTGGGAGACTGTTCAGGGTTGAGGAAAAGTTGAACACCGCAAAATACAGAGATATCTTTAATGAATACCTGGTCAAAAGTATTCAGGACCTCAGACTGGACTGAAGGTTCACTTTCAGACAGAATAATGACCCTAAGCACACAGCCACAACATCACAATAGTGGCTTAGGGAGAGCTCTCTGAATGTTCTTGAGAGGCCAAGTCAGAGCCTGAACTTAAACACAATCAAACATCTCTGGAAGACCTAAAAATGTCTGTCCACCGACAGTCCCCATCCAGCTGGACAGAGTTTGACAGGATCTGCAGACATGAATGACAGAAGCTACCCAAATCCAGGGGTATAAGGTTTGTTGCATCATACCCAAAAAGACTTGAGGCTGCAATTGCTGCCAAATATGCTTCAACTAAGAACTGTGTTAAGGGTCTGAACACTTATTTCAATGTGATATTTCAGTTTTTTTTCTGGTTTATGCTTTGTCATTATGGGGTATTGAGTGTAGATTGATGTGAAAAATAAAGTAAACAACTTTAGCGCGAGGCTGCAACTTAAGTTAATGAAGGGGTCTAAGTACTTTGTGAATGCACTGTATGTGTGTGTCTATAGACCCACAATCAACGACTATGAAATCTCCAGCCGCAACATAAAATTATTTTTTTGCTTTTAGAGTCAAAATGTCTTCTCCAGATCAATTTTTTTCTGCAGTGGAAACAGACACATCCCAGCTCTGCACTTGGGTTGGAGAATTGTTTCTTGAGTTACACAATGGAACTTACACCACTCAAGCACAGGTAAGTGGATGCTGGAATATTTAATGTATGTATAAACGTGTTTTTTTTTTTTAAATCTTTTTTTTTTTTTTCTGTAATGACGCAATTAACAGTAATTGATAGTTCACATTGAGCAGTCAGAATTTTAATTACAGTTTAAGACTACTCATCAGAAGAAACCACAAATCTTTATGTTCAACTTTTAGATAAAGAAAGGCAACCGGAAGTGTGAGGAGCTACTCCATGATGTGGAAATCCTCAGCTCTTTTGCTCTTGCACAGAACAGCAGATTCAGTTATCCCAGTGCAAAGCTGCAGCATCTGTGGAGGTATTAGTATGTATTAAAAAGCTTCTAATTCCTCTTGCCATTGTTCCACTCAAAGCAGGTTATCAAGAACATTTGGCTAGCAAAGTTTCAGCAGGCTTTATTTTGTCTTCACTCAACTGAATTGATAAACCAAAATATTCTTTGTTAATAAAGTCAACAGGAGCCCCCGTGGACAGCCGTGAGTATGCTAACTAGAAGCAGGGAAGTGAAAATGGTACACTGGTGCAGAGGCCTTACAGGAAGCAGGTTTTCTAGTGTCGTGCCAATCCAAATAACATGGTGAAATGGTCTGAACTGCACTAGGCTAGTGTCTGAGTGTTGGTGCTGTAGAGGGGGGGGGGGAAAAGCTAGATAAATCTTCCAAATACACTGCAAGGCCATCCTCCACCTCTATGGCCATGCACTCACAAAAACCTTTATAGCACCTCAACACCAGTGTCATCCAGCTCCCAGAGCTTCTCAGCCAGTTCCAACTTGATCATACTCCCACCTCCACGTCCGTATCCTATCTGTGTTTGCTGTATTTTTTCTATTCCCTTTAAGCTTGCAGTTATTCATCAGAAAAGGAAAGTAAGGCTTTCTTTAACACCCTAAGGACACATGACGGAAATATTCCATCATGATTTCCTTTTATTCCTGTCATTAAGGGGTTAATCCTTTGTATCCAAGTGCCAACCAGTGTCTGTTCTTCAGTTCTCCAATAAATTACTAGAGAGAATTGTGCATGTACATGAGCATTTTGTGATTTTCCTGACCATCTCCTGGATGATTTGATCTTCGACTCAAATTACCTAATTAAAGATATCCAGTTACCTATTCATTGCAATATCCTTCTACCTGCTACCTTTTCTGGACTTATAGGCACCATCTACTTCTCCTCATTCTCTGTTCAGTAAATATTTGGGAGACTGATTTTATTTGGCTCACATAATGCCGTGTCAGTTCTATAATCGCCAACAGTTCAACATCTGCTTTGCAAATGACACTATACCTTTGCAAATAGTACTAAAATGCCAGTCTGATTACTTGGTAATTCTTCTACTAATTCTCCTTTGCGGATTACTTTAAAGGAACTCCAAATACCATAAATACCATAATCCAAATACCATAATCACAACAGCTCTCTGTAGTAATTATGGTGCCAGACCAGATGAGATGGTCCTCATTATTCGTAGTTAAACCGTTAGATAAGTAACGGAAATTCCTTCTCAAGAACGTCCAGCACTCCAGCATTAGTAGTGGAGGTGGGGAGAGGCACTGGTGGGCCCCAGGTTAATAATCAAACCATTCAAATCCAGTTTGACTACTGACAATGGTGGGGCACCAGACACTTCTGGCACCATTATCACTACATCAACTGTACTAGTTTTAGTGCTTGGAGTGTTCCTTTAAAGGGACTCTAAACACCATAAGGACTTTAGCATAACGAAGAATCTTGGTGTATAGATCAATGCACCTAGAGTCTCAATATTCAGTGCCACGCCATTTAGGAGTTAAATCACTTTATTTTTGACACAACACATAGATAAACATGCTTTTATTATCATTGTTGCTTAAAATGAAGATTTGCTTTGGGATAATGGTTCTAACAAGTACTTAACGTTGACCAACCTGCACCAAAGAAAGGTTTGCACATATGAGACTTTTCAATAAAATAGAAATAATTTAATAAGGTAAAGCACATGATTATTTGCAGAGTGCAGTGTTGCACGACCAACATTTTGCTGGCCTTTCAGATTTCATTTTTTTAACCTCAGTTTGTTTGTTTTTTTGTTTTTTGTATGTTCCAGGCTCCTGCTGCTGAATCAGTTTCACGATGTGCTGCCTGGTAGCTGTATTGAACAGGTTGTAGAGGATGCTCTGTCATACTATAATGGTGAGTGTCTATTTCACAAATAAAGAAACCAATATACAATCACTCGTAACCTAATTTGTCCTTCATTTGTTTGCAAAAAATAAATGCTGTTATTTACTAAACAGTGCATTGTTGATCACATAAATGACCACAGTAGGCACCCAGACCACTTCGTCTCAGGGGTCCTGTACTTCTAGCCTTGCAATGTAAAACTTTACTATTTTGCAGATAACATACCTCCAGTCTTCCTGACAGCCACCAGAGGCACTTGTGGTGAATAGCTGAGTATGACTTGGTTAGTCTCAAATGCGGCTCATTGAGCGCATTTCGATTGGCGCAACAGAGCGTTTTGTCACACATGCGCAGTAGCCTCCCAGTACACCTTTATAGGGAAGCATTAGATTGGCTGAGATCATCAAGTTTGGCATCTTAGCTGAGAAGATGGGGCTGCAGCGGAGAGACCAGTATGCAGCAGTATTTAAAGCGGCACTGTCATGCCGAACTTACCTTTCCTCAATCTCTTCCTCTTCTCCCCCTCTGTCAGGATCTGTTATTCTTTTCTTCCTGTCTTCTTTAGTTTTCTTTAAAATCATAAAACAAAGTAGGGACTCTTTGCCTTATGGGGGATTCCTCCGCTTGACCAGCTCTGACCAGCGGAGGAGCAAAGTGTGCTTCATTTCCGCTGGTCAGAGCAATTTTCCCATGATCCCTAGCTTTCCTCAGTGTTCCCACAATGCTTCCTGTCATTTTACACAAAACTGCCGAATTGCGTTCTAACTGAATGAGAACAGTCTGTTCGTTTCTTTTAGAACGCAATTCGGCACTTTATTCGGATCAGAATTTCATTCGAATGAATGAAACTCTGATCCTATTCATTGCTGTGGCTGCATCTTGCAGCCGCTTAGTAGATAACTCCCTAATTCCCACGGTAAATTGGTCTTTCAGCCAACTTTACTAATACCAAGTAAAAATTACTTAGTATTAGTAAGTAATATGCCCCTACACGCTATACTGCGAGTAGGGGCATGTCTGGTAAACAGTGAGCAGCCTGTGGCTGCTCACTGTAAAAAAAACTATTGGCCCCCACCCCTAAACGACGGGTGGGGGCCCTAAAATAAAATAAGGGGGGGAGACAAAATGACCTACTGCCCCCCCGGCCCCCACCCCTGGGCGGCGGGTGGGGGCAATAATGAGGGGGGGGGGACCTACTGCCCCCGCCCCCACCCCTGGGCGGCGGGTGGGGGCTATGAAGATAATGAGGGGGGGAC
>OW240914.1:48866324-48887743 GCA_933207985.1 Pelobates cultripes
CACGCTGTGTAAAATGACACAGAGTACTGTGATTGGATGGATTTCAAGCCATCCAATCACAGTGCTCTGTGTCATTTTACACAGCGTGGGAAAATTCAAAAGAACTTTCCCACGCTGTGTAAAATGACACAGAGCACTGTGATTGGATGGCTTGAAATCCATCCAATCACAGTGCTCTGTGTCATTTTACACAGCGCGGGAAAATTCAAAAGAACTTTCCCACGCTGTGTAAAATGACACAGAGCACTGTGATTGGATGGCTTGAAATCCATTCAATCACAGTGCTCTGTGTCATTTTACACAGCGTGGGAAAATTGAACTTTCCCACGCTGTGTAAAATGACACAGAGCACTGCAGGACATTGCTTGGAAATTCATCTAAATTGGTTAGTGTTTGTGTTTGTTTTACACAGCGTGGGAAAGTTCTTTTGAATTTTCCCACGCTGTAATGAGAGAGAAAGAAATACTCTGCGATTGGCTTAAACCTTACTACCATCAGAGTGTTTCCCTTAGTTTAATTGCAGGGCGGGTAAGTGCTTTTATAAGCTCTTCCTTCTGGGCGGAGTTTCAGTCGCTTTGTTCCTCTGCTGGGTGAAGATGTATTGTTTTTTGCGCCAGGTTTTTTATTTTTGTCGGGTTTTTTGCCCTCATTCTTATGCTCTACCTACCGCCCAGGAGGCTGGCTGTGTGTGTGCCCCCCATTGTTTTTTCTGTAGGCTCCCCATCTCAAGCCAGGGGTGGGGGGCTGTGCAGGCCCCTCTATTTTGGCTATGGCCTCTACCCGGCCAGGGGCGGCGTGACAGGTTCCCCCCCATTTCATTATGGCCCACTTACCCAGGGTGGGGAGGTATCGCCCCCTCATTCTCACTGTTTAGGGGTGGGGGCCAATAGTTGTTTTTTTTTTGTTTTGTTTTTTACAGTGAGCAGCAACAGGCTGCTCACTGTTTAGTAGACATGCCCCTACTCGCGGTACAGCGAGTAGGGGCATTTGGGAGATTTTTATCTCCCTTGTGCTATTATGGGGGTCATATTGACCCCCATAGAGTGAGAGGGGGACCTGGGGGGCTTATGAAGTGGTGGGGAGCACTGCTCCCTGCCGCTTCTATAGTTACATATTACAAGGAGGGAGCTGCGTGCCGGTAGCTCCCTCCTTGTAATAAACTAAACGAACAAACAAACACTGATACATAGTGTTTGTTTGTTTGTTCGGCTGATCTTTCTATTCACTCATTCATCTGTCTGATGAATGAATGAATAGATGAAATTCCCGTTCGCATGTCCAGGTGTTTCACTGGGCATGTGCGGGAATCTCACAGTCTGCCTAATGTGGGCTGATGACGTGTCCCTGAGCAGGGCCGGACTGGGAGAAAAATTCGGCCCGGGCATTTTTTTAACACAGCGGCCCACTAAAAAGGGGGCGGGGCAGAGGAGGTGTGTTTTGTCATCACCAATGACAAACACGCCTCCTCTCAAAGTGAGCATGTTGGTTCAACGCTCTTCCAGGGCAGACCATGCGCAGAGCTCTACTGAAGAACTCTAGCATGAGAAAAAAGTCCTGTATTTGTTCTGCACAGTGCAAGCAAATTTAATAACATGCTTGCACTGTGTTTCCTTGCAACTTGTCTCTGGTGTCTATAAATGGATACCAGGAGATAAAAGGCCAGGAAAGAGTATTGTGCATGTGTTTGGAACCTGCTTGTGGTATTGCGTGTGTGTAGAGTGAGCTGGTCGTGGTGTGGTATTGTGTAATAAAGTCGGTTTTAGTCGTGTTGTGTTTGAGGTGTAATGTGATGCATATGTGGCTATGGGCTGTAGAGAATGTGTGTATTGGGGATATAGCAAGTGTGTGCATACAGGCTATAGTGTGTGTGTGTTTAGGGGTGTAGAATGTGTTTGCTTACAAGGAATCTAGTGTGTATAGGGGATCCAGAGTGTGTATGTTAAAGGACCACTATAGTGCCAGGAAAACATACTCGTTTTCCTGGCACTATAGTGCCCTGAGGGTGCCCCCACCCTCAGGGACCCCCTCCCGCCCGGCTCTGGAAAAGGGAAAAGGGGTTAAACTTACCTTTTTCCAGCGCTGGGCGGAGAGCTCTCCTCCTCCTCTCCGCCTCCGTTACGCCCCGCTGGCTGAATGCGCACGCGCGGCAAGAGCTGCGCGCGCATTCAGCCGGTCTCATAGGAAAGCATTTATTATACAGCCGGATAGCCGCCTTCGGTAAAGACCGGCAAGGGAGATCCTGGGACCTCCCCTGCCGGCCTCGGCCCACGGCCACCGTGGCCCACCGGGCATTTGCCCGGTGTGCCCGATGGCCAGTCCGGGCCTGTCCCTGAGGGACTTCACCTACCCACACAAAGATGGCGGCGCCCTGAATCAAGATCGGGGCAGAAAATAAGGATTAAAAAATAGGTAATGCTGGGGGCTTAGGGGCAT
Organism: Pelobates cultripes; assembly: GCA_933207985.1. Classification (NCBI taxonomy): domain Eukaryota; kingdom Metazoa; phylum Chordata; class Amphibia; order Anura; family Pelobatidae; genus Pelobates; species Pelobates cultripes. The sequence continues at coordinate 48,868,758 of OW240914.1, forward strand.
TTGGGGGTGACCAGTGAGTCAATTGGATGTAGTGAAGGCGGGAGAGGGGTTAAAAAAAAACCAGAATTCGGCATGACAGTGCCGCTTTAAGGTAAGTAATACAGTTTTTTGTTTTTGTTTTGTTTTTTTAAAGGGACACTGTAGGCACCCAGATCACTGCAGCTCATCGAAGTGGTCTGGGTGCTAATCCTACAGTGGTAATTATTGCAGTTTCTGAGGGTTAAGTTCTCCTCTAGTGTCTACGAGACAGCCACTAGAGGGACTACCGGGTGCTTTGACAACTTTTGGTCATCTAAACAATGCTCAACGTCCTCACGCTCTGCATCCAGCGTCACCGGAATCCCCATAGGAAAGTGCTTTCCTACGGTGAAATCCTAATGCGAGCTCGGCCATTGTTGCACATGCGCATTAGGTCTCTCCTGTCGGCTGATGGCGGGGGAGGAGCATGGGCGGAGCCTGACCCAGCGCCGAGGGGCATAGGTGCTGGATTCAGGTGAGTGACTCAAGGGGTTTTAACTCCTTCAGCGACGAGGTGGGGGGGGGGGCACTTGTAGGATTTTATAGTGCCAAGAAAATGAGTTTTGGTTTCCTGGCACTAGAGAATCCCTTTAACCCTTGAAGGAGGGTGAACATCTAACTAGTGAGGAGACAATATAGTGTTAGGAATACATGTTTGTATGCCTATAGCATAGTGTTCATTTAATTGTAAGATATTTCTGAAGTTAGCTGTGTTAGAGAAAAAGCTGTGTGGGAGAATTGCTTTCAAATTCACTTATTTTAGTCTAACGTTCTGGTTTTCTGTTGACCACAGTTCACCTTTTACATAATATGTCTGTATTCTGCAGACATGAACAAGTTCTAAACATATGCATTAAATGGTTCTTGGTAAATATGCCACATAACAAGGGACATTAGAATTATTATTTTTGTAATGTAGTCTAATCTAATAGCTAATTATTAATATTTACACATCATCTATACATTAACAGTAAGGAGATAAGTTCTAAAAGCAATTTCAAGTTTGACCAAAGGTTGACACAGAAAAGAGATGGGCGAACTTTGTACAGAGTGACAATCAGGTGAAGGCTGCAACCCAAACAGAAAAAGAAAACATGTGGATAGTATACTTAAACTTCCCCCATGTGTTTGTTTATACTAGCCAGTTAAATCAGGGCTAGCTGTATGTCTATTCCTTTTTTACATTAGTAAATGAATACACTAGATGTAATTAAATTAAAGGGACACTCCACACATAAAAGCACTTTACCTAGCTGAAATGTTGTGTGTGAATTGTGTCCTCTGTTTTTTTTTTTCATTTTACAAAATCTACAGCTTTCAATAGAAATTGGCACTTTTATAAATGTACCTTGTTACACCCCCTTTGCTGTCAATCAAAATACCAGTGCTGTTACATTCTCATAGTTTAGCTTAGTGGAAGCAGGTAATAAGCTCAAGAGACAAGGAATTGCCCATAACACCTACCTTGTAAAGACTTCTCATTGAGCTGCATTACTATTGCATATTGCTTTTGATTTTCTTGCCAGATATATTATGGTCTTTTTTGCGGAGTGGGAAAAAATAGTACACAACTAAAAATAGTACATAACGAACTAAAACAAACAACATATTCTACTTCTTTTATTGTTCAGAATGCCTGTACCTAGCTGTAAAAGTATTTAAAGAAACACTATAGTGTTAGAAATACAAAACGGCATTCCTAAATCTATAGTGTCCCTTAGCCTCCGCAGCCCACTCACACAATGTGTGTTAAAAACACATTTTTCACATACCTGTTTCCAGGGCTGAAGTCCCTCAGCACTGGATTGGTCTCCTCTTCCCACAATGTCACACCGTTGGGAGAACCCAATGTGGCACATGAATTAGAACACTCCAATAGTAAAGCATTGAATTAATGTTTTCCAATGGGGATTTAAAAAATGCTGGACGTCCTCATGCAAAGTGTGGAAAGTTCAAATCTGTAAGAATGCAGGAATCTCCTGCAGTGACTGTCCCTCCCCAAATATGGAAAGTTTGTGTTTTGTGCTAAAACTGAACTACCTGACAATCATTTCTTATAGCCTACACCTTTCTTTTTATTTCAGCAGTAGAATCATTTGTAATGTATAACTTATTATACTGAAATAATTAAAATAATCCTATTTGTTCATTTATTTATTTTTTGAACTGTCACCATTTTCATTTTTTTTGAAAACAGAAATTCAAACAGAAGGTGCCAAGCTTCTCAATGGATCTATTCAGGCCTTAATGAAACTGCCTTCCTCTTCGCAACCTTCCTTCGACCAGCCGATAACTGTTATAAACACATTGCCATGGGAGCGAATGGAACTCGTTTCCTTCCCCGGGACTTCAGGGGATCAAAAAATAGGTATTAAGAAAATTGTAAATGTGAACAAATAGTGTTTATGTACATAAGCTATAGTGTGTGATGGATGGTTGGGTGTAAATTTATCTGTATGTGTGTATCTATCGTTATCTAAATATATTGATATTCTCACCCCTTCAGGGAATATTTTGGTATATATTTGGTTCTGCACAGTATTTTAGAATCTTATATGTTCCTGGAACGGCACTCTTCTGGACAGAGATGTCCCATGTCCCACCTGGAATCTGATGAAGCCATTCTCCCAAACATATTGTAATATACCTTTTAAAGTGTCTCTGTCATTAGAAATAGACTGTGCACTATCATATTAAATGTTAAAAATAATCTATTACTCTGACCATTTAAAATTGGTTCAGCAGTTGTTTTTTTTCTTTTACAAAATATAAAAAAAAACAAGATTTCGAACCAATGTTCAATAGGTCCAGAGCATCACCATAGCGTTAAAAGTGCCATTTCCCTTTTCTTGCACAGTGGGATGCTGGGAACTCCTCTGCAAATCATAAACTCTTTATTGGCTGCTGATATCACACTGCATTTGCAGCCTTGTGTTTTTTGTTTTTTCTTTTCTTTTAAATATTAAATGCAAATTAAGAATGGCCATCTCCATGATGAAAGTACGAGTAAACTATTTCCATTAATGTTTTAAAGATGTTTATGTAAATACATTTATGAGTGAAACTCCCACTTTAAGATCAGTATGTATTCGAATGTATGAGACTTTTAGAATATCTCCAATATGTGATCATTCAATAAATCTCTGTATTTTAACTTCTATTTGTGTCTTTTTTCCTTAAGGCTTTGTGAAGGTGCCAAGTATGGGTTATGCAGTAGGTCCTGAGAGTGTGTTACCCTGTGACATTGTCCAAGTACTAAGACAGGTAAGCTCCACACTGAAAGTTTCAGAATGTTTTTAATGTTTAAGAATTATATTAGTTTGTGTATTCTATTTTCAGAAAGGAACACTAGCAATAGATTTCTGTTTGAGTGACAGGTGTGTACCGTTGTTAAAACATTAGTGTATTGCTTATTCATGTGGCAGCCCAAGGGTTAAAGCTCTAACCAACAATTGCTTGTCTCCAACTTACTGGTAGGATTGCATTTTTTTTCTGCAGTGTTGACAAATCTTTAATTTCTTTTCATCGGTTTATCTCCATTAATCTGGGATTGATTTTATGTGCCCATTTTCTGTTTTACATCAGGAAGATAACTCCATAATAATGGAGAACGGAATCCTGTGTGCCCGCATTGATTCAGTGGGTCGTTTGACATCTGTAAAATTGCTAGCCTCTAATAGGTAGGTACGACTTACACTGCTTCCTGCATAATTATTTAAAAAAAAATATGTTTAGGACTGGGTTTGATTAGCAAGAGTAAGTGATTACAATAAATCACTGATTATTATAACAGTGGCTGTGGATTTGGAAGAGGAAATGGTTAAAAAATAAATAAATAATAGTGTTCATTTTGAGTTCTTTCCTTGTGAAGGATTACATAGAATGTTTGCACCTTGTTAATAAGGAAGCATTAATACTAACAGGCTATGGTTTGCCTAAAAAAACTCTCCGAAGTATGCAATTAAAGTCTTTTCATTTCTCCGTCAGAGAATCTGTTCCTGAAAACTGTTACGGAAACCAGTTTGTAATGTTTGATGATATCCCGCTTTACTGGGATGCCTGGGATGTGATGGACTACCATCTAGAAACCAGGTAAGGAATTGGTTAGCCACATCTCGTGGCCATGTAGTCTTCATTAGTAGCCATTACATTTTTATGTGATTGCAGGAAGCCGTTAACAAATATTGTGCGCAAAGTGGAGATTAGCGCCAACGAAGGACTAAGAGGAGTCGTCACTTTCTCTTTGCAAATCACTGAGAAGAGCTCTATTGAGCAGGAGATTGTCCTTGATGCTGCTTGTCCTTACATCAGGTTTAACACCATGGTACATGACAGCATGATCCAATGTCTTTACTTGTTTCTTTTATTTTACCCTTATTTAAATGTTAGCTGCCTTCATGCTAAACATTTATTTAAGTTGAAGGCATTTCTAGTTTATTTTAAACATAAAACATACTATTATTTGCTTTCTTGACTGTTGGCAGCCTGCCTGCTTTTAATTGAAGTATAAAGGGTCCAGGTAGAGTAAAAAAGAAAATGGCGCATGTCTTAAATCAAGCAGTTTTAAAATTTCATTTTAACAACTTACCTTTCATTGTTTTAGTATTCTCTTAGGTCTTTAGCTTTCAATAGCCTGTCTGCGAATGTCTTGCTTCACAGGTAACATGGCACGAGGCTCACAAGTTTTTGAAAGTTGAATTTCCAACCAAAGTGCACAGTTCAAATGCAACGTACGAGATTCAGTTTGGGCACCTTCAGAGGCCGACTCACAGAAACACGTCTTGGGACTGGGCTCGTTACGAGGTGATTGCATTGCAAACATTGAAAATCTCCAGTAACCATGCAGATAGATGCAGTTGGAGAGTTTTTTGCGGATGGAGACATTCTTAATGTACATGTTTTTCTCCGATCCTGCAGGTTTGGGCTCACCGATGGATGGACATTTCCGAGCACGGATTTGGGGTTGCAGTGCTTAATGACTGTAAATACGGTTGTTCTGCCCTGGGGAATGTTCTGAGCCTATCACTGTATGTCAGTTTTGTATTAATTCAAGCATGATGTTTGTGGTGTAATGTAATAATGTAAAAAATGTATGCTTAATGTATTGAATTTTTTAAATTTTATTTTATTCTTTATTTTTGCCAAGACGGTCATCCACAGACATGTCAATTACAATTAGACAACCCAATCCACAATGAGCAAAAAAAACATAATTGTCATAATGCAAAAAGTAAATAAATTTCTCTTACAACACACATATGTTATACAATAACTGGTAGATATGGTGCATGGGCTCCAGACCAGCAGACCGCCCGTCAAGGTTTTTATCAAAAATAAAATACAACAATGGTAACATTAAGAAAGGAATATGAAAGCTCGGTGGCTAGCGTAAGAATACCTGTGAGCGAAACTAAAATAGCTAAGGCATGTGCTAACCCTCCCCACTAGCCTCCATATGATTCTCTCAACTGGAAGCTAACAAGGAAGCCATAAACCCGCCTGTAGCAGAGGCCCCACCCAAAGGATGGTTGGCACCGCAGAAAGGATGAGACAAAAGTGAGAGTCAGAGGGAAGAGGGGGAGAAGGTGGGGGTGGGAGGAGCACCAGGAGAAGCAAAAAGAGGCAATGAGCAGAGGTGCGCCATAAAGGCACCCAACAGGGATCTCTCTGAAATTAGATCTAGCCCGGGCAATACCCCTGGAGGGATTCTTTAAAGTCCCCCCCCCACTATGGGATAAAAGATGAAACCAGCAACCTCGCGAGACTTGAATAGTGAACAGGCAGTGAGGTTTGTTCCTGAGCCCACCCTGCTCATCCCCTAACCACCCACATCGCTGGCCATCCAAGGGCCCCAGACTTTTTCTGAATGCCTTCATGGTACCCTCACCTGGGTCATTAGCTTGTCTATAAGGCAAGTATCCTTAATTTTTTTTATGACGGTCTCACTTTGAAGCCATACCTGTGCTAGAGCCCTCCTAGCTGCCAGATTCAACTTGTGTACTAACTTTTGTTCAGTATTCGTCCAGTTCTTCCATGGGTCTAGCTGATAAAAACACCCAAGGATCTAATTTAACGTCCCTACCAAGAACATCCCTCAGCAAATCATTGTTTTTTTCCCAGTATATTTGCACTTCTGGGCATTCCCACCACACGTGAATGTATTGCATTTTTAAAGATTTTTATTAAGTTCTCAGGGGATCAAAATCCCTATAACATAATACCCATTTCATGAATGTTTTGCACATGACATAACCGTTGTTCTTTAAGCCAATATCTCTGTTTAAGGCATACTTTTAGAATTCTTACTGTGGATACTCTTATTGGGGCAGATAATTTGGATGAGTCTCATTAATGTGTTTTTTTTCATTATTATTATTGAAATATTTCAAATGACTGAAGTAAACTTGATCAGGACTGATACATATCCATATCACATTTTTGTCTTGGGTGGCACTTTCCTTTAGGAGGTGGATTCGGGGGCACTAAACACCCAGTAAATGCAGACAATGTCATTTTTATAAATATTTTGTATATATATTCTTTCTTTCTCAATAGCCTAAGAGCTCCAAAGTCCCCAGATGCCACAGCAGATATGGGACATCATGAGTTTTCCTACGCACTTATGCCACATGCAGGTATGTATGCATCTGACCAGAATTTGACACAGTGCTGGAACTCTGTTATACGCACGCACACATCAGAAAAATCACATAGTGACTATAAACACAATATGGCATTGTGTATTTATAGAGTTCAGATTAAAATGTAGCAATCTCTGTTCTGTTTTAGCTATTTTACATACTTTTTTTAACAAGTGTTGTTCCGTTTTGACTTTCTCCTGTCTGTCTAACCTACAGGATCATTTCAGGAGGCCAGGGTTATTCAACATGCGTATAGCTTTTGTACTCCACTTATTACCACCTCAACAGTGGGATCACAAACCAGTTCTTGGAGCGCCTTTACTGTCATTTCACCAGCCGTAATCCTAGAAACGGTTAAACAGGTAACTGCATTCCGAATCTTCCATTCCATGGATCTGTTACATCCTGCTATCAGATAACAATGACTATAAGTGGTGTGACGGCTGTCAGAGTGTTAGCCATTGTTACAAAGAAGTAGTTGTATACCAAAGAGAGCTGTAATGATCCAGTTGTGCATGTGTATAGATGTATTATCTGGCTAGCAATCTAATTTTGTAGCCCATGCACCAGTCTACACCCAAAGGTGCTCGGTGAAAAAACAAAGTGGAAAAGAATTTTGTACTTAACTTAAATAAACCGCTTCTTAGGGTAGCCTTCCCAGTTAGTTGAGAGAGAGAGAGAGTGTGTGCGCATACATACACTGCCATTAGGGGAGGCACCTTGAAGGCAATTGCATTATCACTAAGTGCCAACCTTTACGTTTCATATTCTGTTTTGCCATTGCAACAAAACTTTTTCTGTAAAATCTTGCTTATGTCTCAACTGCTTTTATTACTTGCATTAGAATGCTTTGTCGTAGCTTCTAATAGTCCTGATTATAATGCAAATTACAGTTAGTTAATTTTCCTGTCTCTACTGTGGAATTGTAATATTTGTTTTTTAATTCAATTTGTTCTCCAGGCAGAGAACCAGCCTGGGTCTCTTGTACTGAGGTTATATGAATCCTTTGGCAGCACTGTGGACACCTTGCTGCAGACATCACTCCCTGTGCAAGAGGTTTTCTTGTAAGTAGTCTTGCCTTTTGTTTACCTCTGTTGGGTATAGGAAATACCCCAATGTAATCCGAATTCATTTTGTCAGGATGTATAGAGTATGATGTAAATAACTGGATCTAATTGAATGATTGCACCATCTTCTTGAAGCGTTTCATTTTCAAATGAACACAAAGGAAGGAGGAATTTGACAATAAACCAAAGAGGCTTCATTCTCTCCAAAATCAGAATATAAAAATGTATGTAATTACTCATACATTTAATAAGTAGGAAATAGTACATTTCTGTCAAGCCAGACGGAGTAACCCTGAAGTGCCTGACACCTCCTGTCATGGATCACATTGCTCCCAGAATACCCGTAACTTTGTTCTGGAGGTGAAAAGGTTAAAAAAGAAAATCACAATTTGTCTGCACTAGACAAAAAATAATGATAAAAAGTCCATCTTACGACCACCCACACTTAACTCTAGTATCAAAAGTTGCCACCACCAAGACAATTTGCCAATTGAGTGCCTTAGGTTGCTTCAAGCAAAAAAGGCAGAACTTAATTAAGGAATAGTTATCATGAACAAAAATAGTCCCAGTACATACATAAAAATAGATGAAAACTTATTTATTATAAACAAACCGTTAAAAATAAAAAGGAGAAATTAACAGAACATCCTAGTTACTCACTTTGCTAGTACAGTAATTGTATCTTCTGTTCCCAGAGGGTTCAGCAAGGAAAAGATCAACTTACTTAAATCTTGCGCATAATAAGCACTCTGCGCATTCACATTTCCTAGCTTTTATACCTTTTGTGCCTATCTCTAGTTTCGAAGACTGCCCAGTAAGATCTATAGGATGATGGGCACATGTGACTGTATGAATTCTAGGTGTATTATTCCTCCCTTTTTACATTTTGGCCAATTTAAAATTCAATCTATATAAAAGCATTAATAAAAATGATTTTATTTCTTTCTGCACGCCTGGCACAGGAATAATCTTTTTACCTGTGGAACCACCACAATGTATTAGTTACAAAGTCACATTACAAGACCTGCTTGCGACTTAGAATAGCTGGCTTCCCCAGTCCCCCCTTTTCAAGCTTCCTGCAGCCCTGCTTTTTTTTTAATGATGTGCACGTTCTATTTTGGAATAGGATCATTAAAGACTTGATTGTTATGATGGTATTACTTAAAGTAGTTTATTACACGTAAGATATGTTTATGTGTAAAAGTGAATGAGCTCTTTGGTATTCAAGTCTCACTGCTGATAAAACAAGGAGGTCCAGCAAGCTCATGGAATGATTCTGAAGGGCAAATGCTGAATGGAGCTTTGTGCACTTGTCAAACTCTTTTATTTGATTCTAAGCATACGACATGAGACATGACTGTCTAAGCACTTACACACTTTAAGCTTTTTATCTTGTTTTCTTGAGTGTGAAAGTCTAAAAGTTGGGAGTTTGTGTGGAATGATATTTGCTTAGGAGTCCACTATACATGGATAAATCTGTCTGCCTAATATATGTGGGCCGAGAGTATGGCTATTTTTAATGCGAGTGGAATTTCTGAATTTCCTTTCATGATTTTGATTCTAGTGTTTTTCTCTTGTTTACACAAGAAATATGTCTTATTTAAAAGCTTAAAATAAATAAATTGTTTTATGACTTCTTTATGTACTGTGCAAAATTATAGAATTTTAGATACTTTTACAACAGTTCACTTGGTGCTGATTGTTAAACCATATGGGCTGTTTGTACACTATAGGTAAACATAGAAAATTAGATAAACTAGTGTCATGGTACTGCTGTTAAACACTTAGGAGGTAATTATAAAACTATGTAGTGTTGGTGAAACACACAGAATATAATTCTGTGCATGAGAATTTCAACGTTACTTACTGAAGTGAGAATTGTCAAAGTTCAAATATGAGTTCAAAGTGAATTTCAAATTTAAGGAAAAGTAGCCGAACTGGAAGATTAGTTGACTTGGAGAATATTTCCAGTTTGGCTACTTTTCCTTAAATTTGAACTTCACTTTAAATTTCCAATAATGCACATTTTAGTAAATAACCCTGACATCCTCATATACAGAATTATACTCTGTGTGTGTCACCAACACTACATCGTTGTATAAAGTTACCTCTGGAGTGTTTAATAGCAGTACCAAGACACTAGTTATTATCAGCATGTCACACGGATTTGATGTACTTTATAATGAGGGTAAAGGCTACTAATGTCAAGGCAGATCTCATAAACCATGGCAGATATCTGTAAAGATCGTTGGCTGTCACGCAGATTTTCTCCTTATTCGATCTCTATTGTGTAGAACAGATTATCCTCCTCTGATAATACTCTTTGCGCTCAGCTCCTGCCAAGAGTTATACTTCCACAACAGGAAACATTCTCTAAATTATGTATGGATTCAAATATGTGATGATTAGCTGATTATTTTATTAAATGCTTTCAAATAAATATCACATAAAAATGATTACTTTGGACATCTGCCAATCTAATACTGATTTCTTGACAAAATGTCTTTGCATATTTTATTTGTATTATATGTTAAAGTAATACTCCGGTCACCAGAACAACTTCTGAAATTAAGTTTCAGGAAGCGCTTTAGTGCTGGCCTTGTGCAACGGCTTTCCACGCTTCCTGAAACTCTATTTCAGAATCCAGAACTGCAGATCCAGCGCTGAAGGCAGGCTTTGGGGGGTTAAACTCCCTAAGGTAAGAGTGTCCCTGAGGCCTCCTGGCTCCATATTAACTTCATATAGTTTGTTATTATGGTGACTGGAGTGTTCCTTTAAGCCCATTATTACTACAGTTTCAAAATCAAAAGGAAAAACTCTTTTTTTTTCTATAAGACAGTCAGTAATCATTTTATTTAGGAAAATGAAACTCCAAGTACGTATTCGTAAAGGCAGGCTCTCTGCCAGCTGTCTAGAGATCTTTAATTGTAATTTTCATTTACTATACTGTGTCCCTTGCAGGTGTGATCTCCTCGAACGCCCTTATAGCAGTCAGCCGCTTCCGCTAGAGGAGAGCGGAGTGAAACTATCATTTACGCCCTTCAAGGTCCTGACTGTTCTTCTAATTCTGAAAAGATAATTTGAGCAAACTTTCCTGTACGTCCTGCAGGCTTCTTGCTGGTGAACTAGTTCTGAATAGTTAAATTCATGGGTGAGAATCTGTCTTGTACACCCCACGAGGTTCTGATTGGTCTACTAGTGCTAAAGAGATTAATGGAAAGAGGGGAAACTGTCCTTAACACTTTTCAAAGTTTTGACTATTCCTGTTCCAAAGAGAAAAATCTGTAGTGTTAATCGGCAGCCTGTGCCAACCAGCTATTAACCAACAACTTCAAGAGAATCTTCCAAGTACTCAGGTCTCCCTTGTTTTTTTACAAGTTTCCTTCGATTGGTGGTGTCCTCTGTTATCCGATATTGGTATTATTGTATTTAATTTTAAATTCACTGTGAATTTACACTTTAGTGAATAACTCTGTATATGAAAAGGTTAATGAATTTATAAAATCATGAATAAATATCATTATAAAAGTCTGCAGAACAAAAACAGTACTTGTAATCTCTGTGTAGCTCAGTCTAATTTGGAAAATACATACGTACCACAATAAATACGTACATTCCATATCCTGTTGGCACGTATTTTAAATTGGCCTTCCTGAACACATATTTGCATGCGTGCTTTCTTAAAGAGGCAGACCTTACGGGGGGGGGGGGCGGGGGATAGATTTTAATTTTATCTTTTTTTTTTTTACATTTTTAACTTGTAACTTCACTTCATCTTATAGTGAAGGCGAGGTTCACCACTGGAACTTTAAGTTTTAATTGTAATTTGGAACCCAAAAGCTTCAAACCTTTTAAATATATGCACATATCTCATATATACGGTTTAATTTGACAAGCCACGTGTTTACCCTGTTAAACCTTTCCAGACGTTAGGGCGTGCAAAAGGAGGGCTTTAATGCGCTTAGGGTGGCATAGCACACTGTAAGGATCTGGCTCTCCCTCCAACCCAAATACTTACCCTCCGTGGAGATTGCGATTGGGGGACGCGCCTGACAACCAAGGCAGTCTTCCTATCTGCAATCCAGCCGATCCAAGTCATGTGATCATGATTTCATTCTAACTGTCAGTTCATTCAGTCTGGTTTCCGCGCTAAGCACTCTGTGGAAACGACACTGACCAAAGTATCCAATGATCTAGTGGTCACTACTCTATCCTAATTCTCCTTGACCTGTCTGCGGCTTTTGACACTGTTGATCATCAACAGCTTCTTCTCATCTTCCGCAATATCGGTCTACAAGATATTGCTCTCTCCTGCTGCTCCTCCTACCTCTCCCAGCGCTCTTTCAGTGTTTCTTTCTCTGGCTCTGCATCTTCTCCCCAACTCTTCTCTGTTGGTGTCCCCCAAGGTTCAGTCCTTGGTCCCCTACTGTTCTCCATCTATACTGCCTCCCTTGGTAAACTCATTAGCTCCTTTGGCTTCCAATATCATTTCTATGCAGATGACACGCAAATCTACCTGTCCTCTCCTGATCTCTCCCCATCCCTCTTGACTAGTGTATCTGACTGCCTCTCTGCTATTTCTAACTGGATAGCTGCCCACTTCCTTAAACTAAACTTGACCAAAACTGAAATTCTGGTCTTTCCTCCCTCAAGTGTTGTTACTCCTGTGTCTGTCTCCCTCCAAGTCAACGGTGCTACCATCAGCTCCACCATGCAGGCTCGCTGCCTAGGTGTTCTTTGACTCCGACCTCTCCGTCAAGCCTCATGTTCAATCTATCGACAAATCTTGTCATTTCCATCTCAAAAACATTGCAAGCATCCGCCCCTACTTAACGCCAGATGTGACATAGGTGTTGGTCCATTCCACTGTCCTTTCTCGCCTTGACTACTGTAATCCGCTTCTCAGTGGTTTTACCTGCTCCCAACTTGCGCCGTTACAGTCCGTAATGAATGCGGCAGCGAGGCTCATCTACCTGTCCGCCGGCACCTCCCATGCCTCACCCTTCTGTCAATCCCTACATTGGCTTCCTATAAAATATAGAGCTCAATTTAAAAATCTGGTTCTTGCTTTCAAATCTCTACATAATGCTGCTCCCATCTATCTATCCTCTCTTATACACAAGTATGTCCCATCTAGGCCCTTACGATCTGCTGAAGACTGTCCGTACTCCCACCTCTGATGATCGCCTTGAAGATTTCTCGAGGGCCGCACCGTTCCTGTGGAACTCGCTTCCCTCCTCCATTAGATGCTCACCCAGTCTCCACTCCTTCAAAAAATCGTTAAAAACAGACTTCTTCATAAAAGCGTATCAATTAAACTGTTAATAGCTCCTGACTGATTCCTCTTCTGCAACTGTCACTAGTTTAATACTATCCTTACCTTTTTGTGTCATTTTACCCCCCTCCCTCTAGCATGTAAGCTCATTGAGCAGGGCCCTCAACCCCTCTGTTCCTGTGTGTCCAACTTGTCTGGTTACAACTACATGTTTGTTCGTCCACCTATTGTAAAGCGCTGCGGAATTTGATGGCGCTATATAAATATCATAAAAATAACTGTATTTATGTATTATTTATATATCATTATTTATATATATATATATATATATTGGGGACCACACTGACAACCCAGGTAGAACTTCCAGAGAATTTCATTTGCAAGCTCTATACTTGACCCTGTAACTTTTTAAAACCCCAAAATGTACATTGAGGGTACTGTTTTACTCGTGAGATATCGCTGAACAAAAATATAAGTCTTCTAGAGCAGCACAACATATGACAGTGATATCGTCAAAGAAAGTGTATTTATTTTTGTGTGAAAAGAGCAAAAAAATAAATATGAACACTAGCTTTGTGAAGGGTTTATGACTTATGGCCACTAAAAAAGACTAAACATAGACCATTTTGAATACCCTGGCTTGTCTACATTTGCAAATATTTTGCCATGAATGGGGTAATTTTAATGCCTGGGCTTCCATACTGTCTCAAAGGCAACACTGGCACAGCAAACCAATCTGACAAATTTTAGTTCGTAAAAATGGGCAAGCTCTTTATTTGACTGTTTCCAAAACAAAACACCATGAAACCTGTACAATGGGGGCATCACGGTAGTCGTGGGATATTGCAGCATACAAATATGTATATTTTATTGCAGTAAAGGCTAATGGTATTGGGACATGCACGTTAAAATGCCATGCAAAACTTGGGAAATAACATTTCTTAATTTTTTACACTTTAAATTTTATTCATAATAAGCTTTGGTGCACTTAATATGAAAGAGGTAATTTTGGTGGAACATATATATTCTGTTAAAACCCTAAATTGTAGGTTTTGTTTTGATTCAGAACTTGTACAATTGCCAAAACTGACACTAAACTGTGTGTAAGTGGAAGTTATGAAACAAGCAAATAATTGTTGAATTAGAAAATAAACAAAAGTAGGATTTATTGCATAATGTGGTTAAATTCCAGATTGGAATTCAAGTCCACATTTTTTGACACAATATATACACTTTTGTTTTCAAGCGTTGTATTGAAAAAGAATTGGATAAAAAAATGCTTGTTATAAATAGTATACAGGCTGCACCCCATTATTAATTTTACTTGCTTAAACACTGTACTAAACTCTACATTCAACTCTTCATAGTGGAAAACTGTGTTGCAATGAATAACAGCAATATAAATATATAAATATCACTGCCAGTGTCTTAAACAAAAAAGGGTGCCAACATATGTGCTTGTTCACTTAACAGTGAGTTGTAGTAATTAAACAGTCTACGTAGTCGTCGTGAATATATAAGGATATTATGGCACTAGAAAAAGTGCAGAGGCGGGCTCTAAAATTAATAAAAGGAATGGAACATATCAGCTATGAAAGAAGGTTAACAAATTTAAACCTCTTTAGTTTATAAAAACGTCGCCTGAGAGGGGATTTGATAACGTTATACAAATATAACTGGGACCAATGCAAACTATTGTGTGGAAATCTATTCACAAACTGGACTTTACATAGGACACGAGGTCATGCGTTTAGACTGGAAGAAGATTTAGTCTAAGGAAAAGGATTTTTTTTTTTTTTTTACCGTAAGAACAATAAGGATGTGGAATTCTCTGCCTGAAGAAGTGGTTTTATCAGAGTCCATACAGATGTTCAAACGGCTACTAGATGCATACTTGCAAAAATAGAATATTCAACAATATAATTTTTTAATGTAGGGTAATAGCTCCTTGATCCAAGGATAAATCTGACTGCCATTCTGGGGTCAAGAGGGAATTTTTTTTCCTAGTTTGTTGCAAAATTGGAAGTGCTTCAAACAGTTTTTTTGCCTTCTTTTGGATTAACAGCAAAAACAAATGTGAGGAAGGCTGAACTTGATGGACGCAAGTCTCTTTTCAGCTATGTAACTATGTAATAAATGGAATGAAAAATGTCTTGGCATTTTTATCTTTAGTTCAGGGCAGCTTACTTTTTAAAACAAAATAACACAAAGGGGATCCAGGATCCATAATGAATCAATCACAAATTGCTCTGTAAGTTAATTGCCCCATTATCCCAGTATTTCCTGCAAACCATGCCTACAAGACTAGAAAAAACAATATTTTTCAAATATCCGGGAGTCCCACATTAAATATTGCAGCACACAAAATATCTAGTCATTCCTTAACTTTTATTTTCATCTTTAGATTGTAAGTTCGTTTGGGCAAGGCCCTCTTTACCTGCGGTTCCCCATATGTAAAACCTGTTCTGTTAGAATTAAATATTTGTCTTTTCTTTTAACCATGTTGTGGAATATGTTAGCGCTAAGTGATTGTGATTTTTTTTCCCCCCAATAAAACCAAATACGAGAACGGCTCATAGGTTAATTTCTGTCCACTATAGAGCCAGTTTACGGTTTAGCCATATAAGTTAAAACTATCATGCCTTAGTAGTGCCCATGGCTAGTGATCTGTGGTTTTGCCAATAAATATAACTGTTACACTAGACCTGTTCCATTTACACTGTGCAGTAGCCTTCGGTACCTCAAATCCCAAGGTGTTAGAGGTGGCTAATCATGCTATTAGATATCTCTGTAACTGTTCACTGAATACACATGTATTTAAAAAAAGATCAATTAAACAAGACTGGGAAACATCAACCAAAGCACATAATGTCACATATTTCATTAAAATAACATATTAGAGACTTGTTGTATTAGAGACAGTTCTACTTCAGATAAACAATTTATTACTCCATACAAACATCACATAACTACTAGAGTTTTGATTTTCTATCCACAAGTGCATTGTAAGTACTCAGGTCCAATGGCTTATAACATTTTTCATTTTCATCTAAGACGTATAAAGGATCTTTAATAGTGAGGGGGCTGAATCCATCCTGTACAAGACCCACTTTGCGTTGCTTGAAAGTTCCAGTAACTTCTATGGCGTCCTGTTTGGTAAAGATAAAACACATTGGCCCTTACTGAAAGTGCGTTAAACCGTGACCTCAGAACATATGTAACACACACATCTCTCACACATCACAGGTCTATGTACCATAACCAATACAACTTGGTTTAGTGGTTATGATGCTATCAGTCTATACATGCCATCCTGGATTTTTTTTTTTTTTTTTTGTCAAAATAATTTTGCAGCTTTTAGACAAAAAAAAAAAAAAGTCACTGCTCTCGCTAGCTAAAATTAAATTGTAAGCTCACAGGATGCGTTGGCACTTTGTAGGAAGTGCTGCAGACATTGAAGTCCATGGGCAGGGTTCTGTACTTCTTTTATAAGTGCATGTTGTAATGCCCAGCAAGCATGTTTCATTGTTTCACTTTTAAAATAGAGTTTTAAAGTGTGATGTGCGTAATATAAACATGGACTGATTACCTGGTAGAGGCAGTAGCATGGATTGCAGCATGGGAAGGGTTAGTTTGGTTGTATAGGAATGTGCTATGTGGCAGATCACAGGGAAAAGGCCTCAGCCATGTTACTCTGCCAGCTGTGAAACTGTACACCAAATTGCATGTAGGCTTATTCATTTATTTATTTTAAATCTAGAATAGATGACTACACATCATTTGCTTGTGTTGCTACATAGACGTCTGCCACTTTTTATATGCTAAGTGACCATTAGCAGTCAGGGGATGATTTTCTGCCAATATGATAACCAGAAAATCATAATAATCCAGAGATGAATGAACTTGCCTCCACGTATACATTTTCATAACAACAGCATACCCTACAGAAGGAGTCTAAACATTACTTTAATTTTTAAGGAATTGTGGAACTCTACTATATAATATCATAGGTTGGACTGAAATGGATACATTGAACGATTTCTGTGGCAGACGTACAACAGGAAATAAACCTATTTTGTTCATATAGATAAATGCTTAAATCCAACAAAAAGAGGAGAGTGGATGGCTTCTTGCAATCTAGACTCCCTATCAGTACGCCTTCCCTTGTAACTCATTTTGGGTTGGCTCGGAAAATGGCAGTTTCTATCGGTGCTCCCAGACAGAAGATTCCATTACTGTAACAGCTAAATGGGTAATCAGGATTTCTGTTAATTTCTTCTTTTTATATTTACTGTCAATTGTTTGCCATCTATTTTTCTTATGCATGCACTGTGACTATTATTTTTTTTTCTTTTCTTTTTTAAGTTCTGCCTTTAACTGGTAAATAATTACATTGCCTAAAGAGACTGATTTAATAGTGTTTTTAAATTGCATATACAGGTGATACTCAAAAAATTGGAATATCGTGCAAAAGTTCATTTATTTCAGTAATGCAACGTAAAAGGTGAAACGTATATATGAGATATACGCATTACATGCAAAGCAAGATAGTTCAAGCCGTGATTTGTCATAAGTGTGATGATTATGGCTTACAGCTCATGAAAACCCTAAATCTACAATCTCAGTAAATTAGAATATTGTGAAAAGGTGCAATATTCTAGGCTCTCAGTGTCCCACTCTAAGTAAGCCATAACACCTGCAAAGGGTTTCTGAGCCTTTAAATGGTCTCTCAGTCTGGTTCAGTAGGAATCACAATCATGGGGAAGACTGCTGACCTGACAGCTGTGCAGAAAACCATCATTGACACCCTCCATAAGGAGGGAAAGCCTCAAAAGGTAATTGCGAAGGAAGTTGGATGTTCCCAAAGTGCTGTATCAAAGCACATTAATAGAAAGTTATGTGGAAGGGAAAAGTGTGGAAGAAAAAGGTGCACAAGCAGCAGGGATGACCGCAGCCTGGAGAGGATTGTCAGGAAAAGGCCATTCAAAAGTGTTGGGGACTTTCACAAGGAGGGGACTGAGGCTGGAGTCAGTGCATCAAGAGCCACCACACACAGATGGATCCTGGACATGGGCTTCAGATGTCGTATTCCTCTTGTAAAGCCGCTCCAGAACAACAAACAACGTCAGAAGCGTCTTACCTGGGTTGTTGCTCAGTGGTCCAAAGTCCTCTTTTCTGATAAGAGCAACTTTTGCATCTCATTTGGAAACCAAGGACCCAGAGTCTGGAGGTAAAATGGAGAGGCACACACTGCAAGATGCTTGAAGTCCAGTTTGAAGTTTCCACAGTCTGTGTTGATTCCGGGAGCCATGTCATCTGCTGGTGTTGGTCCACTGTGCTTCATTAAGTCCAGGGCCAACACAGCCGTCTACCAGGAGATTTTGGAGCACTTCATGCTTCCTTCCGCAGACGAGCTTTATGGGGATGCTGACTACATTTTCCAGCAGGACTTGGCACCTGCCCACACTGCCAAAGGCACCAAAGCGTGGTTCAATGACCGTGGGATTACTGTGCTTGATTGGCCAGCAAACTCGCCTGACCTGAACCCCATAGAGAATCTATGGGGCATTGCCAAGAGAAAGATGAGACATGAGACCGAACAATGTAGAAAAGCTGAAGGCTGCTATTGAAGCATCCTGGTCTTCCATAACACCTCAGCAGTGCCACAGGCTGATAGCTTCCATGCCACGCCGCATTGAGACAGTAATTGCTGCAAAAGGGGCCCAAACCAAGTACTGAGTCCATATGCATGCTTATACTTTTCAGAGGTCCGACATTGTTCTATGTACTGTATTGTTCCTTGTTTTATTGATTGCATGTAATATTCTAATTTACTGAGATTGTGGATTTGGGGTTTTCATGAGTTGTAAGCCATAATCATCGCACTTATGACAAATTACGGCTTGAACTATCTTGCTTTGCATGTAATGCATCTATCTCATATATTAGTTTCCCCTTTTACGTTGCATTACCGAAATAAATGAA
>OW240914.1:48887843-48902880 GCA_933207985.1 Pelobates cultripes
CCTTTCTCATACCTGTGGCCAGAGATAGGGGACACTAGACTCCCTGGTGGTCAGGTGGCATTGTGCAGCCTGCCGGGTTGTTTAGTGAAGAGTGAGGCAAGGAGTCTCTGGCATGCAGCAGAATTACTCCTTCTTTCGTGTGCCCACCATGAGTGCCACGTGGAGCATTGCAATAGCAATCCGTGGCAATGCTCTGACAGCTGGGGTTTACGAGAGGACACTGCTGGAAGTGGAGCTTGGAATCTACTGGGCCCACTTTTCAGCAGGGATCCAAAGACCATATATATAGCGGTGAATGCAATGGATTTATGTACATTGGGTATGGGGCCTAGGCTCGCCTTGCTCCATGTATGGGGCCTAGGCTCGCCTTGCTCCATGGGTGACCTGGTCCCCGTCGAGCTGTATTGGCTGTAACCCCCTGATAGTGGCCTTGCGTTTACCACTGTGTGCCTGGAGGCTCAGTGAGTAAAGGTGCACTTGCGGATGATCCAGGGTTACCCAGTCAGAATACCATGAAATAGAGAAACACATTTGTTTGTTCGTGCACATGTCTAGCCATAATACCCAAGCTGGAAAATAAGCCCAGTTTGGCTAATATGGTCTCATATATGTACTCCACCATACTAATTCTCTGTTAATTCTGTTTATTGAATTACCTCTTAAGTGATTGTTCCTGTTCCTTTGCAAACACCAGGGCATTTACAAATATTCTTAAAAGGGATAATATAGGCCCCTGGACCAATAGTGGTTTAGGTGTTAAGAAACTAGCCCTGTGCTTTCAGCAATGTAAACATTGCCTTATTTGAGAAAATTCAGTGTTTACATTTTTGCTTAAAGACACTTCCTGTGGCTGCTACTCAGACAGGTCACTCGGACAAGCACCAGAGGGGCTTCCTAACACAGTCTTTGAAGTACTGTCAGGATTACTGTTTGATCCAGCACGTAGAACTGTACAGCACGAATGACAAATAAGTAACGTATTACCGGTCCTTAGAATGGCCGGATTTAACGTACAAAGAATAGTCAAAAATACTAGCCGAGGTCAGGGAACACAGAAAGGGACACAGCGATGAGGAAAGCCAGGAGTCAGGATACCAGAATATAGAGAAGTCAATAAACAAAGCCAAAGTCAAAAACCAGGTAGAAAACTATAAACAGGAACGCGCTCTCGGACAACCACAAGGGAAACCACGACAGGGCACTGAGCAGGCTGAGAACTGGGCCTAAATACCCCTCCTTTAGTTCTGATAGGCTGTAACCGGCCTTTGACCCCAAAGTCAGTTACCAGGTTTCATTTGCATAATTGCTGCTCAGCTTTAACCCTTCTGTGGATTAGGTTGCTGCTCGGCACAACTTTTCCTGTGTTGACAGTAAATGTCATTAACCACTTTTCTATAAGCGGATGAATACATGACACCAGGTTTCATTTGCACAATTACTGCTCAGCATTAACCCTTCTGTGGATTAGGTTGCTGCTCGGCACAACTTTTCCTGTGTGGACAGTAAATGTCATTAACCACATTTCTGTAAGCGGATGAATACATGACATTACCCCCCACCTGAAGAACGCCCACCGGGCGGGACAGGACCAGGCTTGAGAGGAAATTTAGCGTGAAAAGCGCAGATCTTACGGCCTGCATGCAGGTCAGGAGCCGAAACCCAAGAACGATCAGCAGGACCGTAACCTTTCCAAACAACCAAGTACTGTAAAGTGCCCCGAGAAAACCTAGAATCCACGATAGAAGATACCTCATACTCTTCCTGACCACCCACCACCACCGGAGGGGGAGGAACACAAGGAACAGTATATCTATTGCAGACAAGAGGTTTGAGTAAGGACACATGAAAAGTGTTGGGAATCCCTAAAGATGCAGGAAGAGCCAGAGAGTAAGACACTGGATTGATCCTACGAAGCACTCTATAGGGACCAAGGAATCTGGGGGCAAACTTCATGCTAGGGACCTTAAGCTTGATGTTGCGAGATGACAACCAAACCCGGTCCCCCACTTGGTACACCGGGTTGGCACTCCTACGCTTATCAGCAAAATGTTTGAAGCGTTCAGCAGCAGCCCCTAGAGCAGTTTGAACCTTAACCCAGGTATCCTGAATGGAGGCCAGACACTCATCCAGAGCAGGAATGGCAGTATCAGAAAATACCGCAGGGAGAACCGTAGGATGCCTACCATTATTGACAAAAAATGGACTGTGCCCAGAGGAGTCATGAACAGCATTGTTTCTAGCGAACTC
This sequence comes from Pelobates cultripes, assembly GCA_933207985.1. NCBI lineage: Eukaryota > Metazoa > Chordata > Amphibia > Anura > Pelobatidae > Pelobates > Pelobates cultripes. The sequence goes on from OW240914.1 coordinate 48,890,091, forward strand.
GGCCCACGGGAGTAGTTCGGACCAATTGTCTTGTGTGCTATTAATAAAACAACGCAAATAAACTTCTAATGACTGGTTAGCCCTCTCAGCTGTACCATTGGTCTGTGGATGGTAGGAGGAGGAGAAGGAGAGATCAATCCCCAATTGTTTACTGAACGCCCTCCAGAACCTGGACACAAACTGAGAGCCCCTATCAGACACAATATTGTGGGGGATGCCATGCAAACGGACAATTTCACGTATGAAAATTAGGACCAAATCTTGCGAAGATGGCAACTTCTTGAGAGGAATGAAGTGAGCCATCTTAGAAAATCGGTCTACAACCATGAGAATAGTAGTGAACCCAGCAGAGCTAGGAAGCTCAACAATAAAGTCCATGGATAAGTGGGACCATGGAATCTCAGGAACAGGAAGAGGCTGCAACAGGCCACAAGGAAGTGCATGAGTCACCTTAGAAACTGCACACACAGAACATGCCTGCACATACTCCTTTACATCTTTCCTGAGTGAATCCCACCAAAATGATCTAGTGATCGCGGCAGTGGACTTATTGATGCCCGGGTGTCCAGCAGTTATATTGTCATGGAACACTTTCATGATATTAACCCTTTCACATAGGGGAACGAACAGTTTATCACACGGTTTACCACTGGGCGCCTGAGGCTGGGCCTCCAGTATGGTGCCAAGCAGTGGAGAAGACAGTGAGAGGACAGTAGTAGCAATAATACACTCTGGTGGAATAATAGGAGATGTCACCTGTTCCGGAGCTGACTCATTATCAAATTGCCTGGACAAGGCATCAGCCTTGGTATTTTTAGAACCAGGTCTATAAGTAATGAGAAAGTTAAAACGTGAAAGGAACAGTGACCATCTAGCCTGTCTGGAAGACAAACGTTTGGCATCCTCTATATATGCCAGATTTTTGTGGTCGGTTATGATCCTTGGAACCCTCCAAAAGATGTCGCCACTCCTTGAGGGCAAGAATAATGGCCAACAGTTCTCTATTGCCAATATCATAGTTGCGCTCAGCAGGAGACATCTTTCTGGAGAAGTAGCCACAAGGATGCAATGGTGTTCCCTGGCTTTCTCTCTGAGAGAGAACAGCCCCTACCCCTGTCTCGGATGCATCAACCTCCAATATAAAAGGTTTACTAGTGTCGGGATGTTTTAGTATGTCCGCAGAGGCAAATCTTTGTTTAAGAGTCTCAAAAGCATTCACAGCCTCTTTGGACCATACCGTGCTACTAACCCCTTTGCGAGTCATATTTGTGATTGGGGCTATTACAGAAGAAAATCCCTTGATGAATCTTCTGTAATAGTTGGCAAAACCAATAAACCTTTGAATGGCTTTTAAACCAGAGGGTAATGGCCAGTGTAGTACAGCCTCTAGTTTTTTAGGATCCATTTGAAATCCCGATGCAGAGATGTTGTAACCCAAAAAGTGGACTTCAGGCTGGTCAAATATGCACTTTTCTAATTTACAATAAAGTTTATTTTTCAACAACGTCTGCAGAACCTGTTTCACATGGGAGTGGTGAGTTTGAAGATCAGGGAATACACCAAAATATCGTCCAAATAAACCAAGACAAATGAGTAAATGAATTCCCTGAGTACATCATTTATAAAGTCTTGGAATACGGCCGGGGCGTTGCATAACCCAAATGGCATTACCAGATATTCATAGTGTCCACTACGGGTATTAAATGCCGTCTTCCACTCATGATTCTCTTTAATTCTAACCAAATTGTAAGCGCTCCTAAGGTCAAGCTTAGTAAATACTTTAGCTCCCTGAAGTCTATCGAACAATTCGGAAATGAGTGGGATAGGGTATGCATTTTTTACAGTGATTTTATTAAGTGCCCTGTAGTCTATGCAAGGGCGTAACTCACCACCCTTTTTCTCAACAAAAAAGAATCCTGCACCAGCTGGTGAGGATGACTTTCTTATGTGCCCTTTGCTCAAGGATTCTTTGATGTATTCCTCCATTATTTTACTCTCCTGGGGAGATAAGGCATAAACTGCCCCCTTAGGTGGCATAGCGCCTGGAAACAGGTTAATGGCACAGTCATATGCTCTGTGGGGAGGCAATACATCGATTGAGCCTTGTTAAACACCTCCTGAAGTTCTCGGTATTGTATGGGAACTCCAGGAGTTTGGGGAGTGGTAGTGGGAAGGTCAATAGTATCTAATCTCTTTAGTACTGGTTTTATACATCTCCCCATACACTCTTTACCCCATTCTAATATCTCCCCATTAGCCCAGTCAATATAGGGATTGTGCTTACTCAGCCACGGAAACCCTAATATGATAGGACATGATGGAGAAGTAATAACCTGAAACGTCATCTCCTCCCTATGGGAGGCCCCAATGGAGATCGTAATAGGGACAGTTTCGTGGGTTATAAGCGGTTGTGTGAGTGGTCTACCATCAATAGCCTCTACAGCTAGTGGCGTAGGTCTCTCCCTGACCGGTATCTCATTACCCCTAATAAACTGGACATCAATAAAATTTCCAGCAGCACCTGAGTCCATTAGGGCACTGCAAGAAAACTTCTTGTTATCAAGGGAAATAGATACCTCAAGGAGGAATCTACTTTTGTTTTTGTTAGAGGACAACTCCATCACACCTAAGATCTGTCCCCTTAAGGTTCTTAGGTGCGGAAGTGTTCCGGACGCACTGGACAATTAGTTATCATATGTCCCTTTCTACCGCAATATAGGCATAACCCCTCCCTTCTCCTATACTGTTTTTCGGCCTCTGACAGTCTAGTGACCCCCAACTGCATAGGTTCGGGTTCGGACTGTACAGGGAGGTTAGACAAAACAGGTTTAGAGAATTGAGGTGCTAGGGACATAGCCGTACGTCTGGTCTTGCTTCTGGTGACTTCTCTGAGTCTTAACCTATTATCAATATGCATGACAAATGTAATAATTTCGTTAAGACTCTTAGGTAATTCTTTAGCGGCTATCTCATCTAGTATAGTCTCTGAGAGACCCTTTTTGAATGCTGAGATTAACCCATTGTTAGTCCAGTCTACCTTGGAAGCTAAGGTACGGAATTCAATAGCATAATCCGAGATAGACCGGTTACCTTGTCTGATGTGCATTAGGGCAGTGGAGGCGTCATCCTCTCTACCCAATGGCTCAAGCGTGAGCTTGAATTCGGCAAGGAATTCCTGGTAATTATGAGCTATGCTCCGATTACTCTCCCACAACGGATTAGCCCAGGCAAGGGCCTTGCCCTTTAATTGATTCATTAGATAACCAATTTTTGCTCTGTCCGTGGGAAACGACCCTGGCGAGGCCTCAAAATGGTACTCCACCTGATTAAGAAAACCCCTGCATTCCTGGATATTGCCATCAAACTGTAGGGATTTGGAGATAAGGAGATGCTAGAAGTCCTATTAACAGTGGGTGGAGGTACACAGGGTAGAGGTGCTATAGGAGGAGACGCTGCAGGCTGCAGATGCGCCATTCTAGCGAGAAGTGTACTGAAAGCCTGAGCAAATTGATCCATGCAGTGATCATTCTCCTCTAATTTACTCTCGAAAGCAGCTATGTGCTGACACAGTTCTACAGGATCTATGGCCATGTCGTAATGTCAGGATTACTGTTTGATCCAGCATGTAGAACTGTATAGCACGGATGACAAATAAGTAACGTATTACCGGTCCTTAGAATGGCCGCATTTAACGTAAATAGAATAGTAAAAAATACTAGCCGAGGTAAAGCTGAGTCAGGATACCAGAATATAGAGAAGTCAAGAAACAAAGCCAAAGTCAAAAACCAGGTAGAAAACTAATAACAGGAACGCGCTCTCGGACAACCACAAGGGAAACCACGACAGGGCACTGAGCAGGATGAGAACTGGGCCTAAATACCCTTCCTCTAGATCTGATAGGCTGTAACCGGCCTTTGACCCCAAAGTCAGTTACCAGGTTTCATTTGCATAATTGCTGCTCAGCATTAGCCCTTCTGTGGATTAGGTTGCTGCTCGGCACAACTTTTCCTGTGTTGACAGTAAATGTCATTAATCACTTTTCTCTAAGCGGATGAATACATGACACCAGGTTTCATTTGCACAATTACTGCTCAGCATTAACCCTTCTGTGGATTAGGTTGCTGCTCGGCACAACTTTTCCTGTGTGGACAGTAAATGTCATTAACCACATTTCTATAAGCGGATGAATACGTGACAAGGACTGAAGTTCAGCATCTTAACACTCTGCTAATGCATCTCTACGAGGAGATGCTGACTGGCATCGTGACTGGCATCGTGCAGCAATTGTCATGCATGTGCACTACCAACCCCAATGCTCCTCTATGGCTGTGTTCATCAAAAATTAAGATCTTAGACATCTAAAGACTAAACATAAGTAAATCTTATTTTATTTAATTCCTAACATTAATGTCTTCCTTTCATAGGCTTTATATTTTGTATTTAGTACAGACATTTTGGATATTGTTGCATTAATAATAATAATAATTGGTGAATTATTATTACCATTAATACATCAGAGTAGCATGTATGTACTATGTTAAATATTGAATGTTGTTTTGTTTTCTCCGATCAGAGCTACAAGATGCTGTGGAGGAAGTGCTACCGGCATTGGTGGAAGATGGTGTGCAGGTGTTTTATTTAAGCAGAGAATCTCCCACCATCGGAGTAGACAGTCTTCTCGATAAGATGGATTTTGCTTCCGACGAGTCTGTTCCCAGATCATATAGATCACAAGTCAATGGTCAATCTTCAGCTCTATATATTTATACTTCTGGGACAACAGGTAATTTATTCTGCAATAGTTTTCCTAAATCATCCTGTAAATATATTGCCCTGCTGATGTCAAGCTATAAGCTGTCAAGCCTTGTTCCTCATTGATGATGCTATGCCTTTTCAATCATATATACTATCTCATATCGTATTCAAATTATTTGCTCAGCAAAAATATATTTGTACATTCAGTTGCATTGGTCATGATATGAAGAGGCAAAGTTGTCAAGCATAAAATTACTCAGTCTTTTTTTTTATGAATGCATTTGTATGTAATTATTTCAAAATGATGATGACAGGTAATGTTTTTCTATTCTCAAAGTCAATAATTCTTCAAGGTTCTGTCCCCTTGCTGTCCTCGGCAATGATGCTTAAAAGATTGTCTATGTGTTTGGTTTTTGACGAAGCACAGACATGTTAACAGAGCTGTCACATTCTATCCCTTTCATTAGCTAAGAGAGGTAAGCTGACGTAACTTTGAGTGGAGCTATTGAACAAGCTTATAGTAGCTGCACTGCAACTGCTATCAGCTTACTTACATTTCCGTTAACACGTTTGTGCGTGGGCTGTGCACCGCCATATCCACTAATCCAGTGTATGTAGTGGTGGCTCAGAGGCCAGGGCAAGAGAGGGTAGTGGCTTCAACGTGCATGACATAATTATTCCACACAGTGACAGGACAAAGTATAGTTTCCTCATCTGGTGCTGAAAACTGCAAATCCTTGCTGTTATAAGTGATTGTGTTGTGTGCAATGAGGAAGGGACAGGGAAATCCATGCATACCCTATAGAGGCACAGATAGGGCATTACGGGCATATCATGTGTTTGGAGCAGAGCGTGTAGATATGACAAGCTATCCATCAGATATACTAAGGTGGACTATTTTTAAAAAGTATAATTTCTTAAAGATGAAAATATGGAGATACTTGCTTAAAGGAACAGGACTGGCAAAACTTATTGGCCATGTTGCAATGCTGAAGGCTCTGGTGAATCCTGCTGGTTAGGATATATATGCTGTAAACTGCACACCATCACCTTGGCACTAATAGGGTTTAATTTTTATTTGTCATACGCAAGGAAGGATATTTAATTCATGTCTGAGACTATTTGTGTTGTGTTCACACACTCAATCAAGATTTGGAATCTTCTGCCAAGAGGAAGTTGGTTCCAGTTTTTGCATGATATAGCATTATATACTGGATGTATACCATTTAATATTCAAATTATTATAAATAGCTTGCTGGCACAAGGGAAACGGACTATCATTAAGTCAATAAAGAACTTTATTTTCTTTTAAGAAGACTAGATTTCTTGATTTTTATTGGATAATCATCAGGTGAAGAATGTAATTAACTTGGAGTTTTTGACCCTAAATTGCCATGTTACCAGGTTATTTTTTTACCATTTAGTTTGACAACAATTTCTCTGTTTACATTACATTTGACACCGACGTAGATCAATAACACTGTTTACGTTCCTCTGGCAGGACTTCCGAAGGCTGCTATTATATCCCAAGGCCGTCTCTTAATAAGTTCGTCAATATCTACATTATCAGGTTTAACATCCGAAGATGTACTGTATATACCTTTACCTCTTTATCACAGTGCTGGCCTTATGATTGGAGTCCGTGGATGTATCCAGCAAGGTACAGTACTTTAACCCCTTAACCTAATCTTAGAGTCCAGAACATACCCATTGTAAATATTGTACTTTATTGTTTGGGAATCTGAATTCCTAAACCTAACTGCTGATTTCTTAAAAATACCCAAAACAGGTTATTTGTTCATCATTTTTTATTTTCCAGTCATACTCAATACTCAATATATTTTCCTATAACATATATTTTTAGATAATCACTAAACAATTGTATAGATTTGAACCATGTCTGCAAAATATAAATATTGAAATAAGTAAACATGATTAACTTGTTACTTTTTTGAGCTATCAGGTACTACATTTTCATTCCTACTGAGGCACATGATGTTAATGGGCACTTGCTTTGAGATAGATAGATAGATATATATATATATATATATACATATATATATATATACACACACACACACATATATACATACACACACACACACACACACACAAGAGAGCCATCATGGATCTTTATAAATGAATACTGTAGCTAGAGAATGTCTAACTTGTATGAAATGGAGGACCTTGTATTCTTTCACGCAAATTAGTGGATGTTTTGCACACATAAACAAGGCCTGTGATGGAGCTCTCATACTCAAACTGAGTACCTCCACCATGTCCGCTTCCTACCTGCTATCAGGGACACTGGCGCGCTTCAGAACCAGTTGCCGAAGCTTGACTGGGGTCGCTAAGATCTTCTTCCAGCAGGCCAGGCTGCAGTGAATTTGGCTCTGAAGACCCTTCCTCCCTTAGAGCAGTGATTATAGCTTTTTATTTAGTATTTCCCCACCCATTAGAAAAATAGCATAAAACACAGCTATATTTATGGTACAACATTTTTGTACAATACTGCACAATTGCCCACTCTGTCTATGGACTTAATCACATTATCCCCATCTAACACAATCAGTCCTAAAGGCACAACATACAAAATGTATGCCTAAACCCCCTTTCACTGGACAGTACCCCCACACAATATATATACCTGGAAAGCTTGTTACCGAGCGCCCTTGCTGTCAAAATAGTGTCCTGATAATCCACACCCAAGATACAGCGTGTAACATTTTTACCAGGTAATGCTTATTCTCTGATTCTGCAACACTTTCCAGGCATTAAGACAGCTTTGTCCCAGTCTCTGAAAAGGGGTTCCGGACCTCTGGGGAAAGGAGCCCTAGGTATCCTCCTTGACTCCCTGGCCTCCATCCAAATAGCGCTCTATTTGGGCGTTGAGGGACTGAGTAACACCCGCTTAAAGTTTGACCAAACCTCAACCCAGTCCTATTCCATGGAACAGTTCCATGGTGTTTCAGGATATCGCCCAGTCATGCACTCGAGGTATAAAATGATTCCAGGCGATCCCCGGATGTCCTCAAGTCTGGTTGGGAAGCACAATAAGTGTCAGGGGCCCTCCACAGTGACACTTTACTGTGTGCAGTATTCTTCTTTTTTGTGTCTGCTTTAGTTGAAAGACGCTATACTGCATTGTACTAAGGCCCTATAAGTGTGCTCTTCTGTTCTGTGTATCCTGTATGGCTTGCACGTAGAAAGATATCTATAATGGTGGAGCCCCTGTCTCTAAATAACTGTAAGTAGATAAATACTGAAAGATATGGACTTTATCCTTTCATTCAAACCTTTGGAAAAATACACCAAGTTAGATCATTTATATCTTTCCAAGTTTCCTTTATCAGAACTCAAGTCATGAAATGTATAAAATATCTATAGTTTATGGTCCTTATAGGGTTAAACAGCATTCCACACTGATTTAAATCATTCTTAAAGTGAAATAAACTCACACTCTGCTTAACTTATTACATAATGCGCAGTGTTTGTTCACCTTCACCATGAACAAAAGTTATCTGCTCAGTCACACCTTCTGTAAATTGGGCAGACTCCATAAGTGAAATTATATAAGAAAAGGGGAGGGACTAGAATTTACTCTATTGGAAAGCCATTCAGGTGAAACCTGAGTTTGAAACATTAACACCGTAATCACCAAAACAACTTTAGCTTATAGAAGCAGTTTTGGTGTATAGATCATGCCTCTGAAGTCTAACTGCTCAATTCTCTGCCATTTAGGAGTTAAATCACTTTTGTTTCTGTTTATTCAGCCCTAGCCACACCTCTACTGTCTGTGACCGACACAACCTGCATGGAGATTTTTTTTTCTTTTCAATCAAATGTTAACTTACTTTAAAACTTTTTCATGCTCTGCAAATCAAACTTTAATCACATACAGGAGGCTCCTGCTGATCTCGAAATGAGAAAAGAAATTCAGAATTAAACAGGATTAGCAATATATGAGGTGTAAACATTAGATGTCTCTTTACAGGAAGTGTTTAGGAATGCTGTTTAAGTCACACGCAGTGAGGTGTGACTAGGGCTGCATAAACAAAGTGAATTAACTCCTAAACTGCTTCATTAACCCCATAGTGACCAGACCGTTTTTTAAATTTTCTTACCGTTAAGGACCATGGCTGTTTTTACATTTTTTTTTTTATTTATTTTTTTTTATATTCTTTATTTTTTCATCTTGGCAGAAAACAGCATGCAGAATATTAGCAGTTCGGCTTATACAAAAGCCTTTTGTACAATTCCCATAATTTTGATTTATATACAATGAGTCACTCTGTAACAGGTCATTCTTACACTGTGCTTATAACTGTCTGCCAAGGGTTTTTCTGTTTTTCATAAAATGGATCATACAAAGCGCACAGTTGCTACTACATGGGATATGTCGCCTCTCTTTCAGTTTATCTCTAGCTATATCGGCCTTTTGGTGTGGCTTCCCACATCCATTCTTCACTATTTCCCATATATAGTATGGGATATAGAATAGTTAAGAGGAAAAGAGAAAAGAGAGAAGGAAAATAGACATGTAAAAAGGTGGCGGGGTAGGCACCGGTGCGGGAGGTGGGGGGGCGGGCCTCCATCACTGCGCACTCGTCAATCTCTGGGATTATTGTCGGGTTGGATTTTCTGTCGGGTCTCTGCAGTGTTGCTGGTTCCAGCTATGTCCTTTTTGGGTGCTCCTATCCCATTTGGCTGTTATCCCATAACATTATTTTCAGCATATCATATAATTTACTATAAAAACTATTATAAAATATGATAATTTTATTTTTATTTTTAAAAACATACTTTTTCTAACTTTGACTCCCAAAATCTGTTACGCATCTACAACCGCCAAAAACCACCCATGCTAAATAGTTTCTAACTTTTGTCCTGAGTTTAGAAATAATGTTAACATGTTCAATGTTAACATGTTCTTAGCTTTTTTTTTGCAAGTTATAGGGCAAGTAGGACATTGCTGTTTCAAAATATATATATTTTTAATTTATTAATAGTGACATTGTAACACTGTTATCTGTCATAAATCTCTGAATCACACCTCACATGTACATGTAAATTTTATAAAGTAGTCATCCCAGGGTATTCAGTAAGGGGTATGTCCAGTCTTCTTTAGTAGCCACTTAGTCCCAAACACTAGCCAAAGTTAGCATTTATATTTGTTTGTGTGATAAAAAGGCAAAAAACAGTTATGAACGCCAACTTTGGCCAGTGTTTGTGACTGAGTGGCTACTAAAAAAGACTGAACATACCCCATTTGCAATACCTTGGGTTGTCTTCTTTTGCAAATGGTATGCCATCATAGTGGGAAATTATCATTCCTGGGCTACCATACACTCTCAAAGGCAACACAACCAATCTGGCAAATTTCAATGTGAAAAAATGGAAAATCATGCCATATATTTGACCCTGTAACTTTCATAAACAATATAAAACCTGTACATTTGGGGTACTGTTATACTTGGGATACTTCGCTGAACACAAATATTATTGTTTCAAAACACTAAAACATATCACAACAATGATATCATCTGTGAAAGTGCCGTTTGTGTGTGAAAAATGCAAAAATTGTCACTTTCACTAACAATATCATCGCTTTGATATGTTTTACTATTTTGAAACACTAATATTTGGGTTCAGCGAAGTCTCCTGAGTAAAACAGTACCCCCCATGTACAGGTTTTAGGGTGTCATGAAATGTTACATGGTTAAATATAGTGCTAGCAAATTAAATTCTCTGCACTTTCAGCCTGGGTTCTCAGGCAGGTTCCTCAAATTGCAATCAATAAAATTACCTAATATGTAAAAATATTACATAAATATGCACATAGAATTCAAATATATATACATATTTATATATACATATTTATACATATTATATATTTGAAGTCTACCTGTGTATTTATAAAATTATTTATGTAATTATGTATATGAATATATATATATATATATTTCGTATTATTTTTATCTATTAATATATACATAGATATATATATATATATATAATTTCTTTCTAAGTGTATTTAAATATCAAAATACAGTTAGAATAATATTACACATATATATATATATATATATATATAAAACATGTTTTTATTATTTTTACATTTTTTATTTATTTTTATTTACTTATTATTTATATTTTATAATATATATATACAATATATATATAGTTAGTATATATATTATATATACGTGTGTAATTTAATTCTAAGTGCACTTTTATATTAATATGCATATATATTAATATAAAAGTACACTTAGTATGACATTATATATATAAGATATATATATATACATATTATATATAGATATAATATATATATATATATATATATACACATATATATTTATTTATTTTTTATTTATTAACATTTTTATTTTTTTATTTTATATATGCAGGGAGACTGCCTGACAGCCCAGGCAGTCCCCCTGCAGGCAGCACTATTGACGTCTATTGCGGCCATGTGATCGCTCTTTCAGAGCGATCACATGGCCCGCGGGGGCCTAATTTGCAGAGAGGGGAATGTCTGGGCTGTCAGGCAGTCCCCCCAGACCAGGAGCAACACCAATCACCGGCAGGGGAACAGCGGCGTTTGGGTAAGTAATAGATTTATCTAGTACGTCCGCGGTCCTTAAGGAGTTAAGCTAAAGTTGGTTTAGTGTCCCTTTATTACATCAAAGGAAACCTACAGAAGCTGCAATAATATTTAAAGTATTTTCTCATAACTTGTCTTTTAGAAAATGTCCTTAAAAGAACACTACAGGGTCAGGAACACAAACATGTATTCCTGACCCTTTAGTGTTTAATCCACCATTTAGGTGGCTTGGCCCCCTGCATGGCACACGTGCCATAGGTTGCTGACCTCTGCTATAGATACTAAATCAAGGAATTGATTACATAAACTGTATAAGAGACTAAATGATATCATAGCGTTTGGTGTTTTGTTTTAATTACATTCCAAATTTCATTACAAAAGATATGTTGGGTCACACCTTAAGTAATTCTGGCAGAGTTCATTAACAATACATCAGAATGTGGGAGGGAATAAAAGAGTCATGTACGTTATAGGTAAGGAATGCAGAGGCTATACATCTACACTGCAATAAGAGTGTAGTTTGTCATTGCATGTCTTCTATAAAATGCTGCATCTTTTTTATGGATGTTTTTAAAATACCTTTATAATGCTCGGCTCTGTTATACTATACTATACGATACTATCTATTATACAATATTAGCAATATGTATTATCTAAAAAATCAATGTACGGTATCTGTATTAAAAAGTGTGTTTGTTTTTTAACGTAAAGGGAAACTATAGTGCCAGGGAAACAAACTCACTTCCCCCTTTGTCACGTCCCCCCCCCCTCCCCCCCGAGTGGGATGTGTGTGTTTGTTGAGTGTGATTCTGTGTGGGGCTTGACTGGGTTCGATTGTGTTGGCGATAGTGTACACTGGCTGAATGTGATTGTGAGGAGTTGTCTGAGTGTGATTGTATATCGGGTTTTCCTGCATGTGAGCGTGAAGTGATTGGCCCTGCTTGGGTACACTAATCCGAGCAGGGACATTTCCCATGCTGAGGCTAACATCCTTGCTTCCCTGTCAGAACATTGACATCAGTGCATCCGATACTTCTCCAAGCATGAGAAATACCTGCTAGGTGAGTGACACAGTGACAGGGAACAGGTGCCAGCGCCTAATGCTGAGGATTTCATTGACAGGTCGGGAAGGGACCATATTTATAATGAGATCTAAATTAAAATCTAAATGTCTAAAATCTATAAATCTATACATCTCTGCTGGCACAATGTACAGACTGTATTTAAAATATACACATTAATATAATACACATTTAATACACATTCTCTCACAGTCATTCAAAGTAATTTTATTTTTATTGTTTTTTTGTTTTACTTTTCTTTACTTCCAGTCTATCTTCCTACTTTTTGAGCTGGAGTGGATCATCTTTCTGGGGTCGAGTGGGTCTGCTCTGATCATGCTCTTACTGCACTGCTCAGTTAGTG
>OW240914.1:48908100-48927675 GCA_933207985.1 Pelobates cultripes
GATCCCCTTCATTTGTTTTGTGCAAGCCGTAAGCTCATGGCACCATTTTGTGATTCTTTTCAATGTGCAAAGGCATCGCTGTATTACAGGCATCTCTGTATTGTGTACCTGTACCTTACACAGAGCAGTATGTGTCTCTATATGCAGCTGTGGGTCAAGAGAGGTGGAGGGACAGCAGCTCTCTTTGTAGGCATAAAGTATGCTCAGGGGCTTGTGAGGGTAGAAATTGAAATACAAGCTATTCATTGTATATTCATTGAAATACAAGCTATCCATTGCTACTTGATAACTATGCAGTGCCCTCTGCTGGATGAATGGAAGTATACATTTACATTATAATGTTATCAAAATTAAGGCAACCAAATATGTGGTTAAATGCATATATTGCTACTTTTTATTTTGTTTGAAAATGTTACTTGTCTTACGTAGTTCATGTATTAATTATAGTTGCTCATCTGCAATGTTCTATAAGTTTGCATTGTTTAAAATGTTTGTCACCACATGGTTAAGGACTAGTGTCCAAAGGCTAGTCCTTATCCAAAATAAAGAATTGTATGTTGTTAGTTCCTTTTGCAACTGTGTATCGTTTGGATTTGTTCAGGGATCCCAGTGACAGAGTCTTTGGACCTGTTGCCTGCCTGCATAGTCCCTTTAGCTCGGGACAAGTGCATTTATAAAGGCAGTAGCTAAAGGGGTTGGAATCAAGTGTTGATATCTGCTTGGGAGAGGAACTCAAAAGACAGATGGGACAGACAATACCTGCCTGGAAAAAGGGCAGCAACCTCGCAATGCCAGATGTCCTGCTCACGACCAACATTGTCCCTTTCATGCTGTATGTTATTTGGAAAGAAGTTGGGACTATATCATTAGCTAGCTGTATATTGCAGTTCTATATATATGCTAGTGTAGGGAGGGCAGCATGTCTTCTCTTGACAGTCGTCTTATAACTGATACATTGCCATTTGTTCCTCTCTTCATTATTCTGCTATCATGAATCTTTCAATCTTTGGCTTCTATCTAGTCATGGTCTTTCAGCTCAACAATACCCATAATTTCTGTTATGATCTACCACCTAAGGTTTTGTGATAAGAACATTATTAAACATTTTTCTGTGATCTTTCCCATTACTAAGCATCGCTTGCGTTGATCTCACTTGCGTTAAGCTGGAAGCCTTCATGGCATCCATACTTTTGTTTCTGTCTCCATTTGTGTTTATACAAATTGAGTAAGGCGCACAACCATAAATGTCTACATGCAAAAAAATCTTTATTCAATGGGTACATTGATAAAGGCACTTTTGCCAAAACGTTGGGGATGTTTTGGTGATTGACTCTGTCCCTGCTTCTCACTAGGTCTGGTATGCTTGCTATATTTTCTTCTATATGTATTTGCATTTGTGGGTTTGAAGGTATGGGTACTTTTATCTATAATACTGATATTTTGCTTTTCTGGCTGTTGCTTGATTACATGCTATGATTTTATTTCTTGGTTTCTCATGTAATAAGATACATTGTTAGTGTGTACCCATTGAATAAAGATTTTTTTGTATGTAGACATTTATGGTTTGTATTTGCATGTATCTGGGTTCTTGGGGATAGAGCCTTATGTAAGTAAGCACCCTACATCTTACCATTATAGGGCTCCATTTGGGGCTAGTTTGCATGTTTCATTGGAGTGTGCCTACCTTGTTTTACTTTTTACTTCATTTGTGTTTATCACAGTAAATTATACTTGCAATTTTCTCACATCCTCAATATCCCAAACCACCAATGGAATAGAGAAGGCCTTCCTTACCTGCAGTTCTCACTTGACTGTTGTATGCACGGGTTATGGAACAATCATTACTCTGTATATGGTTCCATCCTCAGAACTTTCTCTGAAACGACCAAATTACTTTCTCTCCTCTACAAGTTTAACCCAGTAATAGATAGTTTAAGAAAAACAGAAATTAGAACATAACTTAAAAAAATGGTTTTTGCTCTGCTCCACAAATAATGTTCACCATTAGAAATACCTCAACGAACATTAAGTTGGTAATTTCAGGCTCAACTTTTATTTTATTGTATTTTAGCATAAATGCAGATTATGCAAGTAGAAAACTATATGATTGTCAATAAACATTCTAGTACGCTCTAATACAAAGTTTTGTTTTAAAAAATGGTATCAGGCAGGAGAAAAAGATGATAAAACCCTAGAAGAGGGTGAGGAATTAGGACGAACAAATATTGGAGCTTTTTAAATAAAAATGTTTCCTGGTCTACTAAGGTTTTCTTACCTTTGCAGTCAACGTATCATGCTTTTTTTTTTCTAAACTCACAATTTTAGCAAATTAAACCCGTATGATAACATTTACAAATGTAGCGTTGGTTTTGCAAATGTAATTTAATATAATTTGCAGTTTTGTTAGTAACCCTGATAGTTTAGCAGGAAAAAAATATCTTATATCAATATGATCAACGTGAAGACTAATAATTCATGTTTATAATGGAATTACAGAAACATCTTCAGAAATTTTAGAAGATGACTATGAAGTAGATATGGAAGGTATAGGTTGCTCAGTCCCAATCTAATGTTGGACCATTTTGTTGTGTACCAAGTGGTAACTTTATCCCTAAATATAATTTTATTTAATAAAGTGTGCGTTTAAAACTAACGCTTCTTCTGTACTTGTTATCAGTGGAGGACAAAATATTGGACATCCCATATTTATGTATTACAGCATTAGAAAAATTAAATATTGAGATTCAGTTTGAATTACTCCCAGTCTGCAAAACAAGGTGTGATGACAGTGGTGTCATGCTAAGACAACCCTGGCCATATGAAGAAAACCAATCAAGACATGTCCTGGAAATTTTGATAATTTACGTTCTCATGTCTTTATGTGGCTGACATGCTCACGGCTAGTTGCTTCGCACATAAAGCTCATTCTCGCTTTACTCAAATTAGCTTGTTCAATATACACAGAAAAAGTAAAAAAAAAAAAAAAAGTGTAGCATTTTTAGAATGTACCGGTACATTTCTTTATGTGTTGCTTATTGTTGTGCCTCTAATAAATAAAGAAAAAACTTATATCAGTTTCTGGTAGAACAAAAAACAATAAAAATGTAAATCTCTTTCTTAATGTCAATGAATTCCAACATTACTTAACTAGTTCACATATACAAATGAGAATTATATAAAGAGAACCAAAGCTCTCTCCCTTTTATATTCAGGGGCTGTTTTTGTGAATTCTAGTAAACGGTGTCCTTATACAATTAGAATCTTGTTTGTCAGATATAAATATAATAAGAAAGACTAAATCTCATTTACCATTATATATACACACTACTTCTTTTTACATAAAACTCATATATATCTTTAACAAAATATACATTACTTACAAAACAATGTTTAAATCCAAAATGGATTCATATAAAATTTGAGTTTGAATCCCAGCCACCCGTTCTCGGTATTCGTAGTAGACCATTTAGCGTGTCCTTAATTTTCTTCAATACTGGGGGAGTCAGTTTAAATGCAGCAGACGTTTCTGTAATAATTAAACGCTTTAGGTTTTTAGGCAGTGCATGCTTACCCCTAGAACCATCATAGTTGGTGTTGTGCGTCCATGTTTTATATACTGAATAAGGTACGTGATGTTGAAATAAGAGCTGAGCGTATCGATGAGGTTGTCCACGACTCTGCATCTTAAAATTGTTCAACAAACCCACAGACATAGATGCCAGGGGAATGTCCGGTAATGGATCTCCAACGCAATCTGGGGTACGGAGGCTCTCCATATGTGCTTGCTGTTGTTCTAAAATCTTCGATACAACAATAAAAGCAGGACCTTTGACATTTGGATAGTCATTATTTGATGAACTGGGCAAACGTGGTAGTCTTGCTGTAGTACGTTGACTTAGCAAGCCAGTAGATGGAAGGATGTCATCTTCTGCATCCCTATTGAAATTTGTTGTACATGTGTTGTCATGGTGTGCCTGCTTCTTTTCTGAAATCCTTAAGTGGTTTGGAAAGGAAGTGGTGTTTTCGGGTGGTACTGCAATAGTGGCTGTGGAGGGTAATGTCTTTGCTGAAGTATGCAAAGCTAATGGTACCACAGAAGGAGGAGTATCTGGTAAGGTCTCTCCAGTAGAATCTGCTGTACATGGGCTGTGCGTATGAGAATGTTCTGAAACTTCAGAACGAATAGTGAAAGAGGGGCTATTAAGAGGTGAGAAGTCATTGGTTGGTAATGTTGGTGCAGACATTTTCGCAAATGGATCAATCATATCTTGCGGGTAAGATAACGATGTAAAAGAAGATATTGGCAGAGATGTCTCAGTAGGTTGGTAAATGGGTTCCTGACAATCTCCAAATATCCCCTCATCTTCCTGAAATTGTGTTTGGAATTTGTCAGGCACTTGAAAATGTTCGTCAGGAAACAACGCATTCTTATTTTTAAACTCCTTTAATATGAGGTATATGCTTCTATCAATTTTAGCCACTCGTCTTCCAAGATTAGCAATACTGTGTACCAATTGGGTAAACTGTGCAGAACTGGATAAGTGCAGACGTGTTCTTTTAATAATTCGATGCCTGCTCTGTGGCGACAGCAGGGTGATTTTTGGTACACCAATGCGTCTATGCAGATGTTTTGTGATGGAGCCTGGAGGATTAAATTTTTTTATTTTTTTAAATGTAAAAATAACTAATTAACATATAAACATTACTTTAAATCATTGATGATACAATTCATGCAATAGTTCTCCCTAATCCAAAAAAGGAAAAATACAAAAATGTGATCAATTTTACATCGTACGTTTTAAAAAAAATATTTCAGATGTTCAATCTGTTAACATGAAATAGTATATGAAAGAGGTTTATCTACCATATTTCATCAAGCAGGTATGGGAGTTTAAAATGATAGTCTGGGGTTGTAGAGTCTCTTGGGCAGAGTAGCTGGGAAATTCAATCCAAGACTACTCGTTTATGAAATCTGTATGAAATTAAAGCTCACAAATAGAAATAATGCAGACAGAACTATACTTTAAAAGTGAAGCACAAAGGGATTTTCACTTTACAGGTTCCAAAAAAAAAAACCACGTATAATTGGTACCTGAGCTGCTGTTTGCCATAATTCCAACAGTACTGAACGTCTGTTGATCGGTGTTTACCACATCCTGGTACAGATCCTTGTGTGCCTGTAAGTACTCCCACTCTTCTTTGGTGAAATAGACTGCAACATCATCACACTTCACAGGTACCTAATAAAAACATGATTGTTAAAACAACTGGATTATTTATATTTCTGGTTTTGAGATATATATATATATATATATATATAGATACATAGATAGATACATAGATAGATAGATAGATCAGGCACAAAAAAAAAAAAAAGAGGTGTACCCAAAATTTTGTAGTATAAAAGTTACAATAGGGAGAAGGCCAACAAGCTGTTTCCACAAAAGGTAACAAAGTATTCATAAGGAACGGTGTAAAAGATGAACACTATACTTCCTCTCTTGGCAAACTCATTCATTTGTTTGGATTCTGCTACCACCTGTACGCAGGTGACACCCAAATTTATCTCTCCTCTCCTGACTTCTCCCCTGCTGTCCTACAACATGTCACAACATGTGCAGCACTCAACTTTCTCCTCCAGCTCTGCTTTACTCCGACTTTGTTTGATTGCTATTTCCTACCCCAATGTGTTTTATACCCCACCTCCTATAGACTGTAAGCTCGTGTGAGCAGGATCCTCTTTAACTTTTTGTTCCTGTAAGTTTTTGTAATTCTCTCATTTATTGTTAAATCGCCCCCTCCTATAATATTCTAAAGCGCTACAGAATTTGTTGGCGCTATATAAATGGCAAAAATAATAATAATAAAAAAATAAAAAACACACACACACACACACACACACACACAAACTGAACAAAAAAATAAAATAACCAGAACAGAAAAATTATTCTTACACAGCGCAATACAAGAGAGAATGGCTTACACAAATTACAAATTTATATATATATATATATATATAAAACAATGTTTTTCTTGGCACTCACCCTTTCAAATGTGTAGCTCAATATCGCCTGGGTGCAATCCCATGTAGACAAAATATATAGAGGATAAAGAGATGCACTCTCAGGACTTGAAAAAATAATTAATTTATTCCAGCAGGTATAACATCAAAGTTTGGCAAACTTTGATGTTATACCTGCTGGAATAAATTAATTATTTTTTCAAGTCCTGAGAGTGCATCTCTTTATCCTCTCTCTCTCTCTTTAATTATTATGAAATATGCAAATAGATTCTAGGGTAGCTACATGTAATCAAATCATGCACATGGCAAACAAAGAAATAAATAAATAAATAAAAAAAATATATAAAAAATATGAACAGGATTTAGAAATAAATTACTGTAATCCGCACCCTGTAAATTGGCACAATTGTATTGTTTCTCTTACACTCCTTTTACATACATTTGCTTTTAAAAAGGTGCATGATACTCGCTGGAGCCAGTAACTAAGCAAAGGTCTTCAAGGCTCCATAATTTTTCTCTCCCCAATTTCACCAGCAGAGGGAGCTCTAATAAGGCTCTGGCTTGCCCATACGTGGCTGACATTCAAGCAGTTTTAACTAATTATGCTTTTAACTAATTATCTGCAAATGACATGTTGCAGATCGTGAGCTACACTCCACATATTATGTTTTACTACACGGCCCAAATACAAAAAATAAAAATCACTGCTTAGAGGAAATACTGCAAATGAAAATATGCATGCATTTAACTATGCATTTTTGCACAGGGGGTATATTTAAAAACAACTTCCAAAAGCTGCAGATCTTTTGTCTGAAGCCTTTGCACATTGAAAATGTTATTTTTTTCCAATCCCTATTGCATTACTGTAGGTTAATTCAAAACTAACCATCCTTGGAAAAGTTTAAAAAAAAAATAAAAAAATATTCACATATCAGACACAGTACATTGATCTCCTGACAAAAAAGGAGAATATTTAATATTTTAATTTTTTTGAAGTATTGCTGGAGACATTTTTATGGGAATAACAGCCTAGCATAGTCATCACATATATTATTTAATTTGTGCATAGGTTCAACAAGCAGATGTGCACTGCCTCAACAGCTGGTGCAAACAGATCTTTAGACATATTATAACAGTAGTATGACATCAAGAACATTGCACATTTTTTTTATAGAGGGAGTAAACAGGATTAAAGCATAAGCCTACATGTCACAGCAATAAACAGTAAATACTGGTATACGTGATGGGTAGCATGTAGGTGTGAGGATTTCAGATGACAAGAACCACTGGGTCACAATATTAATTAATCATGCTCAACTAACCAAGTTAAAGCTAACCACAGTTAGAAGAAGAAAAAAAAGACAAACATTTACAATAGCAAAATTTAAACAAATCAGGTCAGGTAAGCCATAAGGATCTTACGGGCTTCAGTTGGATAAGTGAAAGTCACAAAGTATGAGCTGGACTGCTGCCCTACAAGGGGATGTCCACTCATCTAATGCCCTTGTTTAGAGCGCATAAAGGAGGTAAACCAGGATGCTGCAGGAGCTTGGTGGAAGAAGCTTGGTGGGGCACCACTCACCTGCCACAGGCCGGTAGGAAGGCCAGTATCTGTAGTCCACTGACTCAGGGCTCAAAGAGTCCAAGTCCTTCTCCACTAGAGAGAGACAGAAGGCCCATGTGTAGCGCTGCCACTGGAAGCAGATGGTCTCATGCCGTGGGGGCGATGCATAGGAATCTCATCCTCAGTGGCCCTCGGCCAAAGAGGCATATAGTAGAGGATTTTGATGGGTGAGGCTCTGGATTTCCCAAAGGGTGTCCCTCTCTCCTTCCGCGGCTCCCCACCTTCTGCATCCTGTCGAAGTTGGTGCCCCGAGGTAGCCAACCATGTCTCTAAGGTTGGTTTCCTGGGTTTTTCCTGGTGTGTGCCACACAATATTGAGGCAGTCGCCATCTTGAGTAGGTGAGATGCTGTCCAAGATCGCTCAGTGGAGGAGATGTGGAAGCCAGTTTGTAAATATAGTGTGCCAGTGGGGACACCCGCTGGTCCGGGGGGAAAACCGAGCTGCTCTGTATCCTGCAGGGACTCAGTGCCACTCAGTACCAGCGATCGGCTACCTCGCCTGGCAGACGTGAACACCGGGACTCACCCAAACTTCCAGGGATTATAAGTGACTCCCAGGCCCTGGTCATCTGCAGAAGTAGTTCTCTGTTTGGGTGCATTAGTAGTCAATTTAAGCGGTTCTATTTAGAGTTTAGGCTTGCAGCTCGAATGAAACACGTCTAGCCGCCAACCGTATCAGGCCCTGCATCCATAGTTATCACATTTTAATGTAAAGACTAAGCAGCTTCACATAGCTACACTTAATGTTGATACTAATGTATTGTGTCAAATTACACAGTACTGCTCACCTCTCCTGTGACCATATGAATGTTCCGTCTTCTGCTCCGAGAACTCTTCTTCACAACTGTATATTCCTATAATAAAAGAAGGAAAAAAAAAGACATGAGAGAATAAAAATAACGGGTATATTGCGTGACTAGTCCAATTTTTACATTTTGTAGCAAACATATCAGTTGCCATTATTATGCCAAACCACTCACAGCTCGTAAATGGATTTAATGTCCTGTTATTAGAGCAATTTAGAATTACATTCACTAGGGTAATACTCCAATAAAAGTAACAAAATGAAACTATAAATTATTCAGATACACTTGGGATGTAGAAAAGCCTTTTTAAAAGGTACCTGCCATGAGACATACAACTTAAATCTTTAAATTATTGAGAATCAAATTTTATATCTACATTGTGCTAGCAGATTTGCTAACAAATTTTTAGGATATCCCCTAAAATCAGATTTTAAAAAACAGCCCTTTCCCACCCGTCTCTGTCAGTTCAGTCTGTAAGTTCAGTCTGTACCATTCAGCACAAGATAAGGAGGCTGTGCTCTGCATGTGTGTTATTAGAAAACCACCCCCTAGCTTTAATTCAGTCTAAGGGAACATAATGCCTGCAAGTTAAAGTAGGGAGGAGGGGCAGGCCCTGTGTGAGAGTGGCACCACCAGCAGCACTGGAGAGAAACAGACAGAATTATGTATTGCAGCAGCTTTGCACAGGCAATCTGTGAATGCAGAGAGAGAGCAGATATGTTTTATTTACACAAAGTAAACAAAGTGCTGGAGACTGTAGTGGAAACAGGAGAACATGTGTTGTTTTTTTTCCTCTTTGGTCATATCAATTTTTCTGTTCTTAATTTCAGCTTTCTTCTCCTATAATGGCTCTGTATTCCAATAAATTACCAGTAAATAAAAATAGAGGTGGACGTTCTAACACAGGCCTCACCTCTCCGGTCAACATGTAGATGATTTCTAATGCATAGTTTAAGATCATCTCAGTCTTTTGTTCATCATTTTTCATCTTGTTCATCCTTACTACAGGTCTGACACTCAGAATAGGGACCTACAAGAGATGGAAAGATAAAAAAAAATGGTGGAAACATATAAGAAATGTAAAAAAATATTACAGCATATGTGAACGTGTTTTTAATTTATAGTTTTACACAATAAAAAATAAATAAATCTATAAATGTATAGATAAGGTCTGTTTACATACAAACCAAAGCAATTAAAAAAAGGCTCTAACTCAGCTGGATGTCCAGCTTGACTATTGTAAATTGAAAAGTCAACTTTTAAGACAATACAAAGTTGTGTTCAGTGTATGATAAGACTAAGAATATTTCACAGATTATTTTTTTCTATTATATGATACAATTACAAAATCATTGAAACATCCAAAATAAAAAGTATTACAAACACATTAATTTGTATGTGTTCTTTTCAACAATGCCCAGGAAGCACCACTAGTAGCCATCTGAGTACAGACATGTGATGATACTCTTTGGGTGACATATTCCTGAAATAGTCATGTTACAAACCCATGCTCTGAATAATACTTGAAATGTTTACAGGATGGGACATATTATGTACCCCTACATGACAGAGTATAATCTTGATATACTTTGGTTAGCGGCATTACATATCAAGGAAAAGTAATAGGTCATGGATCATCCTCTGGGTGACCGCAAGTACCTGGACTTGTTACAGGAGGTGATATTTTACATTACTGATGGATGTGATGTATCATACTATGGGTGACAGCGAGTACCTGGACTGGTTACAGGAGGTGACATTTTACATTACTGATGGATGTGATGTATCATACTATGGGTGACAGTGAGTACCTGGACTGGTTACAGGAGGTGACATTTTACATTACTGATGGATGTGATGTATCATACTATGGGTGACAGTGAGTACCTGGACTGGTTACAGGAGGTGACATTTTATATTACTGATGGATGTGATGTATCATACTATGGGTGACAGCGAGTACCTGGACTGGTTACAGGAGGTGACATTTTACATTACTGATGGATGTGATGTATCATACTATGGGTGACAGTGAGTACCTGGACTGGTTACAGGAGGTGACATTTTACATTACTGATGGATGTGATATATCATACTATGCGTTGCAGTGAGTACCTGGACTGGTTACAGGAGGTGACATTTTACATTACTGATGGATGTGATATATCATACTATGGGTGACAGTGAGTACCTGGACTGGTTACAGGAGGTGACATTTTACATTACTGATGGATGTGATATATCATACTATGGGTGACAGTGAGTACCTGGACTGGTTACAGGTGACATTTTATACTACTAACATGTGTTATGAAGTATTCTTTGTGCTTGCATACTATATTAAAGTATAGTTTTGTCTGTCCATTACTTTACTAAAGCATTATGAGTAACTATTCTCCTGTATACACACTGAAAGCTGTTATAAGAAACCTCTATTAATTTACATGGGACATTAACCTCTCCAAACCAGCATTAAATTACATGAACCCTCCATGTTAGCCATCAGTGTACAAGCACAACACCTGCAGCCATTCCAACATTTATCATTATCAACCAGTCCAACATGAATGTTCTAAAACATCACAACATCCACTCCTACCTCCAGCAGCCTCTGTCTCACCCAGGCACATGCTCAAACAGCGAGTGCACTGATTGGTGGAGAGCTGTCACATGACCTGTGCCCCTCAGAAAAGACTACAAATCCCGGCATTCACTTCTGCCTCTACACTAACCACTGGGAGCACTACCTCACCACAGCCAGGTTTTTATAGGCTTCTGTGCAAACATATCTAATTGCAGGGCATCTGGGGCTGATTTACATTGATATCGCATGTTAAATTAATAAATGATAATATAGTCAATAGCCCTTGGTGACATTTTTCCCATAGTAAAGATGGCCGCTGTACATGCACTTCCGGTTTCCGGTTCCAGTAGCTGTCACCTGGTTAGTGCTGACAGTCTGGAGGACCAACATGCAGCAGCAGGGGAACCAGGGTCCCATTCACTCTGCATCTTACCTGGTGCAAAAAAACAGAAGGACAACACTAGAACGGGTGGAGAAATTCATCTCTGACCAGTACTTTACTGACTGCAACCTGAGGGGGAAGTAGGAAAATTTTTATATTATTATTTTATTAAAACTTCCCTGTATTAGGCAGATGTTCAGTCTGCTTGCTTCTTGGGAACAAAGTTATTCTCTTCTGCTTTCCATTGTCTCAGGCTTCTCCTTTGAAGGGACACTCCAGACCCCTAAACAACCCCTTATTTGCTGAAAAGCTTTATGAGAGAAGAGTGTGGTCTATTTATTTGATTTTGCAAAAACCGCAGATTTCGAAAGAAATTGACGCTTTTATTAATGAACATGGTTACACCCCTTTGGCTGTCAATCAGACAACAGGTCTTGCTACTTCCTGGTTTGGTTAACGCCGTGCAGCTAAACCCAAGAGAAAGCAATTGCCCACAGAACCTGCCTGGCAAAGTTTGCGATTGTGCAGTCACATAAAGTCTGGGTGGCGTTAGAAGGGGAGGGTTTGCAAAGGCAGCAGACAAGAAAACTGGAGTTTTTGCGAACTTTTCTTTTTAGATTTACCCCCAATAAAAAAAAATAATTCATAAATGCATGCAAGTTTTAATTTGGGGTATTCCTACTAAACAGTGATTTTTCTAACTTTTTTTTTCTTTAAACTCTTTATTTAACACTAATACCATCCAAGAAATGTTATTGTAATTTACAAATAACATAATATTTGGTATCATTTTCAGTTTTTCAATAAAAACAAACACAGTAGAATATGCATTAAAGGGACACTGTAGGCCAGGGGTTCTCAACGTTAGTCCTCAGGACCCCCTACCAGTCCAGGGTTTAGGGATTACCTGGGTGTGTCTAAGGTGTTTAGAAAAATAAAAAAAAAAACACCTTAGAGTCTCAGGTGTTTTTTTTCCCTTTTTCTAAACACCTGAGACACACCCAGGTAATCCCCAAATCCTGGACTGGTAGGGGGTCCTGAGGACTGGGTTGAGAACCCCTGCTGTAGGCACCCAGACTACTTCAGGTCATTATAGTGGTCTAAGTACAGAGTCCCTTTTGCACCTAGTGCTGCAGTGTTAAACATTGCAGTTAAAGGGATCCTATAGTACCAGGAAAACAAATCCTACAGTGCCCTCCTCCCCTGCGGCTGAAGGGGTTAAACTCCTTCAGTCACTTATCTGAATCCAGCGACGATGTCCCTCGGCGCTGGGTCCAGCTCCGCCAACGCTCCTCCCCCGCTGACATCAGCTGGCGGGGGAGACCTAATGCGCATGCGCGGCAATGGCTGCGCTCACATTAGGATTTCCCCATAGTTTAGATAGCATGAGGAAGTCCAGAGTCTGATAATGGACCAAAGGTCCATTTCAACTCCGGAAGTCCATCTAGTGGCTGTCTGATAGGCAGCTGCTACAGGAGGAGTTAACCCTGCAAGGTAATTATTGCAGTTTCTAATAAACTGCAATAATTACTCTTGCAGGGTTAAGGGACATGGGACATGATACTTCAATGAGCTAAAGTGGTCTGGGTGCCTACATTGTCCCTTTAAAGGGAAACTGCAATGTTTACATTGCAGAAATAAGTCTGCCCACAGTAGCTCTTTAACAGACAGCCACTAGAGGGCTTCCTAGTTTGAAACAGACATTTGGTCTGCTATCTGACGCTGGACATCCTCACGCTTTGCATGAGGACCTCCAGCGTCACATTTTTCCCCATAGGAAAGCATTGATCCATAGCCGAGGGATATCGGCGCTGGGATCAGGTAATCAGTGTTTTTAACCCTTTACTTACATGGAGGGAAGGCGATAGTACAAATCTGTATTCCTGGCACTTTAGTATCCTTTTACTGTATCCTTTTACAATCCACAGCCCTACTCCAGGGAGTAAACTACAGGAATTTGTCTGTACCACTATGATGCAGCTTATAGTACCAAATTTGACCGGCACTTTCCAGCACATAGGATTAACAGGAAGAAAAGAAAAACTTTCCAACACGTATTCGTTCTAAAGAAAATGGAGCAAGTCGAATTGTTCCACAGCAGCGTTTAATCATCAAATGTTCGTTTAATCAGACTTTATGTACACAAACGGAATAACTCACTAAGCTCAGAATGTTCTTCAAAAATTGCAAAATATTAGAGAATCTAAAAACAAAAACTATGATCATCCACATCAACCTTAAATGATAGATGGTGAAAACACTTATCTCAATAGATAGTTGTTACAGCTTCCTCCAGGGACATCCCAGAAGTTGTCCCTTACAATATCAGGTACAAACAATATGGAGGATACAGCTGTGAATCTACAAAGCAAAAACCAGTAATAGTGTAATACTGTTAGCACATAAGAAAAAGCGCATATCAGGTAACTTGTGAGTTATACCTGATATGCGCTTTTTAAATGTGCTAACAGTATTACACTATCACTGGTTTTTGTTTTGTAGATTCACAGCTGAATTCTCCATATTGTTTGTACTTATCTATTAGAGAATCTAACCTTAAATAGTAATATGGGTATTCACTTAAAGGACCACTATAGTGCAGGAAAACATACTTGTTTTCCTGGCACTATAGTGCCCTGAGGGTGCCCCCTCCCGCCAGGCTGGATGGAGTGGAAGGGGTTAAACTTACCTCTTTCTCCAGCGCCGGGGGGGAGCTCTCCTCCTCCTCTCCTCCCTCTTCTCCTCCTCTTGGCTGAATGCGCATGCGCAGCAGGAGCCGCACGCACATTCAGCCAGTCCATAGGAAATCATTCACAATGCTTTCCTATGGATGCTGGCGTCTTGTTACTGTGATTTTCACAGTGAGAAACGTGGAAGCCCTCTAGCGGCTGTCAATGAGACAGCCACTAGAGGCTGGATTAACCTTAACATAAACATAGCAGTTTCTCTGAAACTGCTATGTTTATAGAAAAAAGGGTTAACCCTAGATGGACCACGCACCCAGACCACCTCATTAAGCTGAAGTTGTCTGGGTTCCTATAGTGGTTCTTTAAAGCTTTCCATTAACAGGATGATCTGTCGCATGCATCTTCACCATCATAAGTCCTGTAACCACAAAAGCACACACTTTTATCCAGAGAATATTCTGCCACCTTCCCAGTGTCAGCCTTTAAGCTTCCCCTGCTTTATTTTACAGATATGTGCTGAGGTGTCATTTTTAAGGCGAGCACCACTTCTTAGCAGTTTGACATAAATTAAAGGGTAGTACTCAGGGTCTCTATTCAACATAACAATTCCAAAGAGCTTTAGTTGCTCTGTCGATTAGAGTGCCCCTTTAATTAGCTACTGGATCACAAACCAGCCATATGCACATTAACACACCATTATAACTAGCAATAACTTGAATGTATTAGAATGTGAATGTCTCACTTTTGTTTTTTGCCTTCCTAATAATCATGTAATGTTGTTCTAGGTTGTTTGGAGAGAAATGTCCTCTAGATTCCATCTCATGTTACCTAACAGAAAAACGAATTCCTTACAAGGATGCGATAACACAAGAGTTTCAGGAGACGCAGGTTGGAAAGAGTTTTGGTCCAACGTAAGTTCCATACACCATTACTGCAGACATTTTGTCATTTATTAAATTTTTTTTAATTAATTCTTTTTAGAGAACCAAGCAAGCAAAGTAAATTCTTTCAAGATACCATTATTTAGATTGTAAGCATGAATGATCTAGGTAAGTACTTAGCATAAAATGACTGTAAATGCTAGAAATCAGCTCACGGACAGGACCCTTTTTTCCTTTTGTATTGGTTTATCTATACTGCACTGTGTATTTTAATGAGTGTACTGTGCTGTGGAATATGTTAGTGCTTTTTAAATACTAGTAATTATAATCATGTCCAATTTTATGTATAAGGTGTTGTCATCATTGAGTGTTTGCTCAAATATTATCACAAAAGAGCAAAAAGCTATTTCAATGCAGTAGTTTTGCATAGAATGCTGCTTTAACAGGGTGACATCGTTTTGACATATATATCATATGCCTCTGCAATCTCACTGCTACGTTCTCTGCCATTTAGGAGTTAAAGGGTTACCCCAATCACCATGCTACTACAGTGATGTGGTCGTGGTGGCAGTAGTATGTATTTGCAGTGTTTCAGCTTGACACACTGCATATCCAGCTATATTTGTAATTGCGTTCTGGGAGCTTGTTTTACTCCTAGCACATTTGACATTGATATCGCTCTGGGCTGCCTTATGTCAGTTCTGTGCATATTTTATATCTGTCGTCAACATGCAATGCACTTTGCAAACAAATATTAAAATGCTATCCTTGAAGGTAAAGTGCCTGCAAGGCGAAGCTAGCCCTCCCTGTGGGTTATCGCCCCAGTCTCCCTCCTTTGCAGCCATTTAAAAAAAAAAAAATTCTTTAAAAAACCCTCTGTCCGCTTTCCTCCCTACTCTCGGGCCAGAGCTCGCACATGTAAGCTGGTAATTGGTCGAATCACAGACCTCTCTATGAGAAGCCTGTGATTGAACCTCGTGCTGGCTCTGTGATGCGAGGACAGGCCATGAAAAGAAGCAGTGCCAAGAGATTCGCCCAGCAGTGGATTCAAGGTAAGTAAAAAAATTTTTTTTTTTTTAAATAGGTTTTATTGCAATCAGAGCTGGGGCCTTGTGCATAGTGCACAATAGGGCAATTTACACAGAAAAGGTCCATCTGCTCCAAAGGGTTAAAGTAACCCTTTAAATCACTGCCACACCTCCTGTAGCTGAGACTCGGTTTCTCTGCACACTTCCTAAAAAGAAGAGTCTATATTTTTTTAGTTTGCCTTATTGCACAGTGCACAGCTTAATTGAATTGCCTACTAAAGTCTGCAACAGCCTCCTGTGTGTAATTAAAATTCAATTATCAGAGTGAAGCACAAACTAAACACACTGTGCTCTAAGATCCGATTTAAAAAAATTAAACTTTTTTTCTCATGCAGGCTGTGTGAATCACAGCCAGGGGAGGTGTGTCTCATGCTGCAAAACAGATCAAGTGATGTAACCACTTCAAGAAGTGAGACTGCAGGGTTATGATCCATTTAGCAAAACTGCTTAATAAAGGGACACTCCACTGACCAAATACAAAGTAAATAGAAAAAAATAAAAATCATTGTTTAGTAGATATATCCCCAATCTAAACATGAATTGAAGGTATATCTAAAAACAGATTGAATATTTTTGCCTGCTGCCTTTGCAAGCCCTACTTTTCTTCCCCAGCCCAGGCTTTCTGTAGCTGTCCAATCACAGACTTCCCAACAAAGCTGTTTTCCTGGCACTATAGGGTTAATAGGTCCACCCCCCCCTCGCGTCCCCTCTACCGCGGGGCGGAACAGGTTAAACCCCTTCAGCCACTTACTTGAATCCAGCACCGATCCAGGCTCTGCCCACGCTCCTCCCCTGCCGACGTCAGCCGATGGGGGAGACCTAATGCTCATGCGCGGCAATGGCCGCACGTGCATTAGACCTCTCCATAGGAAAGCATTATTTAATGCTTTCCTGTGGGAAAAATCTGATGCTGGAGGGCAGTGAGGATGTGCAGCGTCACATAACGGACCAAAAGTCATTTTTGAGTCCTGAAGCTCTCTAGTGGCTGGCTGTTTTACATTGCATCACTAAGTGCAAAAGGGTCACAGCTCCCAGACTACTTCAATTAGCTGAAGTGGTCTGGGTGCCTACAGTGTCCCTTTAAACATAAAGCATTTTAACAAGCTGAAGTGCTTTATGGGTCTGGAGTGTCCCTTTTAAGCTATTACATTATTTTGTTGCTTAAATTGTCTCTTTAGCAGAGCCCTCTAATATGGCATTGAACTGCCATTCAATTCTAATATAGTTTAGACGTTTTAAGATGTTTCTGAGGTGTTTCTGAATATTATTGGTCACAAATCTCCATGCATGGCTGGTCTTTTTAAAAGGAAATGCTGAACTCCTACAATGAATCATGGTCTTCCTCCTGCATCTATTGGGAGGGCTGTTTATGTCCCATAATCCAATGTCTTGATTGGCTTTATGGTATAAGTGGTACCACTGTTGGCCGTGTGTTGAAACAGTAACTCTGCAATATTGTATAACACATATACCATAAACCCCTAAACTTCAGAGAGCTGTACTTTTCTCCTTAGTTGTCTAATCATGTTCACTTCTAAATGAAGCTAAAGTGCAAGTGATTTCCTTTTTCATCATTTGTTGAAAAGTTCTAATCAGGTATCATGGAAAGAACCTGGATTGTTATTTGCATGATGCTGTATCAGATACATTCTTGCACGTTTGATGCTTGGAGTGACACTTTAAAGGATCACTATAGGGTCAGGAACACAAGCATGTATTCCTGACCCTATAGTGTTAAAACCACCATCTAGCCCCCCTGGACCCCTCATGCCTCCATAAATATAGCTAAATCTTACTGTATTCTAGCCAGAAGCTGTAATTCTGCATGCTGTTTCCCCCCCAAAAAAAACAAGCAGTCTGCTGATATCATCAGAAGTGGTAGCCTGATCCAATCATAGTGCTTCCCCATAGGATTGGCTGAGACTGACAAAGAGGCACATCAAGGGCAGAGCCAGCATGATTCAAACACAGTCCTGGCCAATCAGCATCTCCTCATAGAGATTAATTGAATCAATTAATCTCATTGAGGAAAGTTCAGTGTCTTCATACAGAGGGAGGAGACACTGAATGTTTGGATGCATTTTAGGCAGCCATGACCCAGGAAGGATCTCTAACAGCCATCTGAGGAGTGGCCAGTGAAGTTATCAATAGGCTGTAATGTAAACACTGCAATTTCTCTGAAAAGACAGTGTTTACAGCAAAAAGCCTGAAGGTAATAATTCAATAAGTTATAGTTGTTCTGGTGACTATAGTGTCCCTTTAAAGCAGGGGTTATCAACCCGGTCCTCAAAGACCCCTTACCAGTCCAGGATTTTGGAATTACCTGGGTGTGTCTAAGGTGTTCAGAAAAAAACACCTTAGACACACCCAGGTAATCCCTAAATCCTGAACTGGTAGGGGGTCCTTGAGGACTGGCTTGAGAACCCCTGCTTTAAAGGAACACTCCAGTCACGATAGCTGGTGCATGAAGTTACCTGATGCCCCATCAGTATAAGTAGACAAACCGTTTGCTAATGATTCAACTTCTTACCTGGTGTGTTGTGATTACTTCTATGGAGAGCTAGAAGCTCCTTTATGGAGCTTTCATTAGATCTCTTGAGCTAAAGCCTGCCATGCAAGGCCAAGTCACTGGTTAAGAGTGTCTGGAAACTGCTCTCAACCAATGAGCAACTACCTTCACCACCTGGCTTAGCTCAATGGAGAGATCCCAGGCACGTTGTCAAACAGTTTACAAAGGGTAGAGCACACATGACATCATAACCACTACAGCACACTAGTGGTTTTGGTGCTTAGAGTATTCCTTTTCGCAAACTGTAGTGGTTATGGTGCTTGGAGTGTTCCTTTAACACTATCAGTTTGTTTCTGTGTATGCATTTCCAATATCCTTCTATATGTTGTCCCTTATTTTGTTCTCTAGATGGTGGACCTGCTGGTTTAAAGTGCAGTTGAGCATCCCTAAAAATTGGTTGGGGAAGGAAGTTCATTTGGTATGGGAGAGCGATGGTGAGGGAATGGTATGGAAGGATGGAGAACCAATCCAGGTGTGGTCTTACCCTTTTTATATGTATGATAAATGCAATGTTTAATGTAGTCCTTTGTGCCTGCCCCTGGGTGAGGTTAATTATATACAGTAATAGCAAAATATAAGTTTAAGTGGTTATGGTGCCTACTCTGTTCCTTTAATTGAGGGATGGTGTTCATTTGAGGATTAATTTATCATATTGGTCAGATGATTAATGTTGTTCCACATTTTACATTTGCAACTAGCATTTTAATTTATGTTGCATATAAATGAATTGCTACATATCAGAAAATTGTTATAACTGAACTTTTTCGTGAACAGGGATTGACAAAAGAAGGGCAAAAAACAAGTTACGTGTTGACTAACGCATTGAAAGACCAGGATCCACACAGGTGAGAGATTGTCTTCAGTAGAATTTTTTTTTTAATGCTGTAGCTTCTTCTGTCATAACCATTTCCCACTAACATCTCCATAGTATT
>OW240914.1:48927775-48943425 GCA_933207985.1 Pelobates cultripes
AGAAGTGGTGGCCTAATCCAATCACAGTGTTTCCCCATAGGATTGGCTGAGACTGACAAAGAGGCAGATCAGGGGCAGAGCCAGCATGATTCAAACACAGCCCTGGCCAATCAGCATCTCCTCATAGAGATGAATTGAATCAATGAATTTCTATGAGGAAAGTTAAGTGTCTGCATGCAGAGGGAGGAGACACTGAATGTTTGGATGCATTTTAGGCAGCCATGACCCAGGAAGGATCTCTAACAGCCATCTAAGGAGTGGCCAGTGGGCTATCACTAGGCTGTAATGTAAACACTGCATTTTCTCTGAAAAGACAGTGTTTACAGCAAAAAGCCTGACGGTAATGATTCTACTCACCAGAACAAATCCAATAAGCTGTAGTTGTTCTTGTGACTCTAGTGTCCCTTTAACTATATTCATTGTCAGCCAGTCCACACAAGTTTTGTTCCCATACATCCCTCTTAAGTTTCCATACTTAAGTAAGAGTATGTGAAAAGTAGATAGGGTTGCCACCTTTCTTGGAAAAACATACCGGCCTTGCTAATTTGCATAATTAAATATGTATGGGTGACATCATATGATGTAAATCACAAGGAGTGACATAAGAGAAAATGCTGTAAAATCACCAAAAAGCTACTTAGTTTGATTCTGCTGTATAGATGGATTCCTCCCAGTGGCCCCATGTCTCCCAGTGCCCCCATTTGTCGATTACTCCAGGTCTCAGTGTTCCTATGTATCAGTGTCTCAGTGCCCCATGTCTCCCAGTGTCCCCTAGTGTCGTGTCCCAAGGTCTCCCAGTGATCCTATGTATCACAGTGTCTCAATGCCCCATGTCTCCCTGTGTCCCCATGTATCCCAGGGTCCCCATGTCACTAGGAAGACGGGAAGACCTGGGGACACGGGGAGACCTAGGGACACAGAGACACCAGTGACACTGGGAGACTAGGGGACTCGGGCTGGGACGCATGGGGACACAGGTAAAATAGGGGACATTTGAAGACATGGGGACACAGACACCAGGGACACAGACACTAGAAACGATGGCTGGGGGACATGGGGACATTGAGACATGGGGACAAGGAGACACCAGGGCCACAGACACTAGGGACACTAGCTTGGAGACATGGGGACATTGAGACACTTGAGGCACTGGGAGACATGGAGGCACTAGGAGACATGGGGACAGTGAGACACTGGCAGACTGCAGGGCACTGGGAGATTAGGGGGCACTGAGACACCAGGGACACTGGCTGGGAGACATGTGGACACTGTGTCCCCATGTGTCTGTGCCATAATGTCTCCCAATGTCCCTTAGTGTCTCAGTGTCTGCAATAATGTCTCCCAATGTCCCTTAGTGTCTCAGTGTCTGCCATAATGTCTCCCAATGTCCCTTAGTGTCTCAGTGTCCCCATGTCTCCTTGCAGCCTTTCCCCCATCCCTTACTTCCCTGGGCTGTAGGATGTCTCTGCAGGGTGGGAGTTGCTGTCTGGACTCTCTGTAGCTGCACCCCTGCAGATCAGTGAGTATAGATAGGTAGGGAGGGATATGCTGGAACTTCCTATCCCTGCCTGTCTCCACACACAGTGACCCCTACTGGCCAGTGCTGGTATTGCATAGTAATCTCTTGTTTATACTGAGAAAAATACCAGCATTTGTATTGCCAGTATCACTGCAATATTGGCACCAGCCAGGCAGCCTCAAATACTGGCTGTGCCAATAAAATAAAAGCCAGGTGGAATCCCTAAGAGTAGTGTGTGATTTTTTTTTTTAATGAATCAATGGGCCTATTCCATGGGCCTGGGCCTGGAGCTGCAGCTCCATCAGCCCCTATGTTAATCCGGCCCTGCCCGGGGTCACTTTTGTTGCTTATGGTAAAATTGGCAAAAATTCACAGCAAGATCATCATGGCTACATACATCAGAGCCATGTCTTTCCATTAGGACTGAGGACAGACTTATGTTCTTCTTAAAGATAACGACATGAATACACGTCAAAATTGTATCATCCATACAAAATTGTATCCTGTTGTAAAATTGTATCCTACTTCCCAGTCAATAATGAGCAAATATGTTTACTCCGTCCCTACACAGCATTAGTCTTTAAAGCCAATTATGCAAGCCACGTCCAAAAATATTAACCTAACATCTGCTTAAAGTGGTGGGTTTTATTAGTCTGTTGAGATGTTTAAACAGCAACCAGGTGAATACTTCCAAAAACATAATATTCAGGGATATCATTTTTAATCTGTGGGGTAATAACTAGGGATAAACCGAAAATTCAGGATACCCTTGACCAAAAACCGAAACCGAAATGTTTCTTTTTTTTTTTTCAAAATGATTTGAAAATCGTTTTTTTCTATAATTTTATTAATATTAGACTTTTCAATGAATTCAAATAATCTAATATAAAAAAAAGTCAAGGTGACCTAACAAAATATAAAGTTTATATTGTAGACTTAAAATAGGCAAGTTTAATGAATATTGCTATCTAAATTTGCCCCATCAAATTTAAATAGGTGGATGAAGATTAAAGGACCACTATAGTGCCAGGAAAACATACTCGTTTTCCTGGCACTATAGTGCCCTGAGGGTGCCCCCACCCTCAGGGACCCCCTCCCGCCCGGCTCTGGAAGGGGGAAAGGGGTTAAAACTTACCTTTTCCAGCGCTATGGGAGCTCTCTGCCTCCCTCTCCTCCTTTCTCTCCTGGTTGAATGCGACGCAAGGCACAGCTGCGCTAAGATTCAGCTTGCGCATAGGAAGCATTTAAGGCTATTGTGCTCACTGTGAAAATCACAGTGAGAAGCACGCAAGCGCCTCTAGTGGCTGTCAATGAGACAGCCACTAGAGGAAATAGGGGGAAGGCTTAACCCATTCATAAACATAGCAGTTTCTCTGAAACTGCTATGTTTATGAAAGAATGGGTTAACCCTAGCTGGACCTGGCACCCAGACCACTTCATTAAGCTGAAGTGGTCTGGGTGCCTAGAGTGGTCCTTTAAGGTCAACTTCAATGAAGCAATTATATTTTATGCATACATTTTGCAGGCAAAGGTTATAGTACAGCAGTGAGAATTAACAGTTTAAGACAGTCCATTTTCAGTATCAGCTGTGTTGCCAAGTGAAACATTACAACACATGCAAAAAAAAAAAAGTATTCACAAGCCATACGTTAGACTACCGCTACAGTTTATGTGGAATGAAGGCATCCCAAGGTACACCAAAATAGTAGAATACAAGTGTATACTGAGATTTTTAGGAATTTATATAGGTGGCAGAATTGGCCCCCACCCGGAGTGCCCTGGGCACTATGTCCCGGTCACAGCTCACCTTGGCTCCGATGATTTGGGCGAACAGGCGGCTGGCTGTGATGAGACATGGCCAGGCAGTGTGCAGTCGGTCAGGTTCGTGGGAGACCGCGGAGGCTGCGGCAGGCTCTGGGACGGGGTCGACTTGTGCTTGGAGTCGGCAAGGAGCATGCCTGAAAGGCCAAGGTTGAAAAGGAGGACTCGGGCCCCTCCCCCTGTGCAGTGATGTCACTACGCACACTTGCGGCCGCCATCTTTAAAGAGTCAGAAAGCAAATGCGCTTCACTCCATGAAGGGGAGCGGGGATAGTTCCCGGAACGTTCAGGAGAGTTGGGATGTCTGCGCACTCGGGGGAAGGAGTGTGTGTAATTTTCAGCAGATTTTACTCTTTTTCTGCCAAAATGGAATGGCCCGAAATTTTGGTGCATCCCTTGTAATAGCTTCTTGATTTAAGGAGAGCTCTGACTGTGGCCAAGAATTTTTTTTTTTCCTAGATAGGTGCAAAATTGGAAAGCGCTTCAAACGGTTTTTTTTTTTGCCTTCTTTTGGATCAACAGCAAAGACTGATGTGAGAGGCTGAACTGGATGGATACATGTCTCATTTTAGCTGTATAACTGTTACTAGATGAATTGTGGGCCATTTAATGATATTTACAAAGATGTGAATTGTGAAGCCATCCCAATAGAAACCAATAGTGTTAACATTACCTTAAAAGAATAGTGCTTGAATAAATCATCCTGGCTCATCTCTCCACTGACATTAAAGGACCACTATAGGCACCCAGACCACTTCAGCTTAATGAAGTGGTCTGGGTGCCAAGTCCATCTAGGTTTAACCCTGCCTGCTGTAAACAAAGCAGTTTCAGAGAAACTGCTATGTTTACTTGAGGGTTAATCCAGCCTCCAGCGCTGGAGAAAGGTGAGTGGGACCCTGGGGGTCCTTTAAGGGTGATTCTATTTACCTTTTCTACCACGTTGCCCTGGTCTTGACATGGCTGACCCATCCTTGCGCTGCGTTTGTGGCTTTCCTATAGGAAAGCATTTGGAGGATATTGTGCATGCATGGCAAAATGCCACGTGTGCCAATCAGCATCACTTCATAGAGTGTGGAAACATTGAACACCAGTGCTGCACACTGTGCAGTGTGTGATAGGAATTTACTAAACAGATATGTAAACACTTTTACAGTGCTAACACTAAAAGGATAGGCTGTAGACACCAGAACCACTACATTAAGCTGTAGTGGTTCTGGTGACTATAGTGTACCTTTAATTTTACTGGCGATTGCTTCAGAACTTTGCCCTACAGTTGCTCTATATGTTTTGTCTGTGGTGATTATGCTTTTTTTCTGCTTGAAATACTGTATAAAGGTCCATTTGTTTTAAGATTGTTAGAACAAGTGACATTATTTGACTCTGATAAACTCTGTGAAAGTTAGTTATAAAGAGCAATTATAGCACAAAGTTCTAAAGGTCACAAAATCATGATGAACATTCCATTGATTTCCCTGGTGACCTTTTTACTTTGCAAACTTTGCCTTACTAGTAAATCTTGTTATTAACCCTCCATGGTAAAGAATTATAAGAAGTGTTTGCAATTAATTTATAACTATTTACAAATGCTTAAAGGGGAAAATTGTACTTTCGATACGTTGTTTCATATATTAACTGTGTTGCATTGGAGCTCAAATTTCTTGACTTGCTAGCCAGAACGGAAAGTCACTCACCAATGTGTGTAACCACCATGGAGGATCAGTATGCTCAAGAATGAAGGTGTGTGTATGTAGCAGCATGAAGGTGTGTGTGTGAATGCAGGGATAGATTTGTACTTTGGGCCAGTGTGTGTGTGTGTGTGTGTGTGTGTGTGAATGCAAGAGTGTATGTGTGTATGTATGCACGGAAGCTTGTGTCAGTGTGTGAAAACAGGTTGTTTTTTTTTTGTCCTCTCGTGTCATTGCCCCCTTTCCTTTTTGTCACTAAATGCATTGACTGAATAATGTGTTAAATACAATAACTTTTGACAATAATTTCAAATTAAAGGATTAGTGCAAGCACCATGTATACTTTGCATTACATTTGAGAGTGACTTATAGGTCTATAAGACAGACCAGGGCTATCAGTCAGGCAGGTAACACTTAGTTCTGGGATGCAAACCCACACCACATGTACAATATGGAAGGCTGTTTTGAGCCATGGGCTGGTTTCCTGGTAATAAAATGCAGCCCAGTCTGTGTATAAGTGATAGCAGACCTGTTATGGCTGCTATCATTTTATTGGGTTCCTGCTATGTGATGTTTGGATTTGCTATTTTTTCCAATAACTACTTATCCTATAACCTTCTACTGAACATAGGATTATGGGATAAGATCAGTCCCTATAGACCAGAATTTGATGCACCTGATTGGAGCATCTTAATAATGTGTGGGAGACGTTTGACAGTGCACTAAGGTGAAAGTTTGCTTTTTTTTTTTTTCAAATTGATTTTTTGGGGGGGAATATTTTTTGTATGGAATCATCTTAATGCATCTAATAGATCATTCCATACAAAAATGGAATCACCTATGAGATGATCTATTTCACAGACTTACCCTTTAAACATTTACAATGAACAGTTTATAAAACATAAAGCTATCTATCCTAGCTATACGATAAGGCCAGAGACTAATGAGCGTATTTAGAAAATTGTGCAGACTAGATGGGCCAAATTATACTTATCTGCCGTCACATTCTATGACATTTGTTTTTTTTTTGCCCCATTCTATAATTTATGCTTCTAACAAATTGTTAATCTTGCAAGACTATTTTATATTATATTAGTAATGTATTAATAATAATGATATTATCACAGTTATTTCTTTTCAACAATCTGTTTTTTGTTGTCTCTTTCCCTATTTGACCACTGGAGGTCAGTGTTTCTTTTACACGTAATATTATGCCCTGTTGTTATCCGCAAATTATTTTATCTAGATTATCTACAGTGTGATAAAGCAAGGGGCAATATGGTAAACTTAATAAAAATAATAAATATTATAGATCTGGTGCATTGTGCTCCTATGAGAATCTTTAAAGGAGACATATTTAAAAAAAAAAAAATGTGAACATATAGTATGTGGAGGCCTGAGAAGATCAAGGAGGGGGACACCTTTCAGAAAGTTATAAATTGTATAAATAGTAGCTCATCATTTGCCTATCCTAGACCGGTACAACATTTTAGATTCCTTTTGTGAATTTTCCTCATTTGCACAATATGCAGCTGAACTTCTAACCTTAAACTACTAATAATGGTCTGAATCTTTATAACTGTTTTGTCCTTGTTGGGTCAGAACCAGAAAACTGCGTCATATTGGCATTAGTATAATTTTAACTGTACTTTTTTTAATAGTCTTTCTGTTTCTTGGCAGCATGACACTGTACATAGAGGTGGCTTGCAATGGCCTGTTTGGTGCTGGCCAGGGGAGTATGATTGCACCAGTCGATGCTCATAAAATGTTTATGCTGCAAAAGGCAGAGCTTGCGATTTTTCATCGAGATGTGCAAGAGTTACTGCTGGATTTTGAAATCATATATGACATGGCTAAGGTATTGTGGGCATGCCATCTGATTTAAAAAGTTACTGCTTAACATACATTTTTGTTATTTATTTCATTTGATGCTCTTATTATTTGTTATTATTATTATTGCCATTTATATAGCACCAACAGATTCCGTAGTGCTCTACAATATTATAAGAGGGCGGATTTAGCTATAAATAGGACATTTACAAGGAACAATAGGTTGAAGAGGACCCTGCTCAAACGCGTCTACAGGAGGTGGGGTGTATAACACAATAGGACAGGGAATAGCAATCAAAATAGGTGGGAGTGAAGCAGAGCTGGAGGAGAGAGTAGAGTGCTGCCCTTCAGGAGAGAGCAAGAGACTGTATGTGTTATTAATTTAAGTGAGTAACTGGGGGTTAAGGTTTGAGATGGCAGTATATCTTTCAAACAGTGATTCATATGTAAATCAAATGTAAGGAAGGGAAATGGTTTATTTTTCATTAGATCTTAACGCACATTGTGTTTACTTTAGAAGTTCTAATCTTTTGCTCTGTTAATTGAACTTTAATCACACACATAAGGCTCATGTAAGCTCTATAAGGCTATATATGGAGTAGGATATAAGTAGAAATTCTATATTAAACAGGCTGTGCAATAAAGGAAGTTTATATGTTGCATTTCTCTTTCCAGGAAATGTGTATGTAGTCTATGAAAGTCATAGGCAAGGGGGGTGTGTCTAGGGCTGCATAAATAAAGTGATTTAACTCCTGAATGACAGAGATTTGAGCAGTGAGACTCCAGGGGCCTAATATATAAACCAAAACCACTTAATTATGATATAGTTGTTTTGGTGCTTAATATATACCTTCCACGAACCAAAAATCTAAGTGTCAAGTTCAAGGATAAAAGTGGGTGATGTGCCTGTAGTTGCTGTGATATTACAGGTGGAGGGAATGTCCCAGTGGGTTTCTCATACAGGTCATTATGATGTGAAGGCATGTTATTTGAGAGAACATAGTGAGTTAAAGCACAACCCTGTAAAATCTGTTCAAACTTCACTGTAGCAGGGTGAATGCTGCCTTGTTTTTGTTCCAAATTTTGTTAAAATCAAAAACCTTCAGGGTTTTTTACTAACGCGAGAATTCAAAGTGAATTTCAAATTTAACCCCAAAGTTGCCAAACTCAATGTATTTCTGGCTTAAAGATTTTTTTCCAGTTCCGTTGTTTTGCCCTTACAGTTGAAATGCACTTTCAATTCTCAGCTTTAGTAAATAACCTGGCTTTGTGTCTCTGTTGGCGGAAAAATAATATGCAACAATAATAATTATTTTGGCAATTGTTAATAATTTTTGGGGAAAGGGATAATTGTTTGGGATGCGGTAATGATCAAGGAGTTAGTTATAGAAGACCCTAGATGATGGATTGAGTTAGGCAGTGCTTTTCCTAAATGCTTTAGTTTCTTTTCCAGTTGCTCGGTGAAGACAACCAAAGAAGCTTTCAAGCCCTGTATGTGGCCAATCAAATGGTCAACCTGTGTAATGTGAATGACCCAAGCACATTTTCTGCTGTGCGCAAGTTATCTTCCACCTTTTTCAAGCAGAAGAATGGAGACAGCCAGCATGTTGTTCATGCCATGGGACATTGCCACATTGATTCAGGTATCTTAACATCCTTGACTCTGTCTTTAAATGGACCACGTACTTCACTAATCCGTTAGCTTTGAAGAACTCCTCTACTACAGGTGCAAGCTTTGTTTTGGGACATATGAGATCTTTTTAATGCATTTTTGGATATTGTGATCATTGCTCCATGTTCCAATGTAATCCATGTAGTGCTCTGTTAAATCCAGGGATGATTAGTAAACATGTTTGTATTTTAGTTGCAGTAAATATAGTTAATGGAACACTATAGGGTCAGGAACACAAACATGAATTCCTGACCCTATAGTGTTAAAGCCACCATCTAGCCCTGATGGCCCCCCTTGTCTCTCTAAATATAGTAAAATCTTACTTCCATTCAAGTCTGCAGTTGCTACCCCTGTCTGCCTCTGACCTGTCTGCTGACATCATCAGAAGTGGTGGTCTGAGCCAATCACAGTGCATCCCCATTGGATTGTCAAGGAGGAAGATGAGGGGCAGAACAGCACAGGTCAAAAACAGCCCAGGCCAATCAGCATCTCCTCATAGAGATGAATTGAATCAATGCATCTCTATAAGGAAAGTTCAGTGTCTGCATGCAGAGGGTGGCGACACTGAACAGCAGTCACATTGTGCAGCACTGCCCCAGGAAGTAACTCTAGCAGCCATCTGAGAAGCTGTTCTCTGAAAACACAGTATTTACTGCAAAAACAGAAAGGAGGAAGAGTCTGCGCTAATTCAATTGAGCAGCAACCCTAAAAGGGAAATCCCTCAAGAAACCCTTATGTAAGAAATGCAAGAAAAAAAGGGGGGTCAAGGGCTGCGCTTGAGTAAGGAGACAAACAAAAAAAAAAAAAAAATGAATAAGTGAATAAAATCATATTCTGATAAAATAAACAGTGATAATAAAATCAAATAAAGTTCATCCGGATTTGTGAAAAGAATAAATAAAAACAGTCTCACTGGTGTGCAGTGCCACGATAATAATCCTCAAGTATGGCTCCGTCCTTATAGTAGGTAGTCCATATATGTGAAGATAAAAGACAAAAAGAAAAAGCTGCCAATGGTGAAATATTGTATATCCTGATATTGTGTATATTCAAAGGAAATATATTTCACTCACATTTTGTGGAGCTTTTGCCAGCTCTGGGAGAAGAGACACTAAGTGGTTTGATCCCCACTAACGGATATACTTGGATGGTCCTTTTATCCGGCTCGGAGTTCCTGTGATGTCGGCTAGGATCTACTTCAGTTGTGTGTTGATTTCTTGATACTTGGAAGATAGGTCCGCCTTTCCGGTATCGGATAATAGGTGTCCACGGAGTATATATAAAACAGCAAATAGTGCTCTCAGTATGAACAACAAAGTAAGTATTAAAACCATTTACGCGTTTCACCTTTAGGGTTTTCTCAAAATGGTAAAAGAACAGTACACCTGGCAAGGAACTGAATATATGAGTTTACAGAAGTTGAATTTGGCGCCAAAACTTTTTGTGCACCAATCACAGACAAGTATTAAAACCAAACTTTATATACATTTCAAAACAGCATTACAACCTTATACCCTGTGGGCAGTACTATATTTGTGGATTGTGAATAAAAGAGGCTGTATGTGCCAGTACAGGCAGCTCTGCTTGACCTCAAAAAGAAGTGTCGTCTCGTTATTGGGGGAATTGGATTGCATGCTGAATGCCAGGAGTGTAAGCTGATTGTATGCTTTTCCTGTTCAGCTGCTTACAGCATTCATATGCTTGAGAGCATTCGTATGCTTCTCCGGTTCGGTGGTTGTGGTGTCTGCTGCAGTGCTTGGAGTCCTCAGGAAGCACTAGGCGCATCCTTCAACGGAGGTACCCAGTCCGGGTGCCAGGTGATCCGTTACAACACTCTTTTCAGGTTATTTACTAAAGTGCGATTTTAGCTGGAATTCAGAGTGAATTTCAAATTCTAGGCTGAAATAGCTGATTTGGAAACATTTTCCCAAGCCAGGTCTTTTTTTTAACTGTTTTGGGTCAAAATGTTATGTTCTGTTTGAATTCACTTTGAATTCCCAG
Organism: Pelobates cultripes; assembly: GCA_933207985.1. Lineage (NCBI taxonomy): Eukaryota > Metazoa > Chordata > Amphibia > Anura > Pelobatidae > Pelobates > Pelobates cultripes. The sequence continues at coordinate 48,938,303 of OW240914.1, forward strand.
CAATTCACTCATTAGTAAATAAGCCCTGTCTGTCTACCTGCAAAAAGGACAGGATAACCATGTGTTTTAGAGTGAAAGCATCATAACATTTCTTACATGCTAGATGCCAATATACACTTGATATGCACAAATCTGCGTATGTTTAGCTCCTTTATGATGCAGTTTGACAAACCCCTATATGCAAGGAAATAGGTGGTAGTCATTGATCAGTAAAGGGTTAATAAAGCTGTGTTATACAAAATGTTGGGGTTCCAAGAATGCTCTTTACAAGGTTTTTTGTTTGTTTGTCTTTTCAATTAAGCCCTGGCGCAGCCCACGTTATTCCTTTTATTTGATAAGCAGAGGTAGTTAAATTGTAGAAAGTATGTATTGATGGCTGATTGTAATAGGAAAATTATTTGTTTCATAAACCAAGCTATAGTTTTGAATTAACTTGGAAAATCTGTACTGTGTATGTTGGTGGTGTTTCAGCGTGGAGGGCAGCCATCTTGGATTTGCATCATATGTTTCATGTATTCAGTGATATTTACTGAGGAAAAAAAAATTACAGAGAGCACGTGATATCAGCAGCTAATTAAAATCACAACACAATTTGAATCTGCTTTTTCCTTTTATGAGACAAGATTCTTAATTCTATTATTTCCCCAATTATTTCCAGCCTGGCTGTGGCCATATGAAGAGACAATTAGAAAATGTGCTCGCAGTTGGGTAACGGTGATACAGCTGATGTCCAAATACCCAGACTTCACATTTACTTGCTCTCAGGTACAGTGATCACTGTTAGTTAGGCAGTGCTTCCTGCGATTGCTGATCGTTCATGTAAAAATCTATCAATATATGTTTATGTTTTAATAGAATTCTAGAAGGAATTCACATGAAATAATACAGTGGGTACACTGGGGTGGATTTACTAACTGGTGATTGTTTATTTTATTGCATCCTCCAAACTGGCATAGGCCAGCAGAAAACCCCATACATGATTAGCCTAAGGGGCTCTCTCGGATGTTCCTGATGAATGTTGGGTGAGAGTATTTAAAAAACAAAACAATTGATGTTGTGTCCACCTGGAAATATTTCATACAGCTAGTGACCCCCACCATATTGTGTGGGATAGAGCATAGTAATGATGCTTTTGTCCGTAAAATTTGCAATAACCCTGGTGAGATCCTACCCATTACGGTTTGGTGAAATTATGGGCTAGAAAATTGAAACCATTGTGGGGTTTTTTTTGTTAGAATTTTGAAATAGCGTCTAACAAATAAAATTGAAATAGTAAAGATGGTGTAGTGATTTTGGAATAAAAAGCGACCTTCCAGGTTGATTTCCACTTTTTTGACCCTGTATTCTTAATAAGTAAATTGGCCGTATTAAAACTTAAATCATTCATGAACTGTATATTAAACTATGTTTGTATTGAACAGGCACAACAGTTGGAATGGGTGAAAACGTGGTATCCTGGTTTATACTCCCAAATTCAAGAATATGCCAAGCGTGGGCAGTTCATACCAGTTGGAGGGACCTGGGTAGAGATGGTGAGACCATATCTCATTATATGCTATATAGTGTTATGGATCATTATTACATATGTGCTATTTCTATATGTCTGTGTTTGCACTATAATATATATAGTAATTCAAGTGATAAAATCATTTGGCCAGGATCTCTTCTTGATTGGTGCAGTTTCACATTAAAAGAAAATATACCTACTGAGATATGGTAATTGTTTAATAAAAATAGCATCATTTTACATTAAATACAATTTCAATAAAAACAATTGGCTTCTTTTCCATCTTATAAATGAAATGAAACACTTTCCAGATCCACGTCAATGTAAATTATTAAACATATCCTATCTTTACCCACACAGCACCTTTGCATGGTTGTGCTAAATTTGATCAGTAAAGCTTAATATAGTAAGCCACTTCACTCCATATATGTGGCTTTCTGATGGCTTTGTATTCCTAACACTAAATTGTTCCTTTAAATTTGAAATTCACTTTGTCACCTAGTCACAATTCCTTCCTCAACTTTCCATCTAATCACACATTTACATCCTTGTTCTTCTCTTCCATCCCCTCTGATATATGGTGGAGTCAATGACAAATGGCCTATCAACACCGCTTAAAGGGACACTATAGTTACCTAAACAACTTTAGCTTAATGAAGCAGTTTTAGTGTATAGATGTCTCTCAGGTTTCACTGCTCAATTCACTGCCATTTAGGAGTTAAATCACTTTGTTTCTGTTAATGCAGCCATTGCCACACCTCCCCTGGCTATGATTGACAGAGCCTGCATGGAAAAAAAATGGTTTCACTTTCAATCAGATGTTATTTACCTTAAACTATATTTTAACTCTTGCTTCGTAATTTGAATTTTAATCACGTACAAGAAGCTCTTGTAGGGTCTAGCAAGCTATAGCAGGGGATAACATAGGGATAAGAAAATCTAAATTAAACAGAACTTGCAATAAAGAAAGCCTAAATAGGGCTCTCTTTATAGGAAGTGTTTATGGAAGGCTGTGTAAGTCACATGCAGGGAGGTGTGACTAGGGTTCATAAACAAAGTGATTTAACTCTTAAATGGCAAAGAATTGAGCAGTGAGACTTCAGGGGCATGTTCTATACACCAAAACTGCTTCATTAAGCTAAAGTTGTTTTGGTGACAATAGTGTCCCTTTAACTAATGTGTGCATATATGTGGTTACTCCTCTTTCTCTCTTAGGAGATTAAGACGTGTGACCGTCATACACTAGGCAAAATATTACACCCCTCCTCATTATTCTGCAGCCATCTTCCATCTCATTGTAGACATAGAACATTCATTTAAAAATCGAAACCTGAGCCTGACATGTTTAAATCTTTAATTACCGGTTTCTTCGGAAATGTTATTCTTTTCTAGGACGGAAACCTTCCAAGTGGTGAGTCCATGGTTCGGCAGTTCCTTCAGGGTCAACATTTTTTCCTCCAGGAGTTTGGCAAGCTGTGTGAAGAGGTCAGATTTTGGCTTTATTTCTCTTCGTGAAATAAATGCAGTTTATTTCATAAGTAATAACCTTTTTTTATCTGCTTGGAACTCACGCAAATAATTATTTGCTATTGATCGTGACAGGGCTGCCATCAGAAATTTTGGGGCCCCTGACAAAGCACAAGGTCTGGGCCCCCTCCCCTCCCCTTCCCCCCGGGCCCGCCCACGCCCTACCTAGTCCGCTGACAATGATGCAGGACTGAATGTGGTGTATATAGTGGAAGTGAATTAGAATGTGTGTAATGGATGTAGTGTTTGTGTGTATTAGATACTGTTTGTGCAGTGAATGCATAGTGTGTGTTTGTGTAGCGGAAGCAGTGTTTATAGTGAACCCAGAGTGTGTTTGAGTAGTGAATGTAGTGTGTGTTTGTGTAGTTGATGTAGTGTTTGTATGTACTAGATGAAATGTGTTTAGTGGATGCAGTGTCTGTAGTGTGTGTATTAGACACAGTGTCTGCGTATAGTGAATGCAGAGTGTTTCAATTTGTGGTGGATGTAGTGTGTGTACTGTGAATACAGGATGTTTGTGTAGTGGATGCTGTGTGTACTGTGAATACAGGATGTTTGTGTAGTGGATGCTGTGTGTACAGTTAATGCAGAGTGTGTGTTATTGTAGTGAATGCAGAGAATGTGTTAATGTGTAGTGAATGCAGAGAGTGTGTTAATGTGTAGTGAATGCAGAGAGTGTGTTAATGTGTAGTGAATGCAGAGTGTGTGTTGTACTAATGAATGCAGAGTGTGTGTGTCAGGGTAGTGTATGCAGTGTGTGTGTGTGTAAATGTGCAATCTGGGGGGAGGGGAAGGGAAGGAAGGGGAATTTTTACATACATTTCCTATTAAATTGAACTAAATGTTTCTCCTCCTCCCCCCCACCCTGCTTCTTACCTGTGTCCAGGGAGGGGGGAGATTCCATTCCCTGGTGGTCCAGTGGCATGGTGGCCCCCCAGCTCCCTTTAACCGTAGAGGGGGCCCAGCACACTGCTTCTTCTCCTCTCTTCTAATAACTCTCGCGAGACCCGCGGTCTGTGTGCCGCGCGGAGCGTTGCTATGGCAAAGCTCAGAAGGCCGCGGGTCTCGTGAGAGTTATTAGAGGAGAGGAGAAGAGTATAGGCAGTGTGCTGGGTCCCCTCTGCGGTTAAAGGGAGCTGGGGGGCCACCATGCCACTGGACCACCAGGGAATGGAATCTCCCCCCTCCCTGGACACAGGTAAGAAGCAGGGTGGGGGGAGAAACATTTAATTCAATTTCATATTTGCTATCTATGTGTGCAGAGAGGGAAAGTGGGGCCCGGGACTGCTAGAGCAGTCCGGGCCCCCCAGGACTGCCGGGCCAGTGACAACCATCATGGTTGTCACCCCCTGATGGCGCCCCTTAATAGTGAGTGCAGAGTGCATTTTGGATATCAAAATCATCTTGCATCCTGCCAGGTAATATCCTGCAAAGAAGATCCGTCTGTAAGAAATTGCTATACTTTTATTGAAAGGGTTACGCTAAGCACCATGACCACTTCAAGGATTTAAAATGGTCATAGTGCTTACAGTCTGTATGTGCAGCATCTCACAATGAAACGCTTTGCATACTGAGTGTAACCCTGCTCGAGTGGTACCTCTAACTCCAACAGCGTCATTGAGGTGTCATTAGCCAGCCCGAAACATTAGCATGCACATTATGTTGGCGACAGGTGTCCAATGTCGGCATGCACCCCCCTATCCACTTGCCATCCTTGTCCTCCCCTCTCTGTGCCATCAATATCCTCCCCTCTCTGACATCCCTCCCTCTCCAGCAGGCAAACTTGGCCTATGTGTTGTAGCAGAGCAAAGTTTTAGCTTTATTTTATTTATTTATTTAATAAAGGGGCGTACCAGCACAGTAACTCAAAGTGGCATGTTTCAACTTCAATGAGACTAAACCTCCATTTTACATAAATTAATTGTATGCTGCTTTAACTGGAGAATTGCTGGATCTGTTTTTCTTTTTGATGGTATAATGTGGACTGCAGCACGTTTTCTTTGATTTGTTTATACTGACAAACTATTTCTCACTACTTGTAGTATTTAATGTTATGCAGGCAGCACAGAAGTACAATGTAGAACATTTA
>OW240914.1:48950216-48992130 GCA_933207985.1 Pelobates cultripes
TCTCCAATAAATTACTAGAGAGAATTGTGCATGTACATGAGCATTTTGTGATTTTCCTGACCATCTCCTGGATGATTTGATCTTCGACTCAAATTACCTAATTAAAGATATCCAGTTACCTATTCATTGCAATATCCTTCTACCTGCTACCTTTTCTGGACTTATAGGCACCATCTACTTCTCCTCATTCTCTGTTCAGTAAATATTTGGGAGACTGATTTTATTTGGCTCACATAATGCCGTGCCAGTTCTATAATCGCCAACAGTTCAACATCTGCTCTGCAAATGACACTATCCCTCTCACCCATATATTAGTGTGCACCGGACGTTGCAAACTGTTTCTCCAAATTCCTCTAACTTTTTACCTTTGCAAATATTACTAAAATGCCATTCTGATTACTCTACTAATTCTCCAGATTACTTTAAAGGAACACTCCAAATACCATAATCATTACAGCTCTCTGTAGTAATTATGGTGCCAGACCAGATGAGATGGTCCTCATTATCCGTAGTCAAACCGTTAGATAAGTAACGGAAATTCCTTCTCAAGAACGTCCAGCACTCCAGCATTAGTAGTGGAGGTGGGGAGAGGCACTGGTGGGCCCCAGGTTAATAATCAAACCATTCAAATCCAGTTTGACTGCTGACAATGGTGGGGCACCAGACACTTCTGGCACCATTATCACTACATCAACTGTAATAGTTTTAGTGCTTGGAGTGTTCCTTTAAAGGGACTCTAAACACCATAAGGACTTTAGCATAACGAAGAATCTTGGTGTATAGATCCATGCCCCTAGAGTCTCAATATTCAGTGCCACGCCATTTAGGAGTTAAATCACTTTATTTTTGACACAACACATAGGTAACATGCTTTTATTATCATTGTTGCTTAAAATGAAGATTTGCTTTGGGATAATGGATCTAACAAGTACTTAACGTTGTCCAACCTGCACCAAAGAAAGGTTTGCACATATGAGACTTTTTAATAAAATAGAAATTATTTAATAAGGTAAAGCACATGATTATTTGCAGAGTGCAGTGTTGCACGATTTTGCTGGCCTTTCAGATTGCATTTTTTTAAACTCAGTTTTTTTTGTTTTTTTTTTGTATGTTCCAGGCTCCTGCTGCTGAATCAGTTTCATGATGTGCTGCCTGGTAGCTGTATTGAACAGGTTGTAGAGGATGCTCTGTCATATTATAATGGTGAGTGTCTATTTCACAAATAAAGAAACCAATATACAATCACTCGTAACCTAATTTGTCCTTCATTTGTTTGCAAAAAATAAATGCTGTTATTTACTAAACAGTGCATTGTTGATCACATAAATGACCACAGTAGGCACCCAGACCACTTTGTCTCAGGGGTCCTGTACTTCTAGCCTTGCAATGTAAAACTTTACTATTTTGCAGATAACATACCTCTAGTCTTCCTGACAGCCACCAGAGGCACTTGTGGTGAATAGCTGAGTATGACTTGGTTAGTCTCAAATGCGGCTCATTGAGCGCATTTCGATTGGCGCAACAGAGCGTTTTGTCACACATGCGCAGTAGCCTCCCAGTACACCTTTATAGGGAAGCATTAGATTGGCTGAGATCATCAAGTTTGGCATCTTAGCTGAGAAGATGGGGCTGCAGCGGAGAGACCAGTATGCAGCAGTATTTAAGGTAAGTAATACAGTTTTTTTGTTTTTGTTTTGTTTTTTTAAAGGGACACTGTAGGCACCGAGATCACTGCAGCTCATCGAAGTGGTCTGGGTGCTAATCCTACAGTGGTAATTATTGCAGTTTCTGAGGGTTAAGTTCTCCTCTAGTGTCTACGAGACAGCCACTAGAGGGACTACCGGGTGCTTTGACAACTTTTGGTCATCTAAACAATGCTCAACGTCCACACGCTCTGCATCCAGCGTCACCGGAATCCCCATAGGAAAGTGCTTTCCTACGGTGAAATCCTAATGCGAGCTCGGCCATTGCTGCACATGCGCATTAGATCTCTCCTGTCGGCTGATGGCGGGGGAGGAGCATGGGCGGAGCCTGACCCAGCGCCGAGGGGCATAGGTGCTGGATTCAGGTGAGTGACTCAAGGGGTTTTAGCTCCTTCAGCGACGAGGTGGGGGGGGGGGCACTTGTAGGATTTTATAGTGCCAAGAAAATTAGTTTTGGTTTCCTGGCACTAGAGAATCCCTTTAACCCTTGAAGGAGGGTGAACATCTAAATAGTGAGGAGACAATATAGTGTTAGGAATACATGTTTGTATGCCTATAGCTATAGTGTTCATTTAATTGTAAGATATTTCTAAAGTTAGCTGTGTTAGAGAAAGAGCTGTGTGGGAGAATTGCTTTCAAATTCACTTATTTTAGTCTAACGTTCGGAAGTTTTCTGTTGACCACAGTTCACCTTTTACATAATAATCCCTGTATTCTGCAGACATGCACAAGTTCTAAACATATGCATTAAATGGTTCTTGGTAAATATGCCACATAACAAGGGACATTAGTATTTTTATTTTTGTAATGTAGTCTAATCTAATAGCTAATTATTAATTTTTACACATCATATACATTAACAGTAAGGAGATAAGTTCTAAAAGCAATTTCAAGTTTGACCAAAGGTTGACACAGAAGAGAGATGGGCGAACTTTGTACAGAGTGACAATCAGGTGAAGGCTGCAACCCAAACAGAAAAAGAAAACATGTGGATAGTATACTTAAACTTCCCCCATGTGTTTGTTTATACTAGCCAGTTAAATCAGGGCTAGCTGTATGTGTATTCCTTTTTTACACTAGTAAATGAATACACTAGATGTAATTAAATTAAAGGGACACTCCACACATAAAAGCACTTTACCTAGCTGAAATGTTGTGTGTGAATTGTGTCCTCTGTTTTTTTTTTTCATTTTACAAAATCTACAGCTTTCAATAGAAATTGGCACTTTTATAAATGTACCTTGTTACACCCCCTTTGCTGTCAATCAAAATACCAGTGCTGTTACATCCTCATAGTTTAGCTTAGTGGAAGCAGATAATAAGCTCAAGAGACAAGGAATTGCCCATAACACCTACCTTGTAAAGACTTCTCATTGAGCTGCATTACTATTGCATATTGCTTTTGATTTTCTAGCCAGATATATTATGGTCTTTTTTGCGGAGTGGGAAAAAATAGTACATAACGAACTAAAACAAACAAAATATTCTACTTCTTTTATTGTTCAGAATGCCTGTACCTAGCTGTAAAAGTACTTAAAGAAACACTATAGTGTTAGGAATACAAAACGGCATTCCTAAATCTATAGTGTCCCTTAGCCTCCGCAGCCCACTCACACAATGTGTGTTAAAAACACATTTTTCACATACCTGTTTCCAGGGCTGAAGTCCCTCAGCACTGGATTGGTCTCCTCTTCCCACAATGTCACACCGTTGGGAGAACCCAATGTGGCACATGAATTAGAACACTCCAATAGTAAAGCATTGAATTAATGCTTTCCAATGGGGATTTTAAAAATGCTGGACTTCCTCATGCAAAGCGTGGAAAGTTCAAATTTGTAAGAATGCAGGAATCTCCTGCAGTGACTGTCCCTCCCCAAATATGGAAACTTTGTGTTTTGTGCTAAAACTGAACTGCCTGACAATCATTTCTTATAGCCTACACCTTTCTTTTTATTTCAGCAGTAGAATCATTTGTAATGTATAACTTATTATAATTAAATAATTAAAATAATCATATTTGTTCATTTATTTATTTTTTTTAACTGTCACCATTTTCATTTTTTTGAAAACAGAAATTCGAACAGAAGGTGCCAAGCTTCTCAATGAATCTATTCAGGCCTTAATGAAACTGCCTTCCTCTTCGCAACCTTCCTTCGACCAGCCAATAACTGTTATAAACACATTGCCATGGGAGCGAATGGAACTAGTTTCCTTTCCTGGGACTTCAGGGGATCAAAAAATGGGTATTAAGAAAATTGTAAATGTGAATAAATAGTGTTTATGTGCATAAAACACTACATAAATAATCTATAGTGTGTGATGGATGGTTGGGTGTAAATTTATCTGTATGTGTGTATCTATCGTTATCTAAATATATTGATATTCTCACCCCTTCAGGGAATATTTTGGTATATTCCTCATTTTTAGTCTGAGGGTTCTGCACAGTATCTTAGAATCTTAGATGTTCCTGGAACGGCACTCTTCTGGACAGAGATGTCCCATGTCCCACCTGGAATCTGATGAAGCCATTCTCCCAAACATATTGTAATATACCTTTTTAAAGTGTCTCTGTCATTAGAAATAGACTGTGCACTATCATATTAAATGTTAAAAATAATCTATGCCTCTGACCATTTAAAATTGGTTCAGCAGTTGTTGTTTTTTTTCTTTTACAAAATATAAAAAAAAAAAAGATTTCAAACCAATGTTCAATAGGTCCAGAGCATCACCATAGCGTTAAAAGTGCCATTTCCTTTTTCTTGCACAGTGGGATGCTGGGAACTCCTCTTCAAATCATAAACTCTTTATTGGCTGCTGATATCACACTGCATTTGCAGCCTTGTGTTTTTTTTTGTTTTTTGTTTTTTCTTTTCTTTTCTTTTAAATATTAAATGCAAATTAAGAATGGCCATCTCCATGATGAAAGTACGAGTAAACTATTTCCATTAATGTTTTAAAGATGTTTATGTAAATACATTTATGAGTAAAACTCCCACTTTAAGATCAGTATGTATTCAAATGTATGAGACTTTTTTAGAATATCTCCAATATGTGATCATTCAATAAATCTCTGTATTTTAACTTCTATTTGTGTCTTTTTTCCTTAAGGCTTTGTGAAGGTGCCAAGTATGGGTTATGCAGTAGGTCCTGAGAGTGTGTTACCCTGTGACATTGTCCGAGTACTAAGACAGGTAAGCTCCACACTGAAAGTTTCAGAATGTTTTTAATGTTTAAGAATTATATTAGTTTGTGTATTCTATTTTCAGAAAGGAGCACTAGCAATAGATTTCTGTTTGAGTGACAGGTGTGTACAGTTGTTAAAACATTAGTGTATTGCTTATTCATGTGGCAGCCCAAGGGTTAAAGCTCTAACCAACAATTGCTTGTCTCCAACTTACTGGTAGGATTGCATTTTTTTTCTGCAGTGTTGACAAATCTTTAATTTCTTTTCATCGGTTTATCTCCATTAATCTGGGATTGATTTTATGTGCCCATTTTCTGTTTTACATCAGGAAGATAACTCCATAATAATGGAGAACGGAATCCTGCGTGCCAGCATTGATTCAGTGGGTCGTTTGACATCTGTAAAATTGCTAGCCTCTAATAGGTAGGTACGACTTACACTGCTCCCTGCATAATTATTTAAAAAAAATATGTTTAGGACTGGGTTTGATTAGCAAGAGTAAGTGATTACAATAAATCACTGATTATCATAACAGTGGCTGTGGAATTGGAAGAGGAAATGGTTAAAAAAAAAAAAAATAATAGTGTTCATTTTGAGTTCTTCCCTTGTGAAGGATTACATAGAATGTTTGCACCTTGTTAATAAGGAAGCATTAATACTAACAGGGTATGGTTTGCCTCAAAAAACTCTCCGAAGTATGCAATTAAAGTCTTTTCATTTCTCCATCAGAGAATCTGTTCCTGAAAACTGTTACGGAAACCAGTTTGTAATGTTTGATGATATCCCGCTTTACTGGGATGCCTGGGATGTGATGGATTACCATCTAGAAACCAGGTAAGGAATTGGTTAGCCACATCTCGTGGCCATGTGGTCTTTATTAGTAGCCATTACATTTTTATGTGATTGCAGGAAGCCGTTAACAAATATTGTGCGCAAAGTGGAGATTAGCGCAAACGAAGGACTAAGAGGAGTCGTCACTTTCTCTTTGCAAATCACTGAGAAGAGCTCTATTGAGCAGGAGATTGTCCTTGATGCTGCTTGTCCTTACATCAGGTTTAACACCAAGGTACATGACAGCATGATCCAATGTCTTTACTTGTTTCTTTTATTTTACCCTTATTTAAATGTTAGCTGCCTTCATGCTAAACATTTATTTAAGTTGAAGGCATTTCTAGTTTCTTTTAAACATAAAACATACTATTATTTGCTTTCTTGACTGTTGGCAGCCTGCCTGCTTTTAATTGAAGTATAAAGGGTCCAGGTAGAGTAAAAAAGAAAATGGCGCATGTCTTAAATCAAGCAGTTTTAAAATTTCATTTTAACAACTTACCTTTCATTGTTTTAGTATTCTCTTAGGTCTTTAGCTTTCAATAGCCTGTCTGCGAATGTCTTGCTTCACAGGTAACATGGCACGAGGCTCACAAGTTTTTGAAAGTTGAATTTCCAACCAAAGTGCACAGTTCAAATGCAACGTACGAGATTCAGTTTGGGCACCTTCAGAGGCCGACTCACAGAAACACGTCTTGGGACTGGGCTCGTTACGAGGTGATTGCATTGCACACATTGAAAATCTTCAGTAACCATGCAGATAGATGCAGTTGGAGAGTTTTTTTGTGGATGGAAACATTCTTAATGTACATGTTTTTCTCCGATCCTGCAGGTTTGGGCTCACCGATGGATGGACATTTCCGAGCACGGATTTGGGGTTGCAGTGCTTAATGACTGTAAATACGGTTGTTCTGCCCTGGGGAATGTTCTGAGCCTATCACTGTATGTCAGTTTTGTATTAATTCAAGCATGATGTTTGTGGTGTAATGTAATAATGTAAAAAATGTATGCTTAATGTATTGCATTTTTTTAAATTTTATTTTATTCTTTATTTTTGCCAAGACGGTCATCCACAGACATGTCAATTACAATTAGACAACCCAATACACAATGAGCAAAAAAAGCATAATTGTCATAATGCAAAAAGTATATAAATTTCTCTTACAACACACATATGTTATACAATAACTGGTAGATATGGTGCATGGGCTCCAGACCAGCAGACCGCCCGTCAAGGTTTTTATCAAAAATAAAATACAACAATGGTAACATTAAGAAAGGAATATGAAAGCTCGGTGGCTAGCATAAGAATACCTGTGAGCGTAACTAAAATAGCTAAGGCATGTGCTATCCCCGCCCCTCCAGCCTCCATATGATTCCTCCAACTGGAAGCTAACAGGGAAGCCATAAACCCACCTGTAGCAGAGGCCCCACCCAAAGGATGGTTGGCACCGCAGAAAGGATGAGACAAAAGTGAGAGTCAGAGGGAAGAGGGGGAGAAGGTGGGGTTGGGAGGGAGCACCAGGAGGAGCAAAAAGAGGCAATGAGCAGAGGTGCGCCATAAAGGCATCCAACAGGGATCTCTCTAAAATGAGACCTAACCCGGGCAATAACCCCCGGATGGATCCTTTAAAGTCCCCCTCCAGTAGGGGATAAAAGATGAAACCAGCAACCTCGCGAGACTTGAATAGTGAACAGGCAGTGAGGTTTGTTCCTGAGCCCACCCTGCTCATCCCCTAACCACCCACATCGCTGGCCATCCAAGGGCCCCAGACTTTTTCTGAATGCCTTCATGGTACCCTCACCTGGGTCATTACCTTGTCCATAAGGTAAGTATCCTTAATTTTTTGAATGATGGTTTCAACAGAAGGGGTCTCACTTTGAAGCCATACCTGTGCTAGAGCCCTCCTATCTGCCAGATTCAACTTGTGTACTAACTTTTGTTCAGTATTCGTCCAGTTCTTCCATGGGTATAGCTGATAAAAACACCCAAGGATCTAATTTAACGTCCCTACCAAGAACATCCCTCAGCAAATCATTGTTTTTTTTTCCAGTATATTTGCACTTCTGGGCATTCCCACCACACGTGAATGTATTGCATTTTTAAAGATTTTTATTAAGTTCTCAGGGGATCAAAATCCCTATAACATAATACCCATTTCATGAATGTTTTGCACATGACATAACCGTGTTCTTTAAGCCAATATCTCTGTTTAAGGCATACGTTTAGAATTCTTACTGTGGATACTGTTATTGGGGCAGATAGTTTGGATGAGTCTCATTAATGTGTTTTTTGTTTTTTCATTATTATTATTATTATTATTCGTATTGAAATATTTCAAATGACTGAAGTAAGCTTGATCAGGACTGATACATATCGAAGCATTTACAGTTCACATTTTTGTCTTGGGTGGCACTTTCCTTTAGGAGGCGGATTCCGGGGCACTAAACACCCAGTAAATGCAGACAATGTCTTTTTTATAAATATTTTGTATATGTATTCTTTCTTTCTCATTAGCCTAAGAGCTCCAAAGTCCCCAGATGCCACAGCAGATATGGGACATCATGAGTTTTCCTACGCACTAATGCCACATGCAGGTATGTATGCATCTGACCAGAATTTGACACATTGCTGTACTATTCTTGTGAAACTCTGTTATACACATGCACACATCATAAAAATCACATAGCGACTATAAACACAAAATGGCATTGTGTATTTATAGAGTTCAGATTAAAATGTAGCAATCTCTGTTCTGTTTTATCTATTTTACATACTTTTTTTTTTTAACAAGTGCTGTTCTGTTTTGACTTTCTCCTGTCTGTCTAACCTACAGGATCATTTCAGGAGGCCAGGGTTATTCAACATGCGTATAGCTTCTGTACTCCACTTATTACCACCTCAACAGTGGGATCACAAACCAGTTCTTGGAGCGCCTTTACTGTCATTTCACCAGCTGTAATCCTAGAAACGGTTAAACAGGTAACTGCATTCCGAATCTTCCATTCCATGGATCTGTTACATCCTGCTATCAGATAACAATGACTATAAGTGGTGTGACGGCTGTCAGAGTGTTAGCCATTGTTACAAAGAAGTAGTTGTATACCAAAGAGAGCTGTAATGATCCAGTTGTGCATGTGTATAGATGTATTATCTGGCTAGCTATCTAATTTTGTAGCCCATGCACCAGTCTACACCCAAAGGTGCTCGGTGAAAAAACAAAGTGGAAAATAATTTTGTACTTAACTTAAATAAACCGCTTCTTAGGGTAGCCTTCCCAGTTAGTTGAGAGAGAGAGAGTGTGTGCGCATACATACACTGCCATTAGGGGAGGCACCTTGAAGGCGATTGCATTATCACTAAGTGCCAACCTTTACGTTTCATATTCTGTTTTGCCATTGCAACAAAACTTTTTCTGTAAAATCTTGCTTATGTCTCAACTGCTTTTATTACTTGCATTAGAATGCTTTGTCGTAGCTTCTAATAGTCCTGATTATAATGCAAATTACAGTTAGTTAATTTTCCTGTCTCTACTGTGGAATTGTAATATTTGTTTTTTAATTCAATTTGTTCTCCAGGCAGAGAACCAGCCTGGGTCTCTTGTACTGAGGTTATATGAATCCTTTGGCAGCACTGTGGACACCTTGCTGCAGACATCACTCCCTGTGCAAGAGGTTTTCTTGTAAGTAGTCTTGCCTTTTGTTTACCTCTGTTGGGTATAGGAAATACCCCAATGTAATCCGAATTCATTTTGTCAGGATGTATAGAGTATGATGTAAATAACTGGATCTAATTGAATGATTGCACCATCTTCTTGAAGCATTTCATTTTCAAATGAACACAAAGGAAGGAGGAATTTGACAATAAACCAAAGAGGCTTCATTCTCTCCAAAATCAGAATATAAAAATGTATGTAATTACTCATACATTTAATAAGTAGGAAATAGTACATTTCTGTCAAGCCAGACGGAGTAACCCTGAAGTGCCTGACACCTCCTGTCATGGATCACATTGCTCCCAGAATACCCGTAACTTTGTTCTGGAGGTGAAAAGGTTAAAAAAAAAAATCACAATTTGTCTGCACTAGACAAAAAATAATGATAAAAAGTCCATCTTACGACCACCCACACTTAACTCTAGTATCAAAAGTTGTCATCACCAAGACAATTTACCAATTGAGTGCCTTAGATTGCTTCAAGCAAAAAAGGCAGAACTTAATTAAGGAATAGTTATTATGAACAAAAATAGTCCCAGTACATACATAAAAATAGATGAAAACTTATGTATTATAAACAAACAGTTAAAAATAAAAAGGAGAAATTAACAGAACATCCTAGTTATTCACTTTGCTAGTACAGTAATTGTATCTTCTGTTCCCAGAGGGTTCAGCAAGGAAAAGATCAACTTACTTAAATCTTGCGCATAATAAGCACTCTGCGCATTCACATTTCCTAGCTTTTATACCTTTTGTGCCTATCTCTAGTTTCGAAGACTGCCCAGTAAGATCTATAGGATGATGGGCACATGTGACTGTATGAATTCTAGGTATATTATTCCTCCCTTTTTACATTTTGGCCAATTTAAAATTCAATCTATATAAAAGCATTAATAAAAATGATTTTATTTCTTTCTGCACGCCTGGCACAGGAATAATTTTTTTACCTGTGGAACCGCCACAATGTATTAGTTACAAAGACACATTACAAGACCTGCTTGCGACTTAGAATAGCTGGCTTCCCCAGTCCCCCCTTTTTCAAGCTTCCAGCAACCCTGCTTTTTTTAATGATGTGCACATTCTATTTTGGAATAGGATCATTAAAGACTTGATTGTTATGATGGTATTACTTAAAGTAGTTTATTACACGTAAGATATGTTTATGTGTAAAAGTGAATGAGCTCTTTGGTATTCAAGTCTCACTGCTGATAAAACAAGGAGGTCCAGCAAGCTCATGGAATGATTCTGAAGGGCAAATGCTGAATGGAGCTTTGTGCACTTGTCAAACTCTTTTATTTGATTCTAAGCATACGACATGAGACATGACTGTCTAAGCACTTACACACTTTAAGCTTTTTATCTTGTTTTCTTGAGTGTGAAAGTCAGTAACTCTAAAAGTTGGGAGTTTGTGTGGAATGATATTTGCTTAGGAGTCCACTATACATGGATAAATCTGTCTGCCTAATATATGTGGGCCGAGAGTATGGCTATTTTTAATGCGAGTGGAATTTCTGAATTTCCTTTCATGATTTTGATTCTAGTGTTTTTCTCTTGTTTACACAAGAAATATGTCCTATTTAAAAGCTTAAAATAAATAAATTGTTTTATGACTTCTTTATGTACTGTGCAAAATTATAGAATTTTAGATACTTTTACAACAGTTCACTATAGGTAAACATAGAAAATTAGATAAACTAGTGTCATGGTACTGCTGTTAAACACTTAGGAGGTAATTATAAAACTATGTAGTGTTGGTGAAACACACAGAATATAATTCTGTGCATGAGAATTTCAACGTTACTTACTGAAGTGAGAATTGTCAAAGTTCAAATATGAGTTCAAAGTGAATTTCAAATTTAAGGAAAAGTAGCCGAACTGGAAGATTAGTTGACTTGGAGAATATTTCCAGTTTGGCTACTTTTCCTTAAATTTGAACTTCACTTTAAATTTCCAATAATGCACATTTTAGTAAATAACCCTGACATCCTCATATACAGAATTATACTCTGTGTGTGTCACCAACACTACATCGTTGTATAAAGTTACCTCTGGAGTGTTTAATAGCAGTACCAAGACACTAGTTATTATCAGCATGTCACACGGATTTGATGTACTTTATAATGAGGGTAAAGGCTACTAATGTCAAGGCAGATCTCATAAACCATGGCAGATATCTGTAAAGATCGTTGGCTGTCACGCAGATTTTCTCCTTATTCGATCTCTATTGTGTAGAACAGATTATCCTCCTCTGATAATACTCTTTGCGCTCAGCTCCTGCCAAGAGTTATACTTCCACAACAGGAAACATTCTCTAAATTATGTATGGATTCAAATATGTGATGATTAGCTGATTATTTTATTAAATGCTTTCAAATAAATATCACATAAAAATGATTACTTTGGACATCTGCCAATCTAATACTGATTTCTTGACAAAATGTCTTTGCATATTTTATTTGTATTATATGTTAAAGTAATACTCCGGTCACCAGAACAACTTCTGAAATTAAGTTTCAGGAAGCGCTGAGTGCTGGCCTTGTGCAACGGCTTTCCACGCTTCCTGAAACTCTATTTCAGAATCCAGAACTGCAGATCCAGCGCTGAAGGCAGGCTTTGGGGGGTTAAACTCCCTAAGGTAAGAGTGTCCCTGAGGCCTCCTGGCTCCATATTAACTTCATATAGTTTGTTATTATGGTGACTGGAGTGTTCCTTTAAGCCCATTATTACTACAGTTTCAAAATCAAAAGGAAAAACTCTTTTTTTTCTATAAGACAGTCAGTAATCATTTTATTTAGGAAAATGAAACTCCAAGTACGTATTCGTAAAGGCAGGCTCTCTGCCAGCTGTCTAGAGATCTTTAATTGTAATTTTAATTTACTGTACTGTGTCCCTTGCAGGTGTGATCTCCTCGAACGCCCTTATAGCAGTCAGCCGCTTCCGCTAGAGGAGAGCGGAGTGAAACTATCATTTACGCCCTTCAAGGTCCTGACTGTTCTTCTAATTCTGAAAAGATAATTTGAGCAAACTTTCCTGTACGTCCTGCAGGCTTCTTGCTGGTGAACTAGTTCTGAATAGTTAAATTCATGGGTGAGAATCTGTCTTGTACACCCCACGAGGTTCTGATTGGTCTACTAGTGCTAAAGAGATTAATGGAAAGAGGGGAAACTGTCCTTAACACTTTTCAAAGTTTTGACTATTCCTGTTCCAAAAAGAAAAATCTGTAGTGTTAATCGGCAGCCTGTGCCAACCAGCTATTAACCAACAACTTCAAGAGAATCTTCCAAGTACTCAGGTCTCCCTTGTTTTTTTACAAGTTTCCTTCGATTGGTGGTGTCCTCTGTTATCCGATATTGGTATTATTGTATTTAATTTTAAATTCACTGTGAATTTACACTTTAGTGAATAACTCTGTATATGAAAAGGTTAATGAATTTATAAAATCCTGAATAAATATCATTATAAAAGTCTGCAGAACAAAAACAGTACTTGTAATCTCTGTGTAGCTCAGTCTAATTTGGAAAATACATACGTACCACAATAAATACGTACATTCCATATCCTGTTGGCACGTATTTTAAATTGGCCTTCCTGAACACATATTTGCATGCGTGCTTTCTTAAAGAGGCAGACCTTACGGGGGGGGGGGGCGGGGGATAGATTTTAATTTTATCTTTTTTTTTTTTACATTTTTAACTTGTAACTTCACTTCATCTTATAGTGAAGGCGAGGTTCACCACTGGAACTTTAAGTTTTAATTGTAATTTGGAACCCAAAAGCTTCAAACCTTTTAAATATATGCACATATCTCATATATACGGTTTAATTTGACAAGCCACGTGTTTACCCTGTTAAACCTTTCCAGACGTTAGGGCGTGCAAAAGGAGGGCTTTAATGCGCTTAGGGTGGCATAGCACACTGTAAGGATCTGGCTCTCCCTCCAACCCAAATACTTACCCTCCGTGGAGATTGCGATTGGGGGACGCGCCTGACAACCAAGGCAGTCTTCCTATCTGCAATCCAGCCGATCCAAGTCATGTGATCATGATTTCATTCTAACTGTCAGTTCATTCAGTCTGGTTTCCGCGCTAAGCACTCTGTGGAAACGACACTGACCAAAGTATCCAATGATCTACTCGCTGCAAAATCTCGTGGTCACTACTCTATGCTAATTCTCCTTGACCTGTCTGCGGCGTTTAACACTGTTGATCATCAACAGCTTCTTCTCATCCTCCGCAATATCGGTCTACAAGATATTGCTCTCTCCTGCTGCTCCTCCTACCTCTCCCAGCGCTCTTTCAGTGTTTCTTTCTCTGGCTCTGCATCTTCTCCCCAACTCTTCTCTGTTGGTGTCCCCCAAGGTTCAGTCCTTGGTCCCCTACTGTTCTCCATCTATACGGCCTCCCTTGGTAAACTCATTAGCTCCTTTGGCTTCCAATATCATTTCTATGCAGATGACACGCAAATCTACCTGTCCTCTCCTGATCTCTCCCCATCCCTCTTGACTAGTGTATCTGACTGCCTCTCTGCTATTTTTAACTGGATAGCTGCCCACTTCCTTAAACTAAACTTGACCAAAACTGAAATTCTGGTCTTTCCTCCCTCAAGTGTTGTTACTCCTGTGTCTGTCTCCCTCCAAGTCAACGGTGCTACCATCAGCTCCACCATGCAGGCTCGCTGCCTAGGTGTTCTTTGACTCCGACCTCTCCGTCAAGCCTCATGTTCAATCTATCGACAAATCTTGACATTTCCATCTCAAAAACATTGCAAGCATCCGCCCCTACTTAACGCCAGATGTGACATAGGTGTTGGTCCATTCCACTGTCCTTTCTCGCCTTGACTACTGTAATCCGCTTCTCAGTGGTTTTACCTGCTCCCAACTTGCGCCGTTACAGTCCGTAATGAATGCGGCAGCGAGGCTCATCTACCTGTCCGCCGGCACCTCCCATGCCTCACCATTCTGTCAATCCCTACATTGGCTTCCTATAAAATATAGAGCTCAATTTAAAAATCTGGTTCTTGCTTTCAAATCTCTACATAATGCTGCTCCCATCTATCTATCCTCTCTTATACACAAGTATGTCCCATCTAGGCCCTTACAATTTGCTGAAGACTGTCCGTACTCCCACCTCTGATGATCGCCTTGAAGATTTCTCGAGGGCCGCACCGTTCCTGTGGAACTCGCTTCCCTCCTCCATTAGATGCTCACCCAGTCTCCACTCCTTCAAAAAATCGTTAAAAACAGACTTCTTCATAAAAGCTTATCAATTAAACTGTTAATAGCTCCCGACTGATTCCTCTTCTGCAACTGTCACTAGTTTAATACTATCCTTACCTTTTTGTGTCATTTTACCCCCCTCCCTCTAGCATGTAAGCTCATTGAGCAGGGCCCTCAACCCCTCTGTTCCTGTGTGTCCAACTTGTCTGGTTACAACTACATGTTTGTTCGTCCACCTATTGTAAAGCGCTGCGGAATTTGATGGCGCTATATAAATATCATAAAAATAATAACTGTATTTATGTATTATTTATATATCATATTATAAATATAAATATATATATATATATATATATATATATATATATATATATATATATATATATTGGGGACCACACTGACAACCCAGGTAGAACTTCCAGAGAATTTCATTTGCAAGCTCTATACTTGACCCTGTAACTTTTTAAAACCCCAAAATGTACATTGAGGGTACTGTTTTACTCGTGAGATATCGCTGAACAAAAATATAAGTCTTCTAGAGCAGCACAACATATGACAGTGATATCGTCAAAGAAAGTGTATTTATTTTTGTGTGAAAAGAGCAAAAAAATAAATATGAACACTAGCTTTGGGAAGGGTTTATGACTTATGGCCACTAAAAAAGACTAAACATAGACCATTTTGAATACCCTGGCTTGTGATGAATGGGGTAATTTTCATGCCTGGGCTTCCATACTGTCTCAAAGGCAACACTGGCACAGCAAACCAATCTGACAAATTTCAGTTCGTTAAAATGGGCAAGCTCTTTATTTGACTGTTTCCAAAACAAAACACCATGAAACCTGTACAATGGGGGCATCACGGTAGTCGTGAGACATTGCAGCATACAAATATGTATATTTTATTGCAGTAAAGGCTAATGGTATTGGGACATGCGCGTTAAAATGCCATGCAAAACTTGGGAAATAACATTTCTTAATTTTTTACACTTTAAATTTTATTCATAATAAATTATGTTTCAAATATAAATATTTGATGTTAAATTAAAGCCCTATTTCTCCTGAACAAAATTAGATATAATTAGCTTTGGTGAACTTAATATGAAAGAGGTAATTTTGGTGGAACATACATATTCTGTTAAAACCCTAAATTGTTGGTTTTGTTTTGATTCAGAACTTGTACAATTGCCAAAACTGACACTAAACTGTGTGTAAGTGGGAGTTATGAAACAAGCAAATAATTGTTGAATTAGAAAATAAACAAAATTAGGATTTATTGCAAAATATGGTTTTTCGACACAATATATACACTTTTGTTTTCCAGTGTTGTATTGAAAATGAATGGATAAAAAAATGCTTGTTATAAATAGTATACAGGTTGCACCCCATTATTAATTTTACTTGCTTAAACACTGTACTAAACTCTACTTTCAACTCTTCATAGCGGAAAACTGTGTTGCAGTGAATAACAGCAATATAAATATCACTGCCAGTGTCTTAAACAAAAAAGGGTGCCAACATATGTGCTTGTTCACTTAACAGTGAGTTGTAGTAAATAGAAAACAGTCTACGTAGTCGACGTGAATATATAAGGATATTATGGCACTAGAAAAAGTGCAGAGGCGGGCTCTAAAATTAATAAAAGGAATGGAACATTTCAGCTATGAAGAAAGGGTAACAAATTTAAACCTCTTTAGTTTATAAAAACGTCGCCTGAGAGGGGATTTGATAACGTTATACAAATATAACCGGGACCAATGCAAACTATTGTGTGGAAATCTATTCACAAACCGGACTTTACAGAGGACACGAAGTCATGCATTTAAACTGAAAGAAAGAAGATTTAGTCTAAGGAAAAGGAATTTTTTTAATTTTTTCTACCGTAAGAACAATAAGGATGTGGAATTCTCTGCCTGAAGAAGTGGTTTTATCAGTGTCCATACAGATGTTTAATCAGCAACTAGATGTATACTCGCAAAAATAGAATATTCAACAATATCATTTTTTAATGTAGGGTAATAGCTCCTTGATCCAAGGATAAATCTGACTGCCATTCTGGGGTCAAGAGGGATTTTTTTCCCATAGTTTGTTGCAAAATTGGAAGTGCTTCAAACTGTTTTTTTTGCCTTCTTTCGGATTGACAGCAAAAACAAATGTGAGGAAGGCTGAACTTGATGGACGCAAGTCTCTTTTGAGCTATGTAACTATGTAATAAATGGAATGAAAAATGTCTTGGCATTTTTATCTTTAGTTCAGGGCAGCTTACTTTTTAAAACAAAATAACACAAAGGGGATCCAGGGTCCATAATGAATCAATTACAAATTGCTCTGTAAGTTAATTGCCCCATGATCCCAGTGTTTCCTGCAAATCATGCCTACAAGAATACAAAAAGAAATGTTTTTCAAATATCCGGGAGTCCCACATTAAATATTGCAGCACGCAAAATATCTAGTCATTCCTTAACTTTTATTTTCATCCTTAGATTGTAAGTTCATTTGGGCAGGGCCCTCTTTACCTGCGGTTCCCCATATGTAAAACCTGTTCTGTTAGAATTAAATATTTGTCTTTTCTTTTAACCATGTTGTGGAATATGTTAGCGCTAAGTGATTGTGATTTTTTTCCCCCAATAAAACCGAATACGAGAACGGCTCATAGGTCAAAGAAGGCAGTGGTCACAATTTCTGTCCACTATAGAGCCAGTTTACTGTTTAGCCATATAAGTTAAAACTATCATGCCCTAGTAGAGCCCATGGCTAGTGATCTGTGGTTTTGCCAATAAATATAACTGTTACACTAGGCCTGTTCCATTTACACTGTGCAGTAGCCTTCGGTACCCCAAATCCCAAGGTGTTAGAGGTGGGTAATCATGCTATTAGATACCTCTGTAACCGTTCACTGAATACACATGTATTTAAAAAAAGATCAATTAAACAAGACTCGGATACATCAACCCAAGCACATAATGTCACCTATTTCATTAAAATAACATATTAGAGACTTGTATTAGAGACAGTTCTACTTCAGATAAGCAATTTATTACTCCATACAAACATCACATAACTACTAGAGTTTTGATTTTCTATTCACAAGTGCATTGTAAGTACTCAGGTCCAATGGCTTATAACATTTTTCATTTTCATCTAAGACGTATAAAGGATCTTTAATAACGAGGGGGCTGAATCCATCCTGTACAAGACCCACTTTGCGTTGCTTGAAAGTTCCAGTAACTTCTATGGTGTCCTGTTTGGTAAAGATAAAACACATTGGCCCTTACTGAAAGTGCGTTAAACCGTGACCTCAGAACATATGTAACACACACATCTCTCACACATCACAGGTCTAAGTACCATAACCAATACAACTTGGTTTAGTGGTTATGATGCTATCAGTCTATACATGCCACCCTGGATTTTTTTTTTTTTTTGTCAAAATAATTTTGCAGCTTTTAGATTAAAAAAAAGTCACTGCTCTCGCTAGCTAAAATTAGATTGTAAGCTCATAGGATGCGTTGTTTAGCACTTTGCATGAAGTGCTGCAGACATTGAAGTCCATGGGCAGGATTCTGTACTTCTTTTATAAGTGCATGTTGTAATGCCCAGCAAGCATGTTTCATTAGAGTTTTAAAGTGTGATGTGCGTAATATAAACATGGACTGATTACCTGGTAGAGGCAGTAGCATGGATTGCAGCATGGGAAGGGTTAGTTTGGTTGTATAGGAATGTGCTATGTGGCAGATCACAGTGAAAAGGCCTCAGCCATGTTTCTCTGCCAGCTGTGAAACTGTACACCAAATTGCATGTAACCTTATTCATTTATTTTTTTTAAAATCTAGAATAGATGACTACACATCATTTGCTTGTGTTTCTTCATAGACGGCTGCCACTTTTGATATGCTAAGTGACCATTAGCAGTCAGGGGATGATATTCTGCCAATAAGTATAACCAGAAAACCATAATAACCCAGAGATTAATGATTTTGCCTCCACGTATACATTTTCATAACAACAGCATACCCTACAGAAGGAGTCTAAACATGACTTGAATTTTTAAGGAATTGTGGAACTCTACTACATTATATCATAGGTTGGCCTTGTAAGATGTTTCTGAAATGGATACATTGCAAAGTGTAAGAACGATTTCTGTGGCAGACGTACAACAGGAAATAAACCTATTTTTTTTAATATAGAGAAGTGCTTAAATCCAACAAAAAGAGGAGAGTGGATGGCTTATTGCAATCTAGACTCCCTATCAGTACGCCTCCCCTTGTACCTCATTTTGGGTTGGCTTGGAAAATGCCAGTTTCTATCGGTGCTCCCAGACAGAAGATTCCATTACTGTAACAGCTAAATGGGTAATCAGAATTTCTGTTAATTTCTTCTTTTTATTTGTACTGTTGTTGGTGTAATTCAATTGTTTGACATCTATTTTTCTTATGCATGCACTGTGACTATTATTTTTATTTTATTTTATTTTTTTAAGTTCTGACTTTAACTGGTAAATAATTACATTGCCTAAAGAGACTGATTTAATAGTGTTTTTAAATTGCATATACGGGTGATACTCGAAAAAATTGAATATCGTGCAAAAGTTAATTTATTTCAGTAATGCAATGTAAAAGGGGAAACTAATATATGAGATAGATGCATTACATGCAAAGCAAGATAGTTCAAGCCGTGATTTGTCATAACTGCGATGATTATGGCTTACAGCTCATAAAATCCCCAAATCCCCAATCTCAGTAAATTAGAATATTGTGAAAAGGTGCAATATTCTAGGCTCACAGTGTCCCACTCTAATCAGCTAAGTAAACCATAACACATGCAAAGGGTTTCTGAGCCTTTAAATGGTCTCTGTCTGGTTCAGTAGGAATCACAATCATGGGGAAGACTGCTGACCTGACAGTTGTGCAGAAAACCATAATTGACACCCTCCATAAGGAGGGAAAGCCTCAAAAGGTAATTGCAAAGGAAGTTGGATGTTCCCAGAGTGCTGTATCAAAGCACATTAATAGAAAGTTGTGTGGAAGAAAAAGGTGCACAAACTGCAGGGATGGCCTGGAGAGGTATGTCAGGAAAAAGCCATTCAAAAGTGTTGGGGACTTTCACAAGGAGTGGACTGAGGCTGGAGTCAGTGCATCAAGAGCCACCACACACAGACGGATCCTGGACATGGGCTTCAGATGTCGTATTCCTCTTGTCAAGCCGACCCAGAACAACAAACAACGTCAGAAGCGTCTTACCTGGGCTAAAGAAAAGCAGACCTGGTCTGTTGCTCAGTGGTCCAAAGTCCTCTTTTCTGATAAGAGCAACTTTTGCATCTCATTTGGATACCAAGGACCCAGAGTCTGGAGGAAAAATGGAGAGGCACACACTGCAAGATGCTTGAAGTCCAGTTTGAAGTTTCCACAGTCTGTGTTGATTTCGGGAGCCATGTCATCTGCTGGTGTTGGTCCACTGTGCTTCATTAAGTCCAGGGCCAACACAGCCGTCTACCAGGAGATTTTGGAGCACTTCATGCTTCCTTCCGCAGACGAGCTTTATGGGGATGCTGACTACATTTTCCAGCAGGACTTGGCACCTGCCCACACTGCCAAAGGCACCAAAGCCTGGTTCCATGACCGTGGGATAACTGTGCTTGATTGGCCAGCAAACTCGCCTGACCTGAACCCCATAGAGAATCTATGGGGCATTGCAAAGAGAAAGATGAGAGACATGAGACCGAACAATGCAGAGAACTGAAGGCCACTATTGAAGCATCCTGGTCTTCCATAACACCTCCGCAGTGCCACAGGCGGATAGCTTCCATGCCACGCCGCATTGAGGCAGTAATTGCTTTCCAAAGAGGCCCAAACCGAGTACTGAGTCCATATGCATGCTTACACTTTTCAGAGGTCCGATATTGTTCTATGTACACTCCTTGTTTTATTGATTGCATGTAATATTCTAATTTACTGAGATTGTGGATTTGGGGTTTTCATGTGCTGTAAGACATAATCATCGCACTTATGACAAATCACGGCTTGAACTATCTTGCTTTGCATGTAATGCGTCTATCTCATATATTCGTTTCACCTTTTACATGCATTACTGAAATAAATGCAAGATATTCTAATTTTTACAAGATATTCTAATTTTCGAGTATCACCTGTATATTGTGCTTTGTGGGTTGTTAATCTAATTTTCTTGTAAAACTTAAAGAACACTATTATAACTTGCCTTGCAGGTGGCAGCTTTTGGTACGAGAGTTAAGTATGGGTGTTGTTAAGAAAGATTTTCTATCATTATTTTCAGTCTATTACAGACAAATGGTTATTTTTAACCCTTTCTGACCCGGAGTTGTGAGCATGTTTGGAGAAGCGTACATTCGTGAAACGTGTAATTAATTATATTTCCCTGCATCTCTAAACCCATCTTCATTTGTTCTTAGTTTTTAAAGCACTCTGTCTTAGAGCATTATATAAACTGTAAACACAAATAAATAGCTGGATCCGTCTGAAGCCACACTAATACTTTAGAAATTTTACGTTCTTTTGTATCAATATATAGAGTGCCACTTTAAGCAATCTTTCTCTGTTGTCTGACTTTATTTTTTTACTAAATTATCAAGTGATGATGTGCCTATTTTTAATTAATTCATTCTATTGATATTGTCTTTTCTTGTTACTGGGTCAGAAAGTGTTTTTCTCACAAGTCTAGTAATGTGCTGAAGTTTTAGGACACTCTGAAAAATACAATTTAAAAAAATACATTCAAGAATGGAATTTGATCAAATTAGTAACATTCCGTCTTTACCTGGAGTCTCACAAAGTGAGGTCTGGCATAATTTGGCAAATATTCTACTACTTTTGCATAGAGCTTTTCACCATCGAAGTTTTTGCCTTCTTTGAGTTTGATAGAAACCATTCCAATCCTGCCTTCGTGAACTGGAAAAGTGAACATTGAGTCAATAACACTGGTTTGTAAACAAATGAAAGTTTTATTCTGCATTATTTCTAAAGTTCCTTTTCACACCATCTACATCTATGGATCTTCAAGTCTAACCCGCCAAAAAAAGAAAAAAGTGTGACTTGTGGGCATATTTTCCATTAGCGATCCTCCACATTCCTATATGTAACATTGGGAGCTTGTTTCACTTGCTGTCATATTTGTATCATGTCACTTGCTACATCCATAGTCTGACACCACAAAGCAGATACGGATGTGCCAGAACCAATCCTTAAAGCCAAATCATCAAGATGAGGGTTGGGTGTGATATCATCAAAAATAGTTCATTGTAATTAGAAATGATGGAATGAGGTAAGATACTTCTGTGAAAAGAGGACCTACTTTAATTTTAGTGCATGATCTGTCTATTTACAGAAGGAGGACAGAAGAACTTTTAACTGTCTGAGATGGGGCTTGTGGGGATGCCTTAAATCAATGAGAGTGAATGAAAGGTTCTTTGTGCACCGTCATGTTAGCAGTGAAGAAAGTTGTTTTGGTACTTAACACCATAACCACTGCATATTGCTACAGCAGTAACTTGTAATGGTTATGGTCCTTGGAGTGTTCTTTTATATGTATTTGTATGATGTAAATATATAAAGTATGTGCATAGCACCACACCTCCCCAACTTTGGCTTTCCAACAAGTGAGGTGTCAGTTGGAGGGGTAATGGGGTAGGACTAGTGAAGCCATCGTGGCTCTGCCAAAGAGTGTGGACCCATCTGGATAGGGACTGCCCGAAGTACTGTGAATGCATGCCAGGCTGGCAAGTCCATTGATGATGCACACATGCTGCATATTTTGGGTACGGTTCCCTGAGATGATTCTTTAACCCCTTAAGGACTGAGCCAAATGTACACGTTGTGATCAAAACAAAACGTAAACAAAACCTGGCATTTGCGCTATATGTCTGTCCAACCATAATTTACCTCTTTCATATTAAATGCACCCACACTTATTATATATCATTTTATTCAGGGGAAACAGGGTTTTCATTTAACATCAAATATTTAGGTATGGAACATAATTTAAAATGAATAAAATATAAACAAATGGGAGAAAATAAGATTTTGTTTGTAAAATTTTCTTAGTTCTATGTGACATTTTAACTGGGAATGTCAAAATACTGTTTGCTTTTACTGCAATAAAATACACATATTTGTATTCAGCGATGTCTCACGTTTAAAACCGTACCCCCTACGTACATGTTTTATGGTGTTTTGGGTAGTTACAAGGTCGAACATAGCACGTTACATTTTACTGTTTTTTTACATTGAAATTTGCCAGATTGGTTACGTTGCCTTTGAGACCTAATTACCCCCATGATAGCATACCATTTGCAATAGTAGACAACCCAAGGTATTGTAAATGGGGTATGTTCAGTCTTTTTTAGTAGCCACTTGGTCACAAACACTAACCAAAGTTAATGTTCGTATTTGTTTGTGTGTGAAAAATGCAAAAAACTAATTTGAACGCCAATTTTGTCCAGTGTTTGTGACTGAGTGACTACTAAAAAAGACTGAACATACCCCATTTGCAATACCTTGGGTTGTCTACTTTTGCAAATGGTATGCCATCATGGGCGTAATTCTTATTCCTGGGCTACCCTACGGTCTCAAAGGCAACGTAACCAATCTGGCGAATTTCAATGTGGAAAAACTGAAATGCAAGCCTTTTATTTGAATCTGTAACTTTGAAAACACCATTAAACCTGTACATGAGGGGTACTGTTATAGTCGGGAGACTTTGCTGTTCCAAAACAGTAAAAAGTATTACAGCAATAATATCGTCAGTGTAAGTGCCATTTGTGTGTGAAAAATTCAAAAAACATCACTTTCACTGACTATATCATTGTTGTAATACATTTTATGGTTTTGAAACACAAATATTTGTGTTCAGCGACGTCTTCCGAGTAAAACAGTACCCCAATAGGCTGACACATAGTAACTCTGAACGCAGTGACAGGCTGTCACTGCGATCAGACTTAGCAGATCGCAGTCACTGACGGCAGGGGGACTGCCTGAGGGGCAAGGCATGTCCCCCGACCGTGATCTGCAGCAGAAAAATGTCGCGGCTACATGTGTCAGACAATTTTAAAATCAGCTGACACATGGTAAATACCGATCGCAGTGACAGGCTGTCACTGCGATTGGAGGCTGCAGACCGCGGCCACTGGGCACAGGGGGGCCAGACGTGTACGCCCTGACCTCGATCTGCAGTGGCTCATGGCACTGGCCACGTGGGCGGCAAGAACAGCAGGACGTTCTATGCTGTCCTCCGGCGTTTAGTGCCAACCCCTTAAGGACAGCATAGAACGTCCTCCATCCTTAAGGGGTTAAAGTGTTTATTTTTGGGAATCCAAAGTTAAAGGGACACGATGGTCACGAGAACAACTACAGCTTATTGAATTTGTTCTGGTGAGTAGAATCATTACCTGCAGGCTTTTTGCTGTAAACACTGTCTTTTCAGAGAAAATGCAGTGTTTACATTACAACCTAGTGATAACTTCACTGGCCACTCCTCAGATGGCTGTTAGAGATCCTTCCTGGGTCATGGCTGCCTAAAATGCATCCAAACATTCAGTGTCTCCTCCCTCTGCATGCAGACACTGAACTTTCCTCATAGAGCTTCATTGATTCAATTAATCTCTATGAGGAGATGCTGATTGGCCAGGGCTGTGTTTGAATCATGCTGGTTCTGTCCCCGATCTGCCTCTTTGTCAGTCTCAGCCAATCCTATGGGGAAGCACTGTGATTGGATCAGGCTACCACTTCTGAAGATGTCAGCAGACTGCTTGTTTTTCTGAGACAAACAGCATGCAGAGTTACAGCTTCTGGCTTGAATACAGTAAGAGTTTGCTATATTTATGGAGGCATGAGGGGCTAAGGGGGGCTAGATGGTGGTTTTAAAGCTATAGGGTCAGGAATACATGTTTGTGTTCCTGACCCTATAGTGATTCTTTAATTTCACATTTTAAAACAAAAGAAAAAACAAAGAAAGAAAAGACGGAGAATATCTTCAATTTCATTGTTATGACCTACAACTTGGAATCTACTTTGAATTCTTAACTATTTATAGTTAAAGGGACATTATAGTCACCAGAACAACTTCATCTTAATGTAGTTGTTCTGGTGTTTGCAGTCTGCCCCTGGAGGCTTTTTAATGTAAACACTGCCTTTGCGGAGAAAACTTACTGTTTACATTCCTGCCTAGGAACTCCTTTTACTGGCAGTCACTCCAATGGCCGCTAGAGGTGCTTCTTGGACAGTGTTCATGGAGACACTGAATGCTCCCGATAGATATGCATTGATTCAATGCATCTCTATGAGCACGTGCTGATTGGCGCAGGGCGGCATTTTGCGTGCATGCGCAATAGCCTCCCAATGCTTTCTTTTAATTGGCCAAGAATATCAAATTTGATTATCTAAGCCAATGAGGGGGAAGCGCTGGAAATAAGGTGAGTAGTGATGTCCAGAACGGTTTGCCGAACGGTTCGGCGAACGGCGAACATATGACCCTGTACCTCACAGTCATCCATTTTGGAGCTGCATTCTTAGTGAGCTGTCCAGGAGGTGGAAGGGTTTGGGAGGGCGGGGGGGGGTCTGCTGCTGATTGGCTGGAATGTGTCTGCTGACTGTGAGGTACAGGATCATATGTTCGCCGTCCGCGGCGAATCGTTCGGCGAACCGTTCGGGACATCACTAAAGGTGAGTAAAGTATCTTTATAAAGGAAGGCAAGTGGGGCCAGGAAGCTAAAATGTGATTTTTACACTATAGTTTCGGGAATACATGTTTGCAATCCTGACACTACAGTGTTACTTTAAGCATATCATCCTGTAAATGTTTGACCTAGATCCAACCAGATTCCTTCACTTTTCTCTAGAAAAATCTTTGAACTGTAGGACAAAGGTGAATGGAAAAATGAGTCCTGTTATAAATTCATTTTAAATGGCAATATGTATAACATATTGGTTAGTAAATCTAAAATTCTGCATGTTCTGGGTAACCTATTTTATCGTGTGTTATTAGGATTCCTTTTTTCTAAAAACTGCCATTAAAGTAGACTTACGGACTAGAAATGGTGAATTCATTTAAACACATTTTATAGATCATGGTTACAAATTCCAGTAGAATATGCACCTACAATCTGCTGACAGGTTAACAACGACGAACAGACTTCTCCTGCTATACATGAGTTCTGTAATAACTGTAAGACATGCTCCAATATAATTAACTCTTTTTAATGCATGCGGGCATTTGACATTAATGGGGTTTTAATCAGTGCTTAACCAATAAGAGCATTATATAAGAGGTCAGCCCAAATACTGACTGAAATCAGAAACTAATCACATTTTATTTTGTTTTATCACAAAACATAAAAAAAATCTTGTTGTTCCCTCATGTCCAAAACATTTAAAGGACAACTGTCACCTCAAAACAATTTTAATATAATAATCCTTTCATCAAGTTTTGAAAGGAAATAGATTTTTTTTATAATGAAGTATATGTATTTTATTTGTTTCTGCATTTTCTTTTAATCACATTTTTTTGTTATTTTTAAC
Organism: Pelobates cultripes; assembly: GCA_933207985.1. NCBI lineage: Eukaryota > Metazoa > Chordata > Amphibia > Anura > Pelobatidae > Pelobates > Pelobates cultripes. The sequence continues at coordinate 48,976,408 of OW240914.1, forward strand.
CCATCGGTTGTTTTATTTATTTTTGTTTTGTTTTTACTATAAATACATTCTATAGTTTCTAAAGAAATTGATTGGGTTTTTTTGTTTTTTTTTTGGGGGGGGGGAGGGAGGAGGAAAGTGACAATTGCAAATTGTCTATCTCAAATTTGGACCAAAAAGTGTAAATTTTAATTCTCCACAATTTCCAGTTTAGTAAATAAAACCTTAAAATTAAAATATGCAGCGAGGCATTGACAGAAGGCAGTGGCTAGTAATCTCCACCTCTCATTCTCAACTACAGAGAAATTGAGACAGAAGCCTTCAAGGAATTCAACGTCAGGAATTTGAAGTGGTCATGGTGGTAGGAGTATCTACGTGCAGTGTTTCTGCTTGAAACTATGCACATACAAATATATTTATAATTGTGTACCCGAGCCTAGTTGGACCCCCACCACATGTAACATTGGCAGCCCAGAACTCTTTTCCAGACTTCCTACTGTCAATTCTGTGCATGCTGCCGACATATGTTAATATCTTCCCCTTGCAGGCTCTCCCTCCCTGTGGACAATCTCGCTCCATTGCCGGCAGTTTTTTTTGTTTTTTTAAAAACCCTCCCTCAACCTCCCCACTCCCTCCCTCTGCTTCCTTCTCTTTGCTTGGCCGGAATGCGTGTGCATGCGCCACAAACTAGCAACTGGTCCAACCACAGGCTTTTCCCCACCACTCCAAGGGGTTAAAGTAATCCGTTAGTACAGCCACCAAAAGTGACATGCTAGGGATTGACAAAGACAAAAATGTTACTAGGTCACTTCAGGTGACTGTGAAAAAAAAAAAAGTATTAAAAATATTTAGACGTTGGACTTATTTACTAGTGAATATTCCCCTACATGTTTTTTTCACTAATTTGGAAATGTTAGGGACATGACATGGAGCTTTAAAAATGTAGACAATTTAGCCAAACTGGAAACAGCTCAATTTCATCTATTGTACCAACTTATTTATTTTAACTTAAAATTTAAATTTACTGATTAATTCACAAAAATTCTTTCCTTAGTGAACACCACTGATATGGTTGGACTGACAGACTGAGATGAGTATTAGAACCAAGAGATGTGGGACTGTCAATCAGAATACTTACACGGAACAGCAACACCATATACATTAGCTTCTTCAACGAAATCGGTCATTCCTATAACATCTGCCACTTCTGTCGTAGCTACATTCTCTCCTTTCCACCTGCAGAGGAACACACTGTCTTATTAAAGTTAAAGGAATCATTTATTCACACAATAAGGACATGAGCTCATCTAACAACAAAAATATTGCCACGTTTCTAGCGCAAATAAGCCACGTTTCTAGCGCAGCTATTTTGCCTTTTAACGTGAACTTTTCTCTTTTGCCTCTAGAAAATTTTGCATGAATTCATCGCACGGAGTATATGCATTTTGCCAAGAAAAATGGCAAATGCGTATCAACTGTATATAAACTAAACAAGTAAAAATAAAGGCGCTAAAAATGTAATTAAGAAAATAAAATTAAACTATAACTTAAAAAGCTGCACCTCACCAGTGTACAAGCTCATAACACTCACACATACAAAATAAGAAATTTAAAAAAAATCAATAAGATGTAAAAATGTGATGTTCAAAGCACTTAATTTATAATACACAGAAGAAAAAATAAGTGCATGAATAAAATGCAAAAAATACCTACTAAAGTGCACTATACCAGTAGTGCTAATGCAATAAGGCGTAAATAATACAACAAAGTGCTATAATTAACTGTGCACAAATAGTGTACCGTGCAACAATCCACTTACATCATTATACATCCACATACAATGGGTTAGGCAGGTAGATAGCTTCAATCTAGTATCACATGCAAAGGGGTCCGTTTGTGGTGTACTATGTGTAGCTAGAGGCTGTAGTGTGTGGGTGTGTTTTGGGACTTACATTATGTGTATAGGGGCTATAATGTGTGTATAGGGGTACAGTGGGTGCATAGGAGGTGTAGTGTGTGTATAGGGACATAGTGTATATGGGTATAGCATGAAATGCAATGGTGGTGTAGTGTATGTGTAGTGCATTTGTGTGTGTTTATAGATGGTTTAGAGTGCGTGTAGTGTGTGTAAGTGATGCTTCAATCGTACCATGGGGAGGAGCTTACTAGCAGCATGCATGCGTATGACATCAGGGCGCGATTGCGCTTTTTGCCAGTATAATCGGCTTCCTCAGATCTTCCCCTTCTTTGCCCACAGTCACTCTTATAGTCACATTGGTGGGCGTATATCCACTTGTACAAGTCCACCTTATGGGCATGTGTGTCTTGAGAAAGACATGTGATACTAAATTAAAGCTATTTACCTGCCTAATCCATTGTATGTGGATATATACCGATGTAAGTGGATTGCTACACTTTATTTTGTACAATTAATTATAGCACTTATATTATATAATATATATATATAAATATATTATTTGTGCGTTATTGCATTAGCACTACTGGTATAGTGCACTTTGATAGGTATTTATATGCACTTTTTTTTTTCTTATGTGTATTATAAATGTATTTATTTCTTATATTAAATGCGTATCAACGAGAACCAGAAAGAAAATGGTATTTACTTTGGTTGATTTTTATCTTTACTTCATTGCTTGGTATGGTACCTCAATCATTCTTATATAAGCAACTAGATGATGCCTAGTACATGTGACGAGCAGCCACACCTACGTGATCATGGACGCACCATCTCTTTAATTTCTTTCTGGCTCTTCAAACAATTTAAACTTTGAAAAATGTCCCAGGAGGGAATCAGACATTGATTAATTTACAGAGTATGCAGCGATATTAAGCAATCAACACATTTTTTTTGTTCTCCTTTGTCCATTAAATAATGTCCTTCAAGCATGACTATATCGAAGGCCGGTGTTTGGTTACACCAGGGTGTTTACTGTGTGCAGTTCATGCCAAATTTGTATAAGTGTGTAAGTAATAATTAATGGTAAGTATCATTTTGTATGTAGTTATATCTCACCGAAAAGTGTCTCCCACACGATCATGAAAATAAATGAAACCATCTTTGTCCTCCATCAGCAAATCTCCACTGTTGAAATACAGGTCTCCTTTTTGGAAAACATCTATAAGTAACTTCTTCTCTGTCTGAGACTTATCTCCGGCGTACCCCACGAATGGAGTTTTTTCAGTAATTTTACCAATAAGAAGGCCAGCCTCTCCTGTAACAAAGTGGAGTCTGAATGTGCAATAATGGTACACACTACTTTTACCAAGGTTCTTTATCCCATGACAATGTTACTAGAAGCCACTACCTACATCTCTCTTACAGGACTCCCCTTTTGTTTTTTACTTCCCCAGCTCACTCCAGAGTTCACCTTCTTAGCACTATTGGGTCAATACTGCTTTGTGCTACCATATTACTTGTGCTTTGAATGGGGCATTTTTAATGAGTACTTTTCTATAATGTTCTTGCGCATGAGTTTTTTTTCCTAAACCAATTCCGTTTTGACCTATTAGATTGCATTTTATAAAGTTTGTTTAATTTCTCTACTTGGTATGTATATCATGTCTTACACCTGACAAAGTCCATCTCAAACAATTGGAGTGAAGCTTTCTAAAGTGAAGGCGTCTCTCCGCAATGATTGTTGGTCCTACTTGCAAGGAGAATAACCCTAAATACAATATAGACAATTCTTGAAAGAATGTAGCAAACCAGTCAATGGCTAATTAACATTCTCATTAAATGCTGAAGATGGAATACTGCATCAGTTGTTATGAATTACAATAATGCCACCTTGTTAACCTCTAAGGTAAATGCTCTGTCATTTTCTGCAGCTAAGGAAAGCATGCAGCAAATGCAACAATGTTTCTAGTTCTCCTCCTCATTTGCATTGTATGCACTGTCTGTGCCAGGACAGAACTGGATTGTGATGTGATTAGCGAATTCCATATCATAATTTTTTTTAAAGAAAATGTAAGATCACATGAAATATAATGGTTGACACATGTCATAGGTGATTTTCAATGTTTTATTCAACAGTGTAATTTACAGAGAATGGACAGTTCCTTTTTATTGGTAGGGTCATACGGTAGGTGTCTATGTAAGACAAATTGCGTTTGATAATGTTTATATCGAACAAAAATCTTTTTAACTCAGCCAGTGGAATACAAAAACAGCTGGTAATTTATAACTTGGATTGGATCCCATAATCAGGGCTGGATTTACATTATAACCCCCAATCTCTCCCCTCCAAACTAATAAGAGCAAAATGTCATATTTAAATATGATATATTGTTGAATATACAGACATGTAGATTGAGTGTGTGTGTAGTGTATGTAAGAGTGTTTGTGTGTATGTCTGTTGCCTAGACCCCCCTACAATGAATCATATCCACAGCTTCCTTCCCACCACATTTAGATATATCCCAGGTCCTTCTCCAGTCCTCATCATTCTCGGGACAGCCATGTGATCAATCCCTCCCACCGCTATCATATTTCACTCTGCTTTTATAGTACTATCCTCCTCTTTGCTCTAGTCTATTCTCAGTCTTCTCCCCTTTTATCTTTCCTGGTGTCTGTCTCTCCTCCCTCTTTGTCCTGTCTAGAGTTTGAGAACTTCCAGGAGATCTAAGCGCAACTCTCATGAGGCTCACACTGTGCATGTGACATCATACAGTACTAGGGAGCAGCCAGCAGGGGGCAGTGTTTAGAGCTTCTGGAAACTAATTAAACAAAAAAACAAAACAAAAAAAAAACAGAATACCCTATCCTAGAGCCATTCTTTATTATATTTACTTTATAAGATTAGAGCATTGTGCAGATCTAGAATATCATTCATGCTTAAATACACTTGAGAATCTACATAGCAACACTGTTATTTATATGGTGTCTTCCTGGGACATGATAAGGCCTTATCTGTTCTTCAACAAATGTTATTGGGTTTTACTCTTACCTTTAACATCGATAACATATTCAAGGTGCTTTATTCCATATTTTTTCTCCTAGCCAATCCTTTGATGACTATGGAAATTTGTGACCTAACTGTTAAGATAACAGATTGCTCTAAAGGCCAGTGTTCAGCCACATGTAATGCAGCACTTCTTCAGGAAGATATGACAGATATTTATTCTGCAATTTAGATTCCCTTATTTATAAATCAGTTTTAAGGCTCTTCACTTCGAAGAGAAGCCATCAGCATTTCCTAGATATTCTCTAGGTTGGCTGTGTTACCAGTTTGGCCACTCTGACCTTAAATTTGAAGTTAACATTGACTTCTCACCTTAGTGAATAAATGTGTGTATTTTTTCAGAACACAAAAACTGGAGTGTTAATTATTGACATTTATAGATGGACTGGACCATCATTATTTTCAGTTAATTCTTGGTCCATTGGCTTTTATTTTCTTGAACAGGATCAAGTACTGTGAAAAGAATTGGTTTTGTGTAAATCTCGTTGCTTGTCTTACTGACAGTGACCTTCTTGAGATCCCTTTTTAAATGGTCTTTGATGTCACTATATTTATAAGAATGCTGTATCGGATATTATTTTTAACTATAGGTATATTGCATGTACTGCAGGTAGCAATAATGGCGTGTATGATATATATGAGTGTTGTGTATGATTTATATGTGCAGGAGAAAAATGGACTTACAGTCTCTCCATCACCTCCACAGTATTACTGTTCTCACTATCAACTTTTAATTAATCTAACATTTCTTTTTTACTACAGTCTATTTTTTCTTTCAATACTGTTCTCTGTATGTAGAAGTTGCAGATTTTGGAGCCCAGTAAAAATTATTTGTACAAAAACTCAATGTATATTTCTGCCATGCTTCTTCATAACCAGGTTGTCCTGCCCTTGCTCCCTCCCTCCCACTGCTGATGCTCATTGTTTGGTTTCTAGGCAGATACGCTTTGGCCACTGTCCCCACTAGCATGTAGTCCCTGCCCTAGATGTTTTGGGAGGTTAATTGAACCTTACTTAAGAGTTCAGCCTCCAGCAACCTTGAACCCAGAGTTACTTGAATAATAATAGGGCTTGAGGTGCACTGATATCACTGATTACAACTCAAATAAAGGCAAATGTAACACTCTCTTAATCAATATCAATACTAATATCAAATTGATGTGAAGTAACACCTACTCAGGAACTTAGTGAATGAGAATGAGTTGACATCCAGTGGTGCTCATCAGATGAGATGACCTCAGATGTACTACTCACCAAACAACAACCAAGATATCAACGATGGCAACTACAGAAGAAGCCGATTATTATGTAAAATTTTACATGCTGTTTGAAAGGCGTTTTGGAGATGCAACATCATTCTATATAATATGATATAATATATAATTAACGTGTTTATACTGGGTAGTTGTGTGGCAAATGAATGCACATACCTATAGAATGAAGTACAGTTTACACTTGTTCTATGTGTGGTTCATTCATGAGCCGTCCGTCTGTTTCTAACTTTTTTTGTTATTGTCTCTCTGATTGTGTCACTCTGATCCCTGTTATTTCTTATTAGTAGTATTGACTTCCATTCATTTGAATCCTGATCGTGTTCTTTCACTTAGCACAACTAACCGTTATCATTGTAAATCTGGATTTCACAGTACATTCGCTTATATTCTAACTATATCACTCAGTCTCATTCTTACAAGTACTCTAGAATCTGGAAAACAAGAGCATACAGGACACATTATTACCGTTTGCAGTGTTCATGCAGTGTCCTGCATTGTCACGAACTGGTTCCTCTTTTTCTACATCAAATTTGATTAGTTGATACGGCCTAAAGAACTGAAATAAGAAGAAACAACTGTTTGACAGATTGGCAAAATGCATTTTACGGATGGAGTTTCCAGCAACATACTTGGGGTCTAACAGATGCCCGCAGCCGCTTCCTCTGCAGCTGGAAAGCTTTGCACTGAGCTAAGCGTGGCAGTGCAGGGAGGCACTCATTGGCTGAAAGTGCTCAGCTGACACTTCCAGACAATGAGCAGGGCTTATCTTAGTGCAGCTAACCGAAGCATCTTGCTGGAATTTGTGTCTCCAGAGGAAGCAGCCATGGATGCCTGGTGGACCAAGTTAGTTGCAAAACTATTTTGAAACTCTTTAAATTTAGTTTTTAATTTTTAATATTTTTGTGCAGTTATAGATAATATGGATCACATTAGTATGAGGATCTCACACGCAGCATGTCAAAAGCAAAACGTGGAAAAACGGGATCAGAGAAATACATTGACAAGTATATATAAGGTTAAGTTACCAGGTGGTACAATACAATATACACACTACTAAAGATAGTAACTGTAGTGAAATGTATACAAATACTTAACTTAATTATTGCAGCCTCCCAAGATCGCTACCCAAAGAAGACGACCTTTTAACATAGACAACCACAAGCAACACAAAACTTCGGGATACGGCTGGAAATTAGTCTAAAAGGAACATAAAAAATATACAAAATAGTGAAGTACAATTAACACATTTTTATGCGCTGAATACAAATGCACTCACAGGATGAAGTAGAATATATCGCTCATAGGGTGCCTCCCCTGGTTGAAATGGGGGGCTGGTAATCCCTTGGCTCCTTGTAGGCTTCCTTAATAATGCTCAGGACTCCAAAACAGGTAATGGTAGAAAAAGATGTATTTATTGATAAAAAGTGAATAATCACCATCAATATAGAATATGATAAAAGAAATAACGGTATGGTCCTACGCGTTTCGTTCTGCAAAGAACTTCATCAGGGACCGTATATGAAAGTAAAATAAAATCAATATACAATTACAATATATAAAAAAAAAACATCCTATTCCCCCCATCCCTGAGTCCTCTTTAAATAGGGCTAATCCCAATGTTCATTGGTGGTTCCGTGGGTGGTATCCAGTATCCATTACTTGATTGGTCCTGTGAGGGAGCTGTTCAGCTGTTTTCCATCCTCCTTGCATTGCTGTAATCAATTTCGGCGCGTTCGAACAACCGGAACCGGAAGTGGAAATTGTATCACACTTCCGCGTTCCACTTGCGTTCCATATGCGTTCCACCCGCGGCTCAGATGCGTTCCACCTTCATTGTGTCTCAACATAAATGTATAATCAAGAAAACAATAAAGAACAATATATTCTATCTGCTAGAGAGAAAAATAGTATTAATAACCTTATTTTTTACATTTTTTTGTGTTATTTAAAATTATAATTATTATAATCAATCACCATTAGATTACTATGATTAAACCGTATCACACAATATTTCTTAAAGTGAAAGGTGCACTAAAATTGCACAGTTTATATAGTATATGTAATCCTACTGTCAAGAAAAATTATATTTAAAGTGTAACTTACATAACTAAACTATATGATATATATCAATATCTATTAATTATTAATATGTGATTAGTGCCACAAAGTTTAAAAAATAATAATTTTTTTTTTTTTTTTTTAAGAATAAATTTTTAGAAGAATAAATTTTAAATTTTAAGAAAAATAAATTTTATAATGTTCCTATAAAAAGTCTCCAATATTAAGTGGAGTTACACATATATCTAATATCCCAAATAGTTATATTTTTGCCCATTATTTTTGTTGGTAAATACGTGCAGGATAATGTTTTTTTCAATACCTGTATATTTACAAGATACAGAAAGACCATACTCCCAAATACAAATAAATTCCTAAATATCAAAAGGTTTCAGCTGATATATATAATGAACAGTTCAGCTACATATCTTCTTCTACATATCCCATATGGAGAAAGAAGGCTGTATTTTAATCAAAATAACAATAACCCAAAAAATAATAATATATAAAATAATAAAATGTATGTATAAAGAAAAAATCTCAATTAAATCTTAATCCAGAAAACAAACTAAGTCGATACCAATATTGAGGCCCTTTGGCTCTAGGGTACTCAACCGATGTATCCAAAAAGTCTCCCTTTGGGATAGTTTTTGGATTCTATCACCCCCTCGCCAGAATGGAAAAACTCTTTCAATGCCCATAAAAATAAATTCCCGAAAAGTAAATGATGGACAATTAGAACAGTGGGCCGAAACTGAATGAGTTTGAAGTTGTAACGGCTACCCTGGTAGAGAGAGGGTATCGGCCGTTGGAGACGTCCTTTTTCCCTGCAAGCTGCTGTGGAGAAGTAAGCTGGTATAATCCCATTCACGATATCCAGAGTAAAAGTCAGGTTCAGCTGTAGCAGGAGCAGAATAACATTCCCAAATAATCCCCTTCCAAGAACGAGACAAGGCTACGTTTTGCAGGGTCAAGAAGATCTGAGGTCTGGGAAACCCAGCCTGCTTTTTATTAGGAACAAGTACACACAGGACACTCCCAGGGGGAGGATGAAAATAACCAATTACACACAGGGTAACACCCCCACGTCTCCTCCCCTCAGATAAACATATAACATAATTATAACGTACCTAAATTTACCCACATTCTGGATGTACCCCAAAAACAGGGGGTACACCTTTAAGTCCAGCACCGCTTAATAGCTACCACTCAGGGGAATAACATATTCAAATTTCAAGTCATTCGGTTGTGGGGTTCGGGAGTTATGGGGCTTTGAAGTTTTGACCGACCGCACAGGATTTTCAGCCGAAAAGAGTTCCACAAGTTTTGGCCTTGCGGTCGGTCCCCGTTCGTGAATAAAAACCCCACGAACCCCTTGCCCTCCACAGTAATCCTGCCGTTCGCCTGAATCCCCATGCATGCTTAAACAAAACTACCGAACGGCCGGTCGTTCGGTAGTTTCAGCACGAACTTACGAGCTCCTGGAGGTCTCAGCGGCGTTCGCCTGTTTGCGTATCCGTTTTTAGTTCCATGCGTTCACAGGCAAACACCGCCGTTCCTGCGTAAGATGGCCGCGAACACGTGTAAAGTCCCGAAATGGCGGCCACCTATTCTTAGACAAAGGGATTCGTCTGAACCAGGCGAACGGCTGTATTCTCCAGTAATGATATTCCCTTGCAATGATTTCGCCATTTTCACTGTTTTAGTCCACAGGGCTTTGGTGCTGGTGAAGTCCTGTTACACTGCTCCCCTTTTGTGGAACACCCCGGCAGACCCGGATTGATCCTTTTCGGGTCAACTTGGGGCTGTCCGGTCCTTTGTTAGGGTAATAGTTCTGTTTGTCTGGACAGACCATCGGCATTTCCATTAAATTTGCCAGGGCGGTATTGGATAGAGAAGTTATAGGGTTGCAGTGCGAGGCTCCATCTTAATAAACGTCCATTGTCTCCAGCTACTCTATTCAGCCATACCAGGGGGTTATGGTCGGTGATTAGAGTAAATTCCTGCCCGTACAAATATGGGGTGAGTTTCTTTAGTGCCCAGACTAGGGCCAAGCATTCCTTTTCTACTGCCGCGTAACTCACTTCCCTAGGTAACAGTTTTCTACTGAGATACGCGACAGGGTGCTCGCTTCCATCCTCACCGACCTGGCTTAGAACTGCCCCCAGTCCATACATGGATGCATCTGTATGGACGACAAATCTTTTGTTAGGGACGGGGGCAGACAGGACAGGTGCATGGATTAGAGCATTCTTTAGGGCTTGAAAGGCGGTTTCACAGGCGGGAGACCACAGGACTATCCTAGGCAAGTTCTTTTTGGTTAGGTCTGTCAAGGGTTTTGCGATGGCGCTATAGTCTGGGACAAACCTCCTATAATATCCTGCCGTCCCCAAAAATGCTAAGACCTGAGTTTTGGTGTGGGGTGTGGGCCAGTTAGCTACCGCTTCAACTTTAGCGGGTTCTGGGCGCTGCTTCCCACATCCCACCCGGTGTCCCAGGTACTGGACTTCGGCCATGCCGAAGTTACACTTCTCTGGTTTCAGAGTCAAGCCTGCGGCTCGAATCTGATCCAGTACGGCTTCGACATGCTTTAAATGCTCCCCCCATGTTTCGCTATAGATCGCAATGTCATCCAGGTACGCGCACGCGAAATCCTGGAAGCCATCAAGGAGGCGGTCCACTAAGCGCTGGAATGTAGCCGGGGCGTTTTTCATCCCAAATGGCATGACTTTGAACTGGTACAAGCCAAATGGGGTGACAAAGGCCGACTTAGGGATAGCCTCCTTGTCCAGGGGGATCTGCCAATATCCTTTGCACAAATCGATGGTGGTCAGATAGCGTCCCCTGGCAATGCGATCTAATAGCTCGTCTACTCGGGGCATGGGGTAGGCGTCTGTCACGGTTCTGTCATTGAGACGTCGATAATCGACACAGAACCGAGTGGTTCCGTCCTTCTTGGGAACTAGAACCACCGGGGAGGCCCACAGACTGTCCGAGGGCTCTATCACCCCCAGTCTTAACATTTCTTGGATCTCCTTCCTCATCTCCTCTTTTACTGCCTCAGGGATCCTATAGGGGGTTTGTCGGAGAGGGGTTTGTCCTGGGGTCTCTACATAGTGGGTTGCTAAGGGGGTGTACCCGGGCTCTTGGGAAAACGTCAACCCTTTCTCAGTCAGCAGCTGTCGGATCTGTCCCTTTTCGGCGGGAGTTAACCGCTCCCCTAGCTGTACGGTATTGAGGAGGGTTTTAGGTTCTGGGTTAGCTAATAGGTCGGGTATGGGTAAGCTGTCAGGGTCTTCGGCAGCGGGTATGCATATGGCGGCTATATCCTCGGGTCTTTCCTGATATTCCTTTAGTAAATTTACATGAAAGGACTTCCGGATCCTTTCATCTTTGTTGCTGGCGATTACGTAGGTGGTGTCACAGACTTGTGCTACCACTTTGTAAGGGCCCTGCCAGGAGGTCTGGAGCTTATTCCCTTTGACAGGTCTAAGTACCAGCACCTTCTGGCCTACTTGGAAGGTTCTCTGGCGGGCGCCCTGATCGTACCAACGTTTCTGGTGCCCTTGGGCCGCATGGAGGTGGTCCCGTGCCATCCGGGCTAACTGTTCCATACGGTCCCGCATTTCTAATACGTATGGCACGATGGGTACCCCGTCGTGTTCTGTCTCCCCCTCCCAGTGCTCCCGGATGAGGTCGAGAGGTCCTCGTACTCTCCGGCCATAGAGCAGTTCAAAGGGAGAGAACCCTGTGGATTCCTGCGGCACCTCCCGATAAGCGAACAGGAGGTGCGGCAAGAATCGTTCCCAGTCTCTGTATTCCGCTGTAAAGGTCCTCAGCAATTGCTTTAGGGTACCGTTAAAGCGTTCACAGAGACCGTTAGTCTGTGGGTGGTATGGGGAACTAAGCAGGGACTTAATACCACAGACCTTCCACAGCTGTTGAGTTAGGTCTGCGGTAAACTGGGTCCCTCTGTCGGACAGGATTTCCTGGGGGAATCCCACTCGGGTGAATATCCCGACTAGAGCACTGGCGACAGTGTCAGCCTGGATATTCGTCAGAGCGACGGCTTCTGGGTAGCGAGTCGCATAGTCCACCACGGTAAGGATGTATTTCTTACCAGAGGGACTGGGGTTAGGTAGGGGTCCCACTAGGTCGACTGCTACCCTGCTAAATGGTTCCTCGATCACAGGCATAGGTAGCAGTCGAGCTTTAGGGTGATCCCCTCTCTTCCCTACCCGTTGGCATACGTCACAAGTACTGCAGTAACGTCGCACATCCTTCGAGATTCCCGGCCAAAAGAAGGTCTGGGTGATCCTGAAGGTGGTGCGGTTACCCCCTAGATGTCCTGCCAACGGAATGTCGTGGCCAATTCGGAGAAGTTCCAACCGGTACTTTTTGGGTACCACCAGTTGGCGCTTCTGCGAAGGGGCACAGCCTCTCTTTCTGCCTTCAGTCAGTCTGTATAACCTGTCCCCATCCCATAGAAAACTTTCCCGTCCGTCCCCCCCATGGTCAGCTAATTCTCGATACTTTTGGAGGGTGGGGTCCTCTCTAGTTTCCCTCCCAAACTCCTCTGGGGTGTCCCAAGCTATGGGCCTGCCTATCGTAGTGGGGTGACATGTGGGTGCTTGGCTTACCTGGGTCTCCCGGCCTGTATTAGGATCATCTGCGACACGGGACTGTGAACGGGTGGTTACGGGACAGGCGGCAGCAGGTGTGGGCAAATATGCTGAAGTTAAAGGTCCAATGTAATTTCCCAATACGACCTCGGCAGGCAAGTTGTCCATAATGCCGACGGTGGTTTTTCCTGATCCAACTCCCCAATCTAGGTGTACTCGGGCGGTGGGCAAGCGAAAAACAGCGCCCCCTGCAACCCGAACAGCAACCGTGCGGGTCGACACATCCTCCGGCTTCACTAGGTGTTTTTGGATCAAAGTGATGGTAGCCCCGGTGTCTCTTAGGCCTTGTGCTGTTTGTCCATTCACCTTAACCTCCTGTCGGTGATGTTGTCGGTTGTCTGGGGAAGCAGCTTGTATGGGGTCTGCTTCATACAAAATCCCCAGACATTCTTCAGGGCCCATTTCGGCTTCCAGACAGTGAGCCGCAGCGCCTCCAGTTGTTGTTACTGGATCTTAGGGGACAATACCGGGCAATATGTCCGAGGTTGCTGCAGTGATGGCACGTCACCTTTGACAAATCCCGGGGGTAGTTAGTAGTCCCCTGAGGCCGGGGTGGTCCTGGTGGGACTGGAGCTCGAAATTCTGGGCGTGAGACAGCGGCTGGGGCACGTGGCTCTATTTTGTGAGCTTGTCGGGTAGTACCCTGGCTTACTTTCCTTGTCTCGGCATATTCGTCGGCCAGCCGAGCCGCCTCCTTTAAATTGGCGGGGCGCCGATCTCGTACCCAGTCTTGTATATCCGCCGCCAAATCTTGGAAGAAATGTTCCATTAAGAATAACTGTAACACCTCCTCACCCGTGTGGGCTTTGCATCCTTGGACCCAGTGAGATGCTACTCTCTGTAGTCGGTTTGCCCATTCCATGTGGGAGTCCACAGCTTTCTTTTTGGACTCCCGAAAGCGACGACGATAGGCTTCTGGGGTTACCGCATACCTGGTGAGCAGTGCCTCTTTTACTTTTTGGTACTGCGTGATTTCCTCTGTAGTGAGTGCTCGGAAAGCCTCATTAGCTTTCCCTGACAGTTTTCCCGCCAGGATAGTGACCCATTGCTCTGGCGGTATGTGATGTAGTGAGCACTGTCTTTCAAAGTCAGCCAAATATCCATCAATTTCCTCGTCATTTTCTACAAAGGCTTTAAATGCAGTAAAGGGAATTTTTGTTACCGTAGTAGTGGGTAGCGGGGTAGGAACTGTCTGGGTAGTGAGCTGTCGGGCTCTTACCAGTTCCGTTTCTTGTTCCCTCTTGGTTTGTATTTCTTCCCTTGCTTCCCGGAACAGTTGGGTTATTAGTTCTGTAGACGTGACTGGATACAAAGCTAACCTCCGCTGCACAATTGCAGTAATCACATCGTCCTCACTGATGGGTGCCATGGGTTCAGTTACCTCCATGGACCTGTCCATCTCGTCCAGCTCCAGCAAGTCAGCTATCAGCTCCCTCCGTGGTCTGTTGCTGGCACTCCTACCACGATTCTCCAACAGATCCTTTAGTGTGGGTCTTTTCAGCTTCGCATACTGTGACTCCATTCAGTGCTTGCTTGTTGGATAAAAGGACCATCCCACCGCTGCCACCAATGTAACGGCTACCCTGGTAGAGAGAGGGTATCGGCCGTTGGAGACGTCCTTTTTCCCTGCAAGCTGCTGTGGAGAAGTAAGCTGGTATAATCCCATTCACGATATCCAGAGTAAAAGTCAGGTTCAGCTGTAGCAGGAGCAGAATAACATTCCCAAATAATCCCCTTCCAAGAACGAGACAAGGCTACGTTTTGCAGGGTCAAGAAGATCTGAGGTCTGGGAAACCCAGCCTGCTTTTTATTAGGAACAAGTACACACAGGACACTCCCAGGGGGAGGATGAAAATAACCAATTACACACAGGGTAACACCCCCACGTCTCCTCCCCTCAGATAAACATATAACATAATTATAACGTACCTAAATTTACCCACATTCTGGATGTACCCCAAAAACAGGGGGTACACCTTTAAGTCCAGCACCGCTTAATAGCTACCACTCAGGGGAATAACATATTCAAATTTCAAGTCATTCGGTTGTGGGGTTCGGGAGTTATGGGTCTTTGAAGTTTTGACCGACCGCACAGGATTTTCAGCCGAAAAGAGTTCCACAAGTTTTGGCCTTGCGGTCGGTCCCCGTTCGTGAATAAAAACCCCACGAACCCCTTGCCCTCCACAGTAATCCTGCCGTTCGCCTGAATCCCCATGCATGCTTAAACAAAACTACCGAACGGCCGGTCGTTCGGTAGTTTCAGCACGAACTTACGAGCTCCTGGAGGTCTCAGCGGTGTTCGCCTGTTTGCGTATCCGTTTTTAGTTCCATGCGTTCACAGGCAAACACCGCCGTTCGTGCGTAAGATGGCCGCGAACACGTGTAAAGTCCCGAAATGGCGGCCACCTATTCTCAGACAAAGGGATTCGTCTGAACCAGGCGAACGGCTGTATTCTCCAGTAATGATATTCCCTTGCAATGATTTCGCCATTTTCACTGTTTTAGTCCACAGGGCTTTGGTGCTGGTGAAGTCCTGTTACAGAAGTTTCTTCTTAATATTATTTAGATGTTCAAGTATTCTGACCTTTAAAATCCTCTTTGTACGTCCCACATATTGTTTGCCACAGGGACATTGTAGTAAATAGACCACATAGTCCGAGTGGCAACTGATCTCAGATTTCACCTTGAATGTTTCCCCTGTGATGTTGCTATGGAAAAAAAACACAGGTTTTCCATATGGGATATGGG